>CM076583.1:432671597-433200630 GCA_034641835.2 Pinus albicaulis
ACTCTTAAAGGTGAGATAGTTTTCTGATTTGAAATTTGTGATTGAAGTTTATGATTGCAGACAAGATGATGGCAGTGAACCTGACATTCAGCTAAAGGCTGGATAGGGAGGACAATTGCAGTGTCCTGAAGAGGAAGTGAGTTGAAGAGATAGCCTAGAAAGAGAGAAAAGGAGAGTGCTCAAGAGGTTCCAGAGGCAGTGAACCAGTACTTACCAAAAGACTGAGTGAGGAGAGCTTGGTGAGGTAAGTGGCAGCAGAAGAGATTGCTGTTGCAGAGGCTAGTACAACTCGTGATGAGTGAGAAACTCATGGAGAAGATGATCATGGAGGATCAGAGAAGAGGTTCAGAGGAATGCCACATAGGTGAGATGAATGATGAAGTCAGAGAAAGAGAGATTGCAGTAATGAAGGTACAATTGCAGGTACTAGAAGAATGGCTGCAAGAGCAGGAAAACCAGAATTGAAAATGGATCTTTCCACTGAAGGGAAAGAGAGTGATTTGGCAACAATTGCAGGTGAAGTTGAGGCAAAGTGTGATTGCCTTATTGAAGAAAGGACTTAGAGTTCTTGAGCCAGAGTTGGAATTTGAAAATTCCACACGCAGATCTGTTCAGAAGGAAGTATTGGAGGAAGCATTCAAGACTGAAAAGTCTTGTGGTTTAAAAACTAATGAGTTGTGTATGTTTGCAGGTACAGTACAAGGAGATGAGCAAGCTTTAGAGTTTGTTCAAGAAGAATTGAATCTGAAGACTGTTCAGATCGATGCTGAGATAGCAAGATCTCAGAAGGAAATGAAGACAGAGGAAGCGGAAAATGATAAGTAATCTGAAAAAGAAAGCAGTGATGCTTTTGCTGTTACAGTACAAGAGAAAATTCTTGTGGATGCTAAAGAAGAGAATCAGTCTGAAGCACAGATAGGGGAAGTAACAGTTGATACTGTTGAACATTTTGATATGCAAACTAAAAGTTTATGTATGAATTCAGGTGATGATGATATGCTTCAGCAATGCTACAGAGAAATTTCATTGTTGGAATATTTGTTGATAAATTCAGAGTACGATATAAAGATTGCAGCAGACGAAAGAGTTCAGTATGGTGAACAAGAGCAGAACGACATCTTGGAGACAGATGGAAAGAAGGAGAGACTAGCTGATAGTCTCATGATGAATGCAAATCAACATATTGATGTGCTGACAGAGGAGTCGGGAAGGAACTCAGAGCAGCATACTGGAGTGTTGCCAGAGAAAGCTGAGGAGAAAGCCAGTGAAGATTTTCTGAGTCCTGAAGAAGACTTGGAACTGCAGAGGACTGAATCAACAAGTGAGACCATTGGGTCTTGTGATTTGGATGCTGAAAAATTGATTGTGTTTATAGGTGATGTAGAAGACAGTCCATCATTTGCAATTGTCTTGGAAGAAGAAAAATTGTTGCAGAAAGAAGATGAGACCGTGATGTCTCATAAGCAAAGACTTGTTACCATGGGTGACAAGAAAGAGTTGGCTTGCCTATATAGCCAAGAGAAGACTGGTGGACAAAATTTTGGAGCTGCTACAATGACAGAGGATGAAGCTACAGTGTTTGCAAAACTTGATTTGATTGCCAGAATCAATCAAGATGATAATGGACAATTACTGAAGATTGTCGAAAGAGAAGATGAAGGTTGTGTTGGAGTTAATTTGAAGCATGTTGATGAAATGCTGAAATGTTTGCTAGAGACATTTGAACCAAAGAAAGAAGTTGCAGATGAAATTGCAGGTGACGAGCAAAAGAATGTTGCAGAGGGACATGAAGTTTGGGAGGCAGCAACATCCATAGTGACAACGAGAGCAACATGTGGAGTAGCATCTGCAGGAGTGAAACCAATGTTGGCGACATTTATGGTAGCAGCTGAAGTAACATATATGAAGGCACTGAAGCCTTATGGGTTTATTCTAACAATTGTTTTGTGAATACAGGTTTGATTGCAAATGCTGGAGAAAATCTATTAGACAGAGAAATTGAACTGATGAGGCAGATGATGATAAAAGAACCCCAAAAGAAGCCAGCAGCAGTAAAACAAAGAAGAAGCAGCAAGAGAAAGACAACAGAAGATTGTGAAAGCATAGTCAGTGGGGAGTTGCAGCATAAAGTGTGGAGACTTGGAGAAGAACAACAGATAGAAGCAGCGAAAAATGGAAAGTTGCAGCACAAAATATGGGATCCAGGCAGACGAAGATCCGAACACATGATCAGGCAATCATGATTAATTTCAACCTTAGGAGTCTGATGCAGGAGCATCAAGGCCAATTTTCATTATTTAATTGTGTAATAAATGGGGGTGTGACATTTTTAATATTTTATTGATTAATTTTTCATTTTTAATAAAATAGGAGATAAAGTGAGGATTATGTAAATATTCTTTTATTAAATAAAAGGATATGAGAGAAATAGTTTAGGAGCAAAATTTGGGATTAGGATTTCTATGTATGGGATTAGTTGAGGATTAGGTGGAGAGATATTTTGAGTGAATTAAATGAATTATTTGTGTATAAATAGGAGTGGGTTTTATGAAGAAAAATAGGCTTGAATAGATTGAGAGTGTGAGTAGTGAGAGGGTTCTGCTTGGGAGCCTTCGGGCAATTTGTAAAGGGCCAATAATTGGGAAATCAGGCCAAGAAGGAGGACTTCCATTTCAGGTTTGCATGAGTGATGAAAGGAATTGATTTTGAGTTAATTCTTCATTATAAAGCTGTGGGATTGTTGTTTATGAATGCAAGAGAATTGTATAAATCAAATTAGCTGGACATATTTCCTTTTAAAGTCATTCATATATTTAATACGTGTGCAAAAAAAGGATTGCAGATTGAGTCTGATCCAATCATTGATAGACTAAAGAAAGGGCTACAAGTAACAATGTGATGGCAGTTGTAATCTGGAAAACGTAGAGGTTGAATTCGATCAGCAAATTAATTCAGAACAGAAACGCCGAGAAATGCTTCCAAGTCGATTGTAGCAAGGGCGCAGAGGCGAGTAACTATTTATATGGAGAGTTTGTTAACAGCGTTGAATGCTGAATAAGGTTGGTGTATAGAAACGCTTAAAAAATGAGGTAAAGAAGATCTGTACGAGGGTTTTAATTTAGTGGATGGGTAATCCATAACGCAAAGAAGCATTGTTTCAATTGAGTAGAAGAATGTTGGCATTCGAATTCAGAATTTGTGTTTCAAGTAAATCGATTGCATGGTGTAAGTCTGGTTTTTTTTCCATCGTATTTACGATTCTGTTTCTAATTACCGTGAACGCTGTCACTAATGAAGTTAAAACAAATACCCATGATTTAGAGTCTTTTGCTGAAACCGGGGAAAAGCGCACTGCTAATATTGGGAGAACGATGTAGGTGCAAGTTTGAATTAAATTCAGTGGTGATTTTAACATACGTTAAAGGCGCAGGTTTGATTTAAATTCAGTGGCAACGTGTGCAGCAGAAACCTCAATGTAATCCGATTTTGAATTCACTACTCTGCGGTGTTTGTTTGACTGAAATCGTGTGGAACTTGTAGTTAAGCCAGAAGTTTTGAATTAGTTGTGGTGAATTGAGAGCTGGAAGGCATAGTCAATAAATTGGAATTGCAGAGATTGCCAGCAGATCGTATGTGGAGTGTGGAAAACGATGGAGAAGGTATGTTAATGCATGGCCAGAGTGTTGTTTTGGTCTTTAATTAAATCGAATCTGAATTGTGGGCAAGCGATGGAGCGTTGGATAAATATGAAATTCTGGCATTGGATTTCGTGAGATGGTAAGCAGAATGGGAAGGGCGCACTTATATATATTTGATATTTGGTTCATTTAAAATAATGTTTAAAGTTGAATGTTAAACCATGGGTGCATTGCCTCGTTGACTTCTGAATATATGAAATCCAATACTGAAACTCATATATAAATGATTGTGGAAATGACTAAGTATTGGGCTTAGAACCAGAATTAAAAGGGTTTATATAATGATTCGTGACATTCAATGTGGAATGAAATGGTTAAGTCGAGGTGCACACTCAGAGTTCATTTAAGGTAAGAATGTAACATATAAGTATATGTTATATTGATGAGAATATGGTTTTCATAAACCATAAAGTGATGAACCAAAGGTTATTGACATTTGTTCTGAATGTGTGAGGTGAATTTCAATGCTATTCGAAGTGTGGGACTGATGTTGTATTGAGTGTGTTGAGATTACATTGAAGCTTGAAAACTAAAGAGTTTAAATTATTGGGTTTATGGTTTTGAAACATA
The DNA here is from genome assembly GCA_034641835.2 of Pinus albicaulis. Taxonomy (NCBI): domain Eukaryota; kingdom Viridiplantae; phylum Streptophyta; class Pinopsida; order Pinales; family Pinaceae; genus Pinus; species Pinus albicaulis. Next base: position 432,675,866 of record CM076583.1, read on the forward strand.
TGATTTAAATGTTTCCGCATTCAAATGATAACTTGTGAATTTGCGAGGAATTGAAAGATAAGCTTCCGCATAATAGTTGATATTTCCAGTGTGTGAAAATTGTCCTAGATTGAAGTTTTATTGGGCGGTTATGATGATCCATTTGTATATGCACAGAGATTAAAGATTCTTGATATTCCAGGCTAGCCCTGCATCAGTTCTCATGTACCATTAGCTATTGGTTGAGTTATTAGTTCCTAAAGCCTTGGTTGGATAAATGCTCTAGAGGCCAATGAACAAATTTTGGGTTGAGTTACTAGTCTTGGAGCCTTGGTTGGAGAAATGCTCTGGATCCCTAGGTGGGTTGAGTTACTAGTCTTGGATCCTTGATTGGGAAAATTCTCTGGAGCCCAGAAACAACTGCTATTGAGTTACTAGTCCTGGTGCCTTCGTTGAAACAAACACTCTGGAGCCCTGGAACAGCTTGGATAAAGACAAATCCATGATGGTTGTGATGTTTAACCGTGAGGTGGAATCACTGGTTGAGGGTTGAGGTGGTTGGGCCTCTAGAGGCCCTGGATTGGTTTTGATTCATTTTCTTGATGAGATACGACATTCATACTTGGAATATGGCATGGGAGTGATTGGATGAAGTGAGATTTGGCTTAACCAATATATAGCCGGGTGGAACATGGAAGTCCCATCTCTGGTTGGCTTCTACATTCATTAATAAGAAATTCATTCCCTTGGTATTTGGTATGAAAATGTACTCATTTATATGTGGATTTTATTGTTGTTGTATCCATGGTATTTCTGTTGTTATTATGATGGTTATGAGCATGTATTTTAACAGCGACGATGTATGGATCTACCCATGTTTTTACTTGTAAATGAATGCATAATGTATCTATGGTCAAATAGATTGTATTGCAAATAATGATATAGGGGAGCAATCATTCTTAGTGATTCTCAGATAATTATGAGACCCCTCTGCTCAGATCGACTATTAACACATGTAGTTTCAATGTTTGTGACATGTTTGACAAATTTTTTGTCATGGTTAGGAGGGAGGAAAATGAGATCTTATTGATGTGATTGCTTCTATATCATTGTCTTGTTGTTTTTTATCATCTCTAAACTTTTCATTAAGTTCTGGGCATAACATTGGGTTCTAGGCCTGAAAAGGTGGCTCAAATCCTGGGGACGCTAGCAAAAAATTGAGGAATTGAGTTCTTGGACATTGGCATGCAGTGTTATGCTTGCATATATATCCTCCTCGACACTAGTTTTCCAAGCCTGTTCCTGTGTATATGGCTCAAAGAGGTCAAAAGGTGAGTGTGACCCAGAGGTAAGAGGCCTTAATGGTTGGGTTACCTCCTCGGGGTGTTTTTGTTGATGTACAAGGTTTGTAGGTTGTGCTTCCATTGGTTCCACTTTATTAAGGTCACCTAGGAACTTGAATCTCATTTTAGTAGCCTCTCGTCACATGTTTACCGCAGTTGTCTAATTACTTGGGTAAATGTGGGAAGATGGTGTTACAAAGTTGTATTAGAGCATAATTCAAACCTTATACTAGATGGGAAGTGTGTTGATCATGCATTTATGTTGGTTGCATAAGTTTTTAGTGTGCTTGTGATTTATATGTGCTTGTTTCATTGGTGTTGTTTTGGCCATGGTGGCAGTGGTGTTGCCATGGAAGTGTTGATGGTGTTGTTGTCTATTAGTGTCAGTATTTTCATCCTTCCACCAGTGATCAAATAAACTCTTTTATGTCATGTTAAGGGTCATGTTAAAGTCCTTTAATAATAGGGATCATAATTTTGAATTTACTATGTTAAGTCTTGTAATATTGTACATACCTTTTCTTTCTGCAAATTTTTTCCATATTAAAAAAATGAAAAGAGGGTATATCTTGAAAGAAAAATCAAAGGAACAAAAGAAAGAAACATCAAAAAAGTATATAAAGTATGAACCCCACAAAAATAAACAAAAATGAATCCTGAAAGTGTTGCACATTCAAATGCCACTACTCTTAGGTTACTTTACTTTTACATTATTGTGTGTAGGTTGTCCAAAATGCCACAATTCATGATGATCATATAGTTTAATCTTGATTATTCATGCCTTTAAATTTCATGTCATAATAGTTAGTGAATAAAAATCTGACCAAACCATTTAATCTTCGCAGATCAGTAGTTAGGTAGAGAATAAAAATGACCTCACAAGTTTAATCTAAGCCATTGGAAGTTATAAGGTTAGAAGTAAGTTATTTTTCTTATCAAAAGAAAATAAAAGGGTCAACAAGCTCAAATGTACCCAATAAAGGAAATAAAAAATGTTAGGATAAATAAGGGTAGGTAGAATATTTTCAAAAGTTATGGAAATCATCATTTGCTTTATCTCATATCGCTAATGTCTTTCTGATATTTCAACTTATCCTAAAAATCCCTTCTCCCTCCCTTGGAAATCCTTTTCCCTTGCAAAAAAATCCCTTTCCATTTGATAAAACTCATTTTCCCTTTTCCTAACCCTTATCCCCTCCTAAATCCCCCTTCCCTTGTAAAAAACTCCTTTTTCGCTTGGATAAACTTTATATTCCAATAGAACATGCAAAACCCACTTTTGCATAGTTTAAAGCGAAAAATATATTTAGGGCCCATCGTTAGTTTTAATCCCCTGCTTAATATATTTCCCCGACCCCCCTTATTTTATTTTAGCCTATAGTTTATATATATCCCCGATCCCTTTTAAATTAACCCTTCCTCTTTACACAATCCCTGACCCACTTTATATCTATCCCTCCGCATAAATAAGTTATGTTGGGCCGAGAATAAGGTACGTTTTCACCCTACCCTTACCATGAATTGTTATCCTCCTTTATTAATTTTTCCTCATCTTCACAGTAAAGGAAAGGAAAATTAATGTAAAGTCAGGACATAATGAAATGATGGTAAAAGGGATGTTTAAAAAATGGGAAATTGACTTGTTGTATCTTTATTTATAGGGAAAAAAATCATCTGAACCAATGATAACCGGAAGATAGCTGAAAAAAAGAGACTAACTGGATCATGATGACTCCCATGGACCGGCGGAAGACGGAAAGGCACCTTCATGTCTGAAGAAATCAAATGACATCCATGAGTAGTAGGATCCCATATGGAAAATACCGTTGCCACTGTTGAAATCTCCTTTAAAAGGCCAAAGACGAGCAAGATAGTTAGCTCAGGGGGAATAGAGATTTTCTTCTGTATTAATAGATGTATCGGGACAGAATTCTCCAGTTATATCAATGTATTAAATTTCATCTTAATAAAGGTTTTGGCATTTTTGGATAATCAATCTCTGATTTTTCCATAGCAGTAGACTTATGGTGGCTTTGGGCCCAGCCCTTGGAGTTTCTTCTCTCATCTCTGTGCTATAGGTTCAATTAAAGAACTTTCATTTCAGTCGTCTAATGCATTTCGTGAGATATCATTTAATTGGTTGAATTGTGAGCATACGATGCTCCAGCTTTCTCTTTCATTAGAATAGTTCATCATTCATGCTTTCTTGATTACAGTCAGTATTCTCATAATTTTTTAGATGCTTTCATCATTTCCTTAGTTTTAGCATGAATGCTATTCAATTCTATATATAGTTAAAGTTTGGATCTCTTTATTAATATCGCAAGGTGTCTAGTTGTTGTTTGATTTAGAGAGATGTCCTTTCATAATTTAAAAGAGAATTCCATTGCAAAATTTAGATAAACAATTGTTGTTCAGTTTCTTCAAACTATTGTTCAATTTATTAGGCTTGATGTTCAATTCATCACAGTATGTTGTTCAATCATACATTGCTCTTTCTGTACTTACTTCGACAGAATAGTCAAAAGCATTCTATAATCCCTTTTCACTTCGAATTGATTGAACTTCGAGAATTAGATAGTGTTCCTTATGATAATTTAGAGTAGTTGTCCTTTGATATCACTTTCATATATTGTGCTCACACTCTTGAAATAACAAGACTTTCCCTTGGTTGATAATTGAATGAGAAGCATTGAAGTTTCTTGTAATAGTCACCTTTATCAGCCAAAATTTTTGGCGCCGTTGCTGAGGAGAGTGTTTAAGAGTGATTTCCTTTATTTCTTCTTTCTTTTGCTGCAAAGAATTGGGTATTGAAAATGAGAGATAAGAACCTGCGTACCGGAAATCAAAACACTTTCTCTCCAGCTCGCTTCTCAGAAATCGTTAGTAGGATAGGTGCTATTGTTTTATGACTAGGAAGAAAAAGATAGAAACAAATAAAAATCATCCACTTAAATCCATGAAACCCAAATAATTGTTGATCCTTGGCAGAACAACATATATAGACGAAATCAAAAAGAAAGTTGAATCCCAAGAATCCGTAGGACCTAGAACCATTCCTAGTTAGAGTCCTACTGCACTCCCTTAGGCAGCAGCCTGACCATTTGCAGCCTATGCCGAGATTCACAGTGAAACAAAAGGGTCTGGACAAAGCCTTTAGAGTGCCGATCACGTAAGTACTAATCCTTCGAGAGAGGGAGGTTCTTGTAATTTACAGGAAGGGGAAGGAGAAACCAACAATGCAATATAGGTAAAAAATTCGGAACCTCGATCTCCTGAGAAAGTAGTCGAGACAAAGACAATCGGTATCCCAGATTGGGGAAGCACTGTAAGACTTCCTCCGCATCCACTCCCTAACTCCACAAATATTATTCCTCCAGAACAAGAAATCCTCATGGATTATTGAGAAATCTTTTTTCAAATGGCAAACAATTAGAACCAGAACCAAAGGTAGACATCAACATTGGAATATCCCATTTTTGATCATGCTGCAAATGCCCCTATGAAACACATTCCCTTACAACACATCCCCTCCTTCCATGGGCTGATCTCGAAAGATCCTAATGCATTTTTATTTGAATTCGATGTCTTATGTAGGGGATATGACTACACCACTGACCCTTAGAAACCGAAATTATTTCTCTCTACCTTGAAATAGATCGCATTGCGTTGGTTCATGGGGCTTGGTTAAGGAACCATCAATAACTGGGACCATATGAAGAACACTTTCCTTAATAAATATCAAGATTATTGTCGAACTCGAGAATTAAAAGATGAAATCTTCAATATGTCTACAAAATACAATGAGACATTAGAAGAGTACATAGAGATATTTCAATATAACTTACAAAGGTCTCCATATACTGCAATATCCAAAGACATCTTAAAAGCAACAATGATTAAGGGAATGAAAGAAGAATGGGTTGAAACACTTAACATAATGGGAAAAGGGAACATCTACCAATAATAATATGATGATATTATTTCACTTTGTATCAGGTGCTCTCGAGGTAGTACGCAAAGTAGGCCAATTGAGCGAGACTCAGTTACAAGGGATCCTAAGAAGTCTGGTGGCAACGTGACCAGAGTAGAATTTGGTAATATTTTAGAAGATTTAAAAAATGACATCTTGGGCACCTTGACAACACAGCTAGATGTCCTACAAGCCAAGCAAAAGCAAGCTATAGCTGAACAAAACTTGGCCATATTTTGCCCACATTGTCGGAAGAAGCACAACTAAAGGGAATGTACATTAGACATGGTATAGACATGCGCTATTTACACCAAGAACCATGCTACAGACCATTTCCCTTCACTTCCGAGGTAGAAGGAAGTTTTCAAAGAAGCAGAAGAAGAGACAGAACCAATCTATATAATGAACCAGCATCGATAATGGCAAGCACGACCAAGTATGCCACAAGACCTTCCCCAGTTCTTTTCTTCCCCACAATTTAACCAGCAAAACTGTGCAACAACTTGGCAGAACCAATCACCTTTCTCTACTTGGTCATCTCAATCATTTCCTATGCCGCCTTGGCCAACATAATCTTCTTCAGGAAATAATTGGCCAATTTTCCCTTGTTTCCCCCCTTATTGGCAAACACTCCCTATCAATCCTAGTGGCCAGCCTCCCCTTCACAAACCACAAATAGGCCTCAGAACTGGTAGCGACCCCTGGGAATGACCAATGTACCGATGGGGACAAGAGTCCAAAATAAACCTACATTACTAGCTCCATACCCAGTCTAGCACAACCCTCAGCCTATCATAACGACTCAATTTCCGGCTCAACCCAATCTTAACCCCAGCAACAGGCTAGTTTAGCTAATTCAAATTGTAGAAAACCCAAACCCTAAAACTGAAAAAAATCAATGTAATGAACTAAGGCTGAGATTAGGACGTATTATTTCACTAGCAGAAGATATGACCCTACCACAACTTGAATCTGGAACTTCGACAGAGCCTAGAAAAACAAATATGACTGAAACAGAGGTAGAGCAGGGAAAGGAAATGGTTGATCAGGGGAAGCCTAAAAGCCTTAAGATTTCTCCCTCTCCATTCCTTGAAAGATTAACGCTTAGAAAATTAAAATTCCAAATGTTAAAAAAAAGTTCTTGATGATGAACCACAAGAAGACCCCTTGGCATACATTAATAATCAACACATACCCACAACCACTGTGCGCAACAATATACCCATTGAAATTGAACCAGGAAAAATTCTAAATATCAATGGAAATCTAGATAGTAACCAAAAGCAAAGGCTTATAAAGGTTCTACAGAAGTATCAGGGAGAATTTTCTTGGGAATACCTAGACATGAAGGGTATAGACCCTCATCTATGAACACATCACATCTATACTGACAAGGAGGCCCAGCCTGTTTGAAAACCTCAATGAAGGATAAACCCACATCTGAAATACATTGTAAAAGATGAATTGTAGAAGCTGCAGATGTAAACTTCATTTATCCTATCTCAGACAACAAATGGGTCTCTCTCGTAGTAGTCTTTCCTAAGAAGAATGGGAAATGGAGAATCTTTGTGGATTATAGAGAACTGAATAAAGCAACACAGAAGGACCACTTCCCCCTCCCTTTTATTGACCAAGTCCTCGATACATTGGTAGGGAAACAATTATTTTCCTTTCTTGACAGGTTCAGTGGTTACAATCAAATCTAGATAGCCCCCGAAGACAAGGATAAAACAACCTTTACCTGCCCATTGGGTACATTTTCCTAAAGGGTATTACCATTTGAACTATGCAATGCCCCAACAACCTTCCAAAGAGCCATACTCAGCATTTTTTCTGATTTGATAAATGAAGGACTTAAAATTTACATGGACGAATTTACCTTGTATGGAGATGACTTTGATCAAGCACTAGAAACTCTAGAAAATGTATTGGAACGATGTATCGCTACCAAATTATGTTTAAGAAATGAAAAATTCCACATGATGATGATCGAAGGAGTAATCCTAGGAAACTACATCTCTGCAGCTGGAATACAGGTAGGTACAGAAAAAATAGAAGTAATCCTTTTATTAGCCACACCTTGTACACAGACAGAGGTACACAATTTTCTTGGATATGCAGGGTACTATCACAGGTTTATAAATAATTTTTCACAAATCGCTGCACCCCTGTATGCATTGACTAGAAATTTTGAATTACATCGGTCTGATAAATGTGACATTTCTTTTACAGATTCAAATAAACTGGTCTTGAAAGCACTGATCTTACGCGGTCCTAACTGGAAGCTACCCTTTCACATTTCTTCATATGCATCTTATATAGCGATAGGGGCAGTTCTTGGTCAAGAAGAAGATAAAAAGCCCTATGCTATTTATTGTATTAGAAAAAATCTCACTCCTATTGAATTAAAATATACAGTGACTGAAAAACAATTCTTAGCTGTCATTTATGCTATCAATAAATTTAGACATTATATAACTGGCTATCAAGTAATCCTGTATACTGATCACTCTGCCATTAGATATCTAGCCAATAAACCAATTAAAAATGGGAGAATAACTCGTTGGTTGTTGCTTTTGCAGTAATTTGATATAACTATCAAAGACCATCCAGGAAAGGAGAACGTGGTTGTAGACTTCCTATCCAGAGTTCCGAAAACAGATGATACACTAGTAGTGGACGATTAGTTTCTCGACGAACATTTGTTCGCTGTAGCAGTAAAAACACCATGATATGCATATGTAGCAAACTACCTAGTAGTAGGAAAGATACCTAGACATTTAATGACAAGGGAACGAAAGCTGATTGTTCAGTGCAATGCTAGATTCTCCTGGATTGGTGGATACCTTTTTCACATAGGAGTTGATATGCATATACATAGATGCATCTAGGAAGATGAGATTTGCGACATTTTACTAGCCTATCATGATGAACCTTGTGGTGGCCATTTTGCAGATCGCAGAATGGGGCACAAAGTATTGCAATCAGGTTATTATTGGCCTACGATTTTTAAAGATGCAAAAAAATATGTCCAAGCCTGCGATAGTTGCATAATAATGGGCCGCCTAGGCCAAGCTGATGAAATATCATTACAACCACAATTGGTAGTAGATTCATTCAAAATATGGGCATTCGACTTCGTTGGGCCATTCAAACCGCCATAAAATCATAAAATCTACATACTGGTTGCCACAGATTACGTAACAAAGTGGGTAGAAACAGTGGCCTTATCAAGATCTATGGAAGAATCTGTGATTAATTTTCTTTCGAAGATATTTGTGTGATATGGCTTACCATGGGAAGTGATAATCGATGGGTGGAAACAATTTGTGGGTAATAAAATTACAACCACCCTGAAGAATTATCATATCATCCATAGAGTCACATCTCCCTACCACCCGCAGGCAAATGGGCAAATTGAAAACACCAACAAAGTCCTTGAGGCAATTTTTACTAAGATAGTATCAACACATCACCAAGACTGGGCTACTAAACTACTAGAGGCCTTGTGGGCCTACCGCACAACCTGGTGAAACACCACTATATATTCCCCATGTCATCTGGTATTTGGAAGAGAGCCTATTTTTCCTATTGAATTTGAGATAAAGACTTTAAGGGTAGCCTAGGAGGTAGGGATGGACTTGATGGAGGCCCAGATTAGAAGACTCCAGCAAATAAATGAATTAGATGAAATACGGCTATTGGCTCTATAGCACACTACAATTATCCAAAAACAACGAGCTAAGTGGCATGACAACCTCATCAAAAAGAAGACATTCCAAAGAGGAGATTGGGTGCTTCTCTATGACTCCAGATTCCTAGATTTTTTGTGTAAGTTACAAACAAGGTGGCTCGGCCCATAAGGAATTTAGGAAGTACACAACAATGGTACCCTCACCTTGACCACCATAGACGGGTCTAGTTCTACATTCCGTGTTAATGGGCACAGAGTGCACCTCTATCACAAACCTCTTACAAGGGAGTATTTTTTCCAGCAGGTACGTAACGATCCCACTATCCAAATTTTAGTAGAAAGGGGTGATAACCCCACAACTTTAAGCACATAAAAGCTTGCTACTTCCTTTTGTAAATATTGTATATAATTTACCTACAATTTTTAGTTTTCTTATTGTACATTCTTCATACTCTCAGTAGCATCCTTTTCCTCCCTCATCCTTTTTGTTGTTGTTGTTTATTCTTGCTGTTCAAATCTTTGAACAACTACTGTTTAATCCAATTGAACAGCTGATGTTCAATCATATTGAATAGCCATGTCTTTGCGTTTTTATTTTTTCTATTCAAATCTTTGAATGACTTCTGTTCAATCCAATTGAACAGTTGTTGTTTAATTAGATTGAACAACCATGTCTTTTTCATTTTTACTTTTATTGTTCAAATCTTTGAATGGTTGTTGTTCAATCCAATTAAATAACGGTTGTTCAATCAGATTGAACAACCGTGTCTTTTGCTTTTTTTATTTTTGCTGTTCAAATATTTGAACGACTCTTGTTCAATCCAATTGAACAACTGTTGATTCAATCAAATTGAACAGTTTTTTCTTTTGTGTCATTTTTTTGCTGTTCAAATCTTTGAACGACTGCTGTTCAATCGGACTGAACAATCGTGTGTCGTTTTTTCTGTTCAATCAGATTGAACAACTTATTTTTTTTCCTTCTTCTTAATCATGATCCTTCTCCTTCTTCTATTTTGATGATCTCTTCTCACAAAACCCAATTCTCATCCCACACCCTAACTATAAAAGACATTTATGAGTAGGAATTGGAACCTGAAAAGGATAAAAGCAGTAATATTACTAATATGATGATCCTTTGGAACTTTAATGGAAATCTCTACTCTGAGAACTGACATGGTATATCTATGCAATGAAGGGTTAGAAATCTCTCGCTCAAATGTGTTATCACACAATTCATAGTCTTATAACGGTATATATTTCTACACTCTCGAGTAGTACTTCCCTTTTGACATAAAAATTTAGGAATAAGGAGTATTAATTGTATTGAAATTATTTTTACTACTCACATCATCCCTAAATCTTAAGGAGTTAATGAGCCTCCCTTCATGTATAAAGAATAAATATTATGTTTACATGGAAATTTTTAAGAGAGAATAGGGGGTCTCATCATGAGCTAGCCTACCACGATCATACAGATTTAACAGATGATATGCCCACAATGGCCACCACACCAGGGTAATGACCTTCTCGAAAACTCTAACTGCTTGAAGGACCGGAGATATCATCACGAGCCAGCCTGATCACTCAGTTAGAATCCTAGTGAATGGCATTGTGACCATCTGGCCACCACATCAGCACAGTGGTCTGTTCATAAAACAAAGAAAAATTCCTACTTTTCAAAAATAAGTATTATGACTATATGCAAGTTTTTAAGAGAGAATAGGGGGTCTCATCATGAGCCAGCCTACCACAATCATAAGGGTTTAGCAGGTGACATGCCCACAATGGCCAACACACCAGGGTAATGGCCTTCTCAATAGCTCCAACTTCTTGAATGATAGGAGGTCTCATCACGAGCCAGCCTGATCGCTCTCTTATAACTCCAGTGAGTGGCACTGTGACTATCTGGCCACCACACTAGCACAATTATCTCTCCATAAAATTGGCAAAATATCTACTTTTACATAGAGGATTCTGGCTCATTTTTTGGGTTAAATAGCAACCCTGTCGAGGCTACGAACACCTGCTAGCAGCAGTGGCTCTGCTTGTGGTATGAGAGTATTCTTGTAACAATAGCCAATTACTCTTATATATAACTTTTCTCTTATTTTTTTTATCCATTTGCAAGATAAACACACTACTCGACTAAGTGGTAATATGATTTAGCTGCATAATTAACTAGGAATTAACTATTCTTTCATGTTTGAATTATAGGATGATGACACCAATGATTATCCATCACTTCCATGCTTCTGTCATAACATACCATTAAATGAGGACATCCTATCATAATAGTTTCTACTTCTTTCTCCCCTTCTTTGGTCATTCCCACATGAGATACACTTATGATAAATTCCAATTCTGACCCTTGCACGACACACATTCATACTTGTTCCAATCACTCCTCTTTTCTTGAGCTCCAAGGCCATGGAAACCGTTCTCTCGTACACACTGTGATTATTGATTTTTAACATTTTCCCCATGTGCATTCATGATTAATCCAATCTCTCTTGTACTTAAGGATGCGGATGCCCTTATTTCGAGAGAGGGGGTGTAAATATCCATAAATATTAAACATGTGAATTCCTTGCACAAATTACATTAGATATGCTGATAAGACCAAAAGATCATTGCAATTACGATATGAAGTTACCTACATTTACGATAGAAGGCTGCCAATCAAAAATTTCATAATGAATTAATTCAAACCCAGCATGAATTGGCACAGTGGAGAAAGGAAGTAGTTCCCACACAAGAACACCAGGCACTATTGAAGAAATTCAAAGACCTTTCTGCAATAGAGGTGAGACATTTTCTCAACTCAGAGAAGAAAAGGCGAAGGTAAAGAAAGCACAGGATCAGGTGGAACAAGCCAAGAAGAAAACCAATATGGTTTGCTCTTTTTACTCTGATGTGATAAAATGCAGGGCACCAGCCACCAACTATGCCTTATTTTTAGTAGAATGGTATCTATTATTGAAGATCAAGGCCGTCAGGGTAGGGAAGCCCATGAATTTTAAAACCATTGAGGAATTCATCCATTGCTACAATGAACAAAATGAGCATGTCCAATAACTTTTGTGTGAGTTATACATGCACAACTTCTTCCTAGAGGAGAACAGGGACAATAATCCCAATCCTTTTATAGGAGACATTCAGTTCCAGTGTTTCCTCTCTTTTGCTAAGAACCAAACTCAGTGGGCTAAGGCCTACAAAATTTTCCAGAAGAGGGAGCATGGCCTAGACCTATGGGTTAGAGGAGAGCCTACTATACCCCTGCATCTGTTCACCCAACATAATAATTTCATCAAGAGAAAGGGAGTAAGGAATAAACCGTGGCCTATCCATAAGGACATTATATAGCATGGGCAGGAGTATTTCGAAGAAATTCAAGAAGTAGCTTTGGCAACAGCCAAACAGAGGTGGATGATCTCCACGAATAATGTGAAAAACAGAGAGCCATTTGGCTACAGAAACTTCAAAGCGGTTGCCTCTAGATTCCTTTTATACAACAATCTAATCTTCAACATGGGCCCTACATGGATAGGATGCAGGTATAGATGTCCTCTCATCTGGTACCCCCCTGAGGGTTATGATCATGATTATGAGCTTCCAGAGGGGAACACAAACGCCGCCTTTGCAAAGATCAGACAGAAACATGGCTTCAGATCCTATAAAGAAGAAGTCTACCCTGCATATTCTCTGACCCAGTTACACCTCAATCATATGTTTGCACGAGGACCTTCAAATAGGTAAGCGGGGGAGTATGTTGGGCTAAGAATAAGGTATTTTTTCACCCTACCTTTACCACGAATTATTATGCACCTTTATGAATTTTTACAGTAAAGGAAAGGAAAATTAATGTAAAGTCAGGACATATGAATTGACGATAAAAGGGGATTTTAAACAACGAGAAAATGACTTGTTGTAGCTTTATTTATGGGGAAACAAAGTAGCTAAACCAATGATAACTGGAAGACAAATGAAAAAGAGAGACTAATGAGATCATGATGACTCCCATGGACCGGCGGAAGACGGAAAGGCACCTCCACGCCTGAAGAACTCAAGCGAAATCCACAAGTAGTAGGATCACGTATGGAAAAGAAATTTACCACTCTTGAAATTGCCTTTAAAACGCAAAAGATGAACAAGATAGATATATTGGGGGGAATAGAGATTTTCTTCTATAATAGATGTATCGGGACAAAATTGTCCAGTTATATCAATTTATTAACTTTCAGCTTATTAAAGGTTTTGGCATTTTTGGATAATCAATCTCTTAGTTTTTCATAGCGGTAGACTTGTGGTGGCTTTGGGCCCATCCCTGGGAGTTTCTTCGCTCATCTCTATGTTATACGTTCAATTACAAAACTTACGTTTCAGTCGTCTAATGCGTTTCGTGAGATATCATTTAATTGGTTGAATTACGAACATAATATGCTCCAACTTTCTCTTTCATTAGAATAGTTCAATATTCGTGCTTTCTTGCTTACAATCAATGTTCTCATAATGTTTTAGATGCTTTCATCATTTCCTGATGCTTTATACGTGTTTCCTTAGTTTTAGCATGACTGCTGTTCAATTTTGTATATAGTTAAAGGTTGGATCTCTTTATTAATATCGCAAGGTGTCTAGTTGTTGTTTGATTCAAAGAGATGTACTTTCATAATTTAAAAGAGAATTCCATTGCAAAATTTAGATAAACAATTGATGTTCAATTTCTTCAAACTATTGTTCAATTTATTAGCCTTGTTGTTCAATTCATCACAGTATGTTGTTTAATCGTACATTTCTCTTTCTGTACTTACTTCGACAAAATAGTCAAAAGAATTCTATAATCCCTTTTCACTTCAAATTGATTGAACTTTGAGAATTAGATAGTCTTCCTTATGATAGTTTGGAGTAGTTTTCCTTTGATATCACTTTCATATACTATGCTCACACTCTTGAAATAACAAGACTTACCTTGGGTTGATAATTGAATGAGAAGAATTGAAGTTTCCTATGATAGTCACCCTTATGACCCAACAAGTTCCCAGCCTCACCTCTTTCAAAACTCGCCACTGTTACCATCCACCTAATCTCCGTTATCAGATCTAATGGCCCACAAGCCATTTTGCATCCCCCGACAGTAAAATGTTTAAAGATGGGGGGGGGGGGGGGGGTTGCGAAATGGGTGGTTTCACACCCCGCTCCCTTGATACGTGGTGCTCCCATGTCTTATTGCACCCCCCATCCCCTAAATAGCTAGACTTCTTTTCACGGTGCTATAATCATCCAGACCACATTTTTGCTATGCGATGAAACCACCATTGTTTGAAATAATTCAACCCTGCACCATTGCGATAAAATACATCATTCAACGATAATATAACCCCTCTTTACCATTATTCTACTATTTATGTTGAAATTACGAAAGACCAAAAGAGCCATTTCAGACCAAGAACGCCCCTACCACGGCCTGAACCTTCTGCACGACCAATTTCCACCATTCCAGGTAATTCTAAGTACCTAAAATCATTAATTAAGCACATAAATTGATAATTGAACAAATTAATGGCTTCCCAGAGCATTATATCTGTAAACCCTCTTCAACCACTAGTTTTAGATATCGACCATGCCCCTTTGGCTAATAAGGACGTTAAGATTAATGATATTTTGACTGAGTCCAACCTTTTGGAGCTCCACTGCTAGAGCCATGACAAATTTATTTACCATGCAGATGATATCCATCTGTGGAATTAAAATTTTCCCAAATACATATTCCCACAGACCTTTCAATTTCTAGAACTCATTAGACTTTTCCAGATCAACTATTTTCCCAATGAAAGAGCTTTACTTACCCCAAACCAAGAAATCCTATTCACAATTACTACTCAATCCATCAATCAGATGCTACAAATTCAGCCACAACCTGATGAAGTGACATTATCCATTAAAACCCTTACTGAGCTTTACTTAAAGTTGGAATTTCCTAAAAGATTCCAAATATTTTGGACTTTCCTCCCTCCATCAGTAGAAATCCCTAAAAGGAATCCTCCATACACAAATTCTATGTTTTAAGAAAGAAAAAGGCAGATTGTAACCATGTTGTCATGTATTTTAGGATATTTCACTGATGAGCATGTAGATGCATCTATTCTTGGTTTCCTATCCATCTTTTGCCTAGGTCAGCGTCTAGCTTCAACCTTCAATTTTTCCCAATATCTAGCAGATGCAATCGATGATCAGCTGGTTAAGTTACCAGAAGAAGGAGTATCCAAATACTCCTTAATTTTGTTCCATATGTTCATATTTTTCCAATCAGAAAGGTTTGTGGTTAGCCTCCAAAAACTGGACACAGAGGGTAATCCCCAATCTATTGTCTTTTGGACATCCTTGATCAGAAAGGATTCCACTGAATTCAACTTCAAAGACTTCATTGATTACTTTTTTTATCCAGTAGTTAATATGTTAAGCAATAGTATTCATCCTAGAATAAATGAAGAGATAAAGAAATTGTTATAGTTGTCAGATAAGAGTAAAATAGGAGATTGGTATTTATACCAGAATCATATAGAAATTAAAGTGTATGGAAGCTCAATAGTTCCATAATATCTTCCCAAATAGCTGCCAATGAGGATATTTTCTTTAGAATACATCAGACAAATTTTGAATTCAGATGAATTCAATTTGCAATCAGCTAAAAATAAGATCCAATTCAAGATTAAGAACTAGGGAGGGCCTTTTATATGTAATAGTAGGAATGCTGGACAGCAAGAAGATAAATATTTACAAGAGTTCAAGTTCAGTAGCAGTTTCAAATGGAAATATGACCCCTTGGGTGTCATAAGTAAACTAAGAGTCAAGTTCAAATTGACTCCTTTTATTCATGAGTCAAAGCCTGAAATTGAAAAGTATTCCAACTAGTTAGAGTGGTTGGAAAATACTTTACATGAGATGGAGAAGCAGGTTGATAATAGTTTCATCCTGCTTACTCCAGCCCCACAGGATAGAAATTCAAAGAAGGCAAGAGAGGAAGTCTCTTATTCTGCAGAAACCACTTCTGATACTAATTTCAAGCTTATGTATAGAAAGAAGACCACATTGAATCCAATGATAGAGCATGAAGAGATATTTCAAACAATAGAAACCATTGAAACATATATTGTTGTAAGAGATGATGCACCTCCAACAGTTTCAGAATAAACATATCAGCTATCAACCTCCATTGCACAAATCATTTAGAAGCAACACAGTGTAGAGGTTTCATCATCTAGCAAACCAGTGGAGAAAGAGAAAGACATCATGGAGAAATAAAAAGAAATCAAAATAAGAAATGAAGCATTAAAGAATGTAACACATGCCCAATACTGGAAGCAAATTCATAGTGATTAGAGTAGTTTGCTTTCAGCTTATGACCTCAAGACAGGGAATATGCAAGTGAAATTTCTACAAGCAAAGGTGCAGGCTCCTAAAAATTCAGAAGATTATACTAAAAAAACCTTTGAAGTTCCTGCCAATGATGTACATCCAATTGACTAGATTGAGTTTCACAAACAGGCATGAGAAATGATCTATTCCAATATTACACACAAAGCTTTAAGTGTAAAGAAGTTATAAAATTCTCTAGAAAATATAAGGACACAGTTAAAGCTAGAGAAATCTTCTTCACAAGCAAAGGATAACAGAATAAAGTCACTTGAAGATTCGGTAAGGGAAGTTGGTTATGATCCAAAAAATATCAAAGCTACAGAAGAACTAATCAATAAGAAGAATGTACACATAACTACATTGAAGAAAGAATTGAAGTTACCAAATACAGAGCATCCACAAACCAAAGAGGTTTTGGAGAATGAAAATCAAAAGGATGAAATGATGAATCTCATAATTCAGTTGACAACTAAATTGAAAGAAATGGAAACAATAACAGGAAAAATAGTGCAGGAAAACTAAGCCAACATGGAACCAGTTCCCATTACTGCTATTCCTATAGTTTCTACAATAACCCCATTTCCTACAACATCTCCAGTATCAACGACAGTTCCAGGTCTACATCAACAACAACATCAGCAGTCCAAACATCCCATCCCCCTGATGAGGCCAAAAAATTGATCAATTCAATGCAATATATGTCAATTCAAACAACTGAAATCAATAAACGCAAAGAACAAGTGAATATTTTAGTAGATACAAAGAAATTGGCAGAAGTAATGTATCAAGCAGAAGCACAAAAAACAAACAGATTACCTAAAAGAATTCATAAGTTAGAAAAGGAGTTATTGCTGAAAGAGTCTCTATCGCAAGCAAAACAACAGTTGTGGGCCAATATCATTAACTTAGTTAATGATGCCTTTTATATAGGTTATATTTGAACAAAGGGACTTGATAAAGGAGGCTGATGATGCAATTCAAAAGGTCAAAGAAGAGCTTGGAAAGAAACTAGAGGAAGCCACTGAGATAATAAAATTCCTAAATTCTAAAAACAAGCAAGAATTAGAAGAATTTGCAATAACAGACAGAACATAGAATATCTTAGAGGTGAAGAAGGTGATTTCCAAGAGAAATCTGATGATACAAATTGAAGACAAATGCCAAACAATGGAACTGGCAGTGAATAGGTTTATGAACAAATTTCATGTGTTGTGGCAGAAAGGTCTACCAAATTCCTTGGTAATAAATGATAAACTAATTAGGCATGAATATTATAATAAGAAGATCAGGGAAGTAGCCAAAGACACTTCCAACAGTTCAACAATGAAGGGAGTTCCCACAAGAAAAGTTCTCCTTTAGAGTTTAGAAAAATTCTTTTACCTCCAGCATGAGGTAAATCACCTTTTTGTGAATAAGCCCACATTTTCCAAATACACGGAGGTAGATGAAATTTACCAAAGGATGGTGAAGATCAAAATTCCAGATGAAGAGACATGGGAAAAATGGTGTGATTTACTGTGACAGGTGAAAACAAAAAGCAGGTAAAAAAAAGCACACAAGTTAAAGAGTAAACAGATAAAATACGAATGAAGAAGACAACATGAAAGATAAGACAACATGAGAGAGACAAACATCAAACAACAAATCAAATAAACAGGGAGAACTTGCAGTTAGTTAAAAGGTGTCTCTATCTTCTTGCATTAAGATATTTTGTTTTCCTTAAGTAAATCCTAAATCAGTTGATAGGATATTTTGTAAAATGTTGTATAAATAGTTCTTCATTTGAAGTATCAAAGGTCAATTACTGTGGATTTCTGAATATTTGTATAGCTGATTGATCTATTTACCTGAGGGTTATTGTATCATTTCCAGTTGACAGACATGACAAGTAATAAATGCATTTCTTTATAGGATTCATGTGTTGAGCTATCTCATTGAAGTTTATTTCAATTGTTCATGTTTATTTTCTTAAGTATTCCATAAACTTGCATTTTTTCTAAATTTTAATGTTATAATAGGAATTTTATTGCAGAATTTGTTTAAATACACTCTGTTTTGAACTTTTAAACATTTTTATGTTTTCTTCTGATATTTGGTTTTTAGAATCCTTAATTTCTCTCTGATCCTGATTGATCGCCTTCATATTCCTTCATTATCTGGTTTAAGGAATCCTTAACTACTCCTTGATCTTGATTGAAAACCACTTCACCATTCAGCCTTTAGATCTAATTTTTCTCAGCTATCCTACCCTATAACACTTCCTTTATAATTTTTTTTTATTATGTTTTAAAAGCATATTGACTCGATAGCCCAATGGAAAACGAAAAGGCGTCTATCCATCTAAATCATTAATTCCACCTATCTAACAAAACCAATCAATCAATCAAAACAAACCCAATCAAGTATACAGAACTAGCCTAAAATATATTAAATCAACAAAGTTATATCATTAAGAAAGAGCCCTCTCTGAGAATTAGGAAGGCTTGATCCTAATCTCCAAAAGTGGATGATAGTTAACTCTGATATTTGTTTTTAACACAAATAACAGTCTTGGGAAATTT
The DNA here is from genome assembly GCA_034641835.2 of Pinus albicaulis. NCBI lineage: Eukaryota > Viridiplantae > Streptophyta > Pinopsida > Pinales > Pinaceae > Pinus > Pinus albicaulis. The sequence continues at coordinate 432,694,829 of CM076583.1, forward strand.
CAGAGTGATAACATATTGGCGACCATACTGGGGAAAATCAGTCCTCAATTAAAATAAATCTTAAAGGAAACACTTTTCCTCATTTTTTCACCTTAAGGTTTTAAATGGTTGTTAAAAATTATCATTAAAAGTTAAAATTATGGCTTCTAAAAGAACATATTGTACTAGGGCTCATCCTAATCCATAACCTGCTACTATTGTTGATGATCCTGACAAAATTTTAAGAAAACCTAAAAAAGTAGAAAGTATAGGAAGTAGTAGTCAGTTAATCAAAGAAAATTCACTTCCTAAAGAGTTATCAAGCATACCAGATATTCAAATTGATTTATCATTTGAGCATTCTTTATTTAGAACCAAATTTGAAAACTCGATCTTTGATAGTGTAATAGACCCTAAATTTATTCAATTTATTGAAGCAAAGAAGGAAACTATACAACTTTATTTAGATCAACAGGTTCTAGATACTTTTGATAAACTTGATGTTTTGACCTCAACTTTGATTAAAGATATAGATGAAGCTTACTTTCAATAGCCAGGTGAATTAGCTACCCTAACTGTTGCTACCCCTAAGCATTCTACAATTCCTTCTGAAACTATAAATACAACTTTATTTAGTACCACCTCATCTATAGTATCCACCACTATTCATTCCATAGAATCATTAATACCTAAACTTCCTCTCCAACCTAAAGTTTCAAGCTCATCTTCAAGTGTTCCAAGTACATCTTCAAGTGTTCCAAATTCATCTCCAAGCACCACTAATTTACCTCCCAGTCAAGCTAGAATCTTAGCCATGGCATCCAGATATTCCCCTTTGGTCTTACAGGCCCCTTTACATGCCATGCGACAGGATTACCAGAGTAAATTTTTTTAGTTTGATGGTACTGGTCAATATATTTCTCAACAACATGTAAATAAAATGACCGATTACTTTGAATTACATCAAAATTGATGAAGTTGATGTACAAATGAGATTATTTGCACAAACTTTAGCTGGAGATGTTAATAAATGGTTTAAATCTTTACCTACTAACCATATAGCTGATTTAGCTGCTTTCCACCAATTGCTTATTAATAGATGGGAAAGAAAGAAAAACCCTTTACAGATATTATCTGAATATGAGAACATTAGAAAAGCTCCTAATGAATCTGTTTAGAATTACTGCACTAGGTTTAACATCATTTACAATGAAATACTAGAAAATATCAAACCTCCACCAGATTTAGCCCTGATTAAATTTTGAGATGGTTTTGACACTGATATGTCCTACCAATTAATAGAAAGAAAACCTGAAACTTTAGAATATATGCAGAGTAATGCAGTTAGTGTAGAAGGTAACTTATTAGCTAAAAGAGCTAGGATGAGGAATGAAAGGAAAGTAACCTTTAAGGAAGAACCATCCACTTTAGATAGTAAGATAGATAATTTAGCTAAAAGTATGGAGAGACTAATGGATAGACTAGGGAACATGGAAAGAAAACTTCAGTAGGAAAATCAACAAGGTCCCCAAATTAGAAACCCCAACTTTATAAAAAATCCTAATATTGATAAATCTAGATAAGTTGTACCCGATCAACTGATTAGACCACCTTTCCAAGAAAACTGTGTTGAAAGTTCACATCAAAATGAAGAAGACTGGGACACCTAGATAAACTTGATGGAAATAAATGATGAAAATACTATTTTTATTACCCAAGAAGAACAAGAATTATACATGTTACAACAATTACAGTTAGAATCTGGAGCATCCTTTGACTATAAAAAAGGCTATGAATCTGCTATCTACAAAGTTCATAAACAGTATAGCCTTAGAAGTAAAAAGAACATAGAAGCTCCTACTAAGAAAACAGTCTAAACCCAAACTAAGAAAACAGTAGAAGCGCCTGTGACAAAAACTCTACAAATTCTCCCTAGAGAAACTCATAATACTTCCAGTCCAAATATTGTAGACATAACTTCAATTTCTACTTAAACTTCAACTACTATTCAAAAGGTTCCAGAAAAGAAAGTTGAAAACAAAACAATAGATACACAAATTGAATTACAAACTGTCGATAAAAAAGACAAAAACACACAAAATACAATTGGTAAAGATGAAATCATTCAATTAGGCAAAACTCAAATCCCATTTAATATCCAAATTGAGATAGAAAAATTGAAAATACCAGTTCCTTTAGCAAAGATGGTGAAAAATGATTCATATAACGCCCAAATCACTGAAACACTAAACATAGGAGAAGGCGAAGATGCCGTTAACCCCAATGATGACCAAGCCGAGTTACTGTTTGGTCTTGAAGTTAATAGTAAACATCAACAAGGAGGTGTCCCTCCATTCTACATTAGCTTAAACGTTCATGATAAAATCTTACATAATGCTATGTTAGGTTCAGAAGCATCTCATAACTTAATTCCTAAAGCATTCATGGAAAAATTGAGCTTAGAAATCACCAGACCATACAAAGACCTCTTCCCCTTTGATTCTAGTCAAGTTAAATTCTTTGGCCTGATAAAAGACCTATGTGTAACTCTAGTCCAATGCCCATCAAAGAATATTTTTATGGACATAGTAGTTGCTTATATCCCTCCAAAGTATGGTATGTTATTGTCTCGCTCACGGGGAGAAAAATTGCAGTGATCACTGCAATGAGATATGTCATATGCTACCATTTCTGTATTTGATCAGCAAAGAAATATTTACAGAGAAACCTTGATGAAATTCATGGTTAGTAGTACAAAAAAAACACAGAATTATCCTGTCTATTCTATGCATTCTGACATGGACTCATTTATCTTATGTAATCCAGACACTGGCAAAGAAAAAATCATAGTTGTAGAAGAGAAACACAAAGAAATTGATAGTGACAACATAACTCATGAATCTATGTGGCATTTAGATTTTGATGGCTCTATAAATAGATTAGGAGTAGGAGCTGGAGTATGGATCTATAATTTAGAGAATGATCATTCAGAAGGACATGCTTTCAAGTTAAATTTCAAATGCACTAATAACATGGCAGAATATGAAGCATTAGTGTTAGGACTACAAATTGTAAGAAAACTTGGAGCCAAAAGAGTTTCTATCATGGGAGACTCAGAACTTATCATAAAACAAACCAAGGGAGAGTATCTTATGAATAATCCTAGACTTAGCCAATATAGAGAAACCATTATAGACTTGATAAATTGTTTTCTTGGAATTGACTTTGCTGTTATTCCAAGAAAGCAGAATATGCAGGCACATAGTTTGGCTAAATTTGATAGCACATGCAGGTTACCGTGTCAGCCAAATCATCAGTACACTGCCGAGGTAAGACATAGGCTAATCATACCTAATAATTGGAAGTATTGGCAAATATTTTCACAAGACTCACAAATTTATGATTTTATGAATTGTGAAGGATAATTTCAGAAATGTAATATAGACACTGACTGTACAAAAAATTATACCATGAATAACAAGTTATATGTAAATGTTGTAAATAAAATAGAACCAACTAGATTCACTAAAGTAGAAATAGACAAATTAGAAACAGTAGAAATTGAATTATTAATTAATGATGAATCAAAAGTTTTAAACCTTAAAGAAATTTTTTTTCCTAAGGGATTAGCCCCATTAGAAGATCTCTTTGACTCCAATGATGTAGCTGGAAAACCCAAAATGGAGCCCCTAAGGTCAGATATAGAGGAATGGAAAATAGGAATAGAAGAAAAACCCAAGGTTATCAAAATATCCATCGCATTACCTCCAGCTGAAAAGTTGAAGTACATTAGTTTTTTCAAAGAGTTCCATGATATCTTTTACTGGAGTTATGAAGACCTCAAGTCTTGTGATACCAACATTACCCAGCATAATATACCAATCAAAGAAAATCATAAGCCCTTTTAAAAAAAATCTTAGGAGAATTAACCTTGTTCTTTTGCCATTAATATAAAAATAAGTTCAAAGGATGTATGGGGATAAAATCATAGCACCCATTAGACATTATGATTGGGTCTCTAATTTAGTCCCCACTAGAAAGAAAAAAGGATAAATAAGACTCTGTGTTGATTTCAAAAACTTAAACAAATTATCATTAAAATATAACTATCCTCTCCCAAAAATGGACCACATTCTACAGAGGGTAGTAGAGTCATCCAGAATATCATTGCTTGATGGATTTTCTAGATACAACCAAATCCTATTCCAACCTGAAGATCAAGCAAAGACTGCATTTACAACTCCGAGGGGAACTTTCATGTACTGGAAAATGCCCTTTGGACTGCTGAATACTGGAGAAAAATTCCAAAGAGCTATGGACATAGCCTTTGCAAAGGAAATCTGTGAATTTCTAGTCACTTACCTAGATGATATCACAATATTTTCCAAATTAGATAATGAACATCTAGATCATTTGATAAGAGTATTCATAAAGTGCAGGAATTTTGGCATGTCCTTGAATCCTAAAAAGACACTCTTTGGATTAGAAGAAGGAAAACTCTTGGGACACATTATTTCAAAAGAGGGCATTATAATTGATCCAGCTAGAATAGAAGCAATTCTTAATATCAATCATCCTAGTAACATTAAAGAATTACAATCATTTGTAGGAAAAATACATTTTCTGATAAGAATCATCTCTAACTTAGCATAACTACTTAGAAATTTGAATAACATGTTGAAAAATGATTCAATACTTTAGTGGACAGTAGAGGTTAAACAATATTTTGAATCATTCAAAGAAGCACTTACTAAACCACCTGTCCTTGCAAGTCCTAATTTCACAAAAAAGTTTCATAATTTTTTCATTTTCTTCAGAACACACCATTATAGTAGCCTTGTTGCAAAAGAATGATGAGGGTTATGAACAACCCATTTATTTCTTTAGTAAATCCTTGAGAGATGCCACACTAAAGTATAATATCATGGAAAAACAAGCTCTTGCTTTAGTGAAAGCCATAAAATATTTCAGAGTGTACATTCTATACTCTCACATTATAGCATATGTTCCAAACTCAGTTGTAAATCACATTCTAACTCAGAATGGGCCTGATGGAAAGAGAGGCAAATGGATTGCCACAATACTAGAGTATGACATTGAAATCAAGCCTACAAAATTGATCAAAGGCCAAGGTTTAGCCAAACTCATGGCTGAATCGAACTGTCAGGCCTTAGACATAAATTTCATTGTTGCACTAGATGATCAAGAAGAGATGACGACTCCAAAAATTAGTGAAGGTTTTATAGATTCACCCTGGTATGAAGAAATTTGTTTTACTCAACCTACAAGCTCCTCCTGGTTTATCTAGAACTAAAAGAAGATTCTTAAAATTGAAAGCAATAAAATATTGTATTTTAGATAATGTTTTATTTTGGAAAGATCATGGTGGAATTCTATTAAACTGTTTATTAAAAGATGAAGCTGACAAAGTCATGTAGGAATTTCATGTAGGAGACTGTGGAGGACATCTTTACTGGAAAACAATTGCTGACAAAATTTTGAGGGAAGGCTTTTACTGGCCCACTCTTTTTGCATATGATAGAAAATATGTGAACTCCTCTCACAAATACCAAATATTTGAAGAGAAGAAAAAGGCCTTACCATTACCCCTCAAACCTATCTCAACAGAAATTCCGTTTCAACAATGGGGGTTAGACTTCATTCGTGAAATTAACCCACCCTCCTTTTCCCAACATAAATGGATATTGACAGCCACTGATTACTTTACCAAGTGGATAGAAGCCATCCCTTCAAGAAAAGCCAAACTCTTTGTCATTATTTCATTTCCTGAGAACTAAATCCTTTCTATATTTGGATGCCGACAAAAGCTCATTACTGATGATGCTGCTTCCTTCAAATCCAAGAAAATGATAGATTTTTGTAACAAATACCATATCAACCTTGGCCATTCCACTGCCTATCACCCTCAAGGTAACGGATTAGAAAAATCTTCAAAAAAAAGCCTAGTCAACATCATCAAGAAGCTGTTAGAAGATAACAAAAAAACCTGGAATAAAAGGTTGGTCAAGCCTTATGGGTAGATAGACTAACTACAAAGAAATCTATTGTACCTCTCCCTATCAATTAGTATATGGGATGGATGTTGTTTTTCCATCTTCATTGGGAGTGCCAGTGATGAAAATGATTCAAGAGCTACACGTAGAACCAAATGACATCCAAAGGAGGATAAATCAGGCAATTCATTTGCATCGAACTAGGGAAGAAGTTTATATCAAATCTCAACTAATCCAAGACAAAATCAAGAAGATTTTTTATAGGAAAACTAAAGAAGATGATTTTTTCATAGGTAATCAAGTACTCAAATTGGATTCCAGAAGGGAAGACAAAGGGAAACATGGGAAATTTGACTTTCTCTAGAAAGGCCCGTAGATCATTTATGGTTACAGAGGCAACAATGCATTTTTCTTGAAAGAGTTAGATGGAAAAGATCTATCAGGTGGAACAGTCAATGGTAGAATGTTGAAGCACTATTTTTCACCAAATTAACAAATAATTCATTGGTTTTATTTTTCTCATTGTAAATATCATAGAAAAGTTAAGATTGGATTGGATGATTGTCTTCTAAAGTTGAATATCGAAGAGAAGGCCCTTAGCTTTAAAAGATATAACATCATATATTTGAATAAAGGAAATCACATAAAGGATTTCCAAGGCAAGAAAAGTCAAAGTTCCAAGGCCATTGATCAGAAAGTTCTTGACATCTCACAAGGAGATGTCATCCCCAAGTGGAGCCATAGTTAGGGTCCTATAATAATAGGGATCGTAATTTTGAATTGACTATGTTAAGTCTTGTAATATTGTACATACATTTTCTTTAAGTAAATGTTTTCCATATTAAAAAAATTAAAAGAGGGTATGTCCTGAAAGAAAAATCAAAGGACCAAAAGAAAGAAACATTAAAAAATGATATAAAGTAGGAACCCCACAAAAAGAAACAAAAATAAATCCTGAAAGTGTTGCACATTCAAATGCCACTACTCTTAGTTTACTTTACTTTTACAATAAAATTGTGTGAAGCTTGTCCAAAATGCTTCAATTCATGATGATCATACAGTTTAAGCTTGATTACTCATGCATTTAAATTATCTGTCATAATAGTTAGTGAATAAAGATCTGACCAAACCATTTAATCTTGGCAGATCAGTAGTTAGGTAGAGAATAAAAATGAGCTCACAAGTTTAATCTAATCCGTTGGAATTTATAAGGTTAGAAGTAAGTTTTTTTGCTTATCAAAATAAAATAAAAGGGTCAGAAAGCTCAAATGTACCCAATAAAGGAAATAAAAAATGTTAGGATAAATAAGGGTAGGTAGAATACTTTCAAAAGTTGTGGAAATCATCATTTGGTTTATCTCATATCACTAATGTCTTTCTGATATTTCCCCTTATCCTAAAAATCCCTTCTCCCTCCCTTGGAAATCCTTTTCCCTTGCAAAAAATCCCTTTCCCTTTGATAAAACTCATTTTCCCTTTTCCTAACCCTTATCCCCTCCTAAATTCCCTTTCCCTTGTAAAAAACCCCTTTTTCGCTTGAATCAACTTTATATTCCAATAAAACATGCAAAACCCACTTTTTCATAGTTTAAAGCGCAAAATATGTTTCGGGTCGACCTTTAGTTTTAATCCCCCACTTAATATATTTCCCCGCCCCCCCTTATTTCACAGCCTATAGTTTATATATATCCCCAATCCCTTTTAAATTAACCCTTCAGCTTTAGAAAATCCCCGACCCACTTTATATCTACCCCTCCGCATAAATAAGTTCTTGGCCCCACCTCTTTGAAAACTTGCCACTCTTATCATCCACTCGATCTCCATTATCAGATCCAATGACCCACAAGCCATTTCGCATCCCCTGACAGTCAAATTTTTAAAGACGAGGGGGGGGGGGGGGGGGGGTTGCGAAATGGGTGGTTTCACACCCTCGCTCCCTTGCTACATGGTGCTCCCATGTCTTATCGCACCCCCCTTCCCGTAAACTGCTAAATTTCTTTTCATGGTGCGATAATCCGCCAGACCACATTTTTTCTATGCGATGAAACCACCATTGTTTGAAATAATTCAACCCCGTGCCATTGCAATAAACTCCATCATTAAATGATAATATAACCCTGCTTTACCGTTATTCTACTATTTCTGTTGAAATTATGAAAAACAAAAAGAGCCATTGCAGACCAAGAAATCCCTTGTCGCCACCTGAACCTTTTGCACGACCAAATTCGACTATTCCAGGTAATTCTAAGTACCTAAAACCATTAATTATGCACATAAATTTATAATTGAACAAATATATGGATTCCTAGAGCGTTATATCTATAAAACCTCTTCAACCACTAGTTTTAGATATCGACCACACCCCTTTAGACGACAAGGACTTCAAGATTAATGATATTGTGACTGAGTCCAGCCTTTTGGAGCTCCACTGCTAGAGCCATGACAAATTTATTGACTAGGCAGATGATATCCATCTATGGAATTCAAATTTTCCCAAATACATATTCCCACAGACCTTTCAATTTCTAGAACTCATTAGACTCTGCTAGATCAACTATTTTCCCAATGAAAGAGCTTTAGTTACCCCAAACCAAGAAATCATATTCACAATTACTGCTCAATCCATCAATCAGATGCCACAAATTCAACCACAACCTGATGAAGTGCCATTATCCATTGAAACCCTTACTGAGCTTTACTATAAGCTGGACTTTCCTAAAAGATTCCAAATATTTCAAACTTTCCTCCCTCCATCAGTAGAAACCCCTAAAAGAAATCCTCCATACATAAATTCTATTTTTTCAAAAAGAACTAGGCATATTGTAACCATGTTGTCATGTATTTTAGGATATTTCACTGATGAGGATGTAGATGCATCTATTCTTGGTTTCCTATCCATATTTTTCCCAGGTCAACCTCTAGCTTCAACCTTCAATTTTTCCCAATATCTAGTAGATGCAATCCATGATCAGCTGGTCAAATTACGAGAGGAAGGAGTATTCAAATACTCAGTTTTATTCCACATGTTTATATTTTTCCAATCAGAAAGGTTTGGAGATAGCCTCCAAAAACTGGACATATAGGGTAATCCCCAATCTGTTGTATTTTGGACATCCTTGATCAGAAAGGATTCCACTGAATTCAACTTCAAAGAATTAGTTGATTCCTTTGTCTATCCAATATTTAATATGCTAAGCAGTAGCATTCAGCCTAGAATTAGTGAAGAGATAAAGAAGGTTTTACAGTTGTCATTTCAGAGTAAAACAGGAGACTGGTATGTATACCAGAATCATACAAAAATTAGAGTGTATGGAAGCTCACTAGCTCCATACAAGCTTCCCAAATACCTCCCAATGAGGATATTTTCTTTAGAATAAATCAGAAATATTTTTAATTCAGATGAAGTCAATTTCCTATCAGCTAAAAAGAAGACTCAATTCAAGATTAAGAACCATCTAGGGCCTTTTATATGTAACATTAGGAATGTTGGACAACAAGAAGATAAATATTTACAAGAGTTCAAGCTCAGTAGCAGTTTCAAATGGAAATATGACCCCTTGGGTGTCATAAATAAACTAAGAGTCAAGTTAAAATTGACCCCTTTATTCATGAGTCAAAGCCTGAAATTGAAAAGTATTCCAACCAGTCAGAGTGGTTGGAAAATTATTTACAGGATATGGAGAAGCAAGTTGATATTAGTTCCATCCTACTTGCTCCAGCCCCACAGGATAGAAATTTAAAGAGGGCAAGAGAGGAAGGCTCTTATTCTGCAAAAACCACTTCTGATACTAATTCAAGATTATGTATAGAAATAAGACCAAACTGAATCCAGTGATAGAGCGGGAAGAGATAGTTCAAACAATAGAAACCATTGAAACAGATATTGTTGTCAGAGATGATGCACCTCCAACAATTTCGGAAGAAACACATCAACCATTAACCTCTAGAGAAAAAATCATTCATAAGTGACACAATGCATAGGTTTCATCATCTAGCAAACCAGTGGAGAAAGAGAAAGATATCATAGAGGAATACAAAGAAATCAAAATCAGAAATGAATCATTAAAGGCTATAACATAGATTGTACTAGAAGCAAACTCCTAGTGATCAAAGTAGGTTGCTTTCAGCTTATGACCTCAAGACACGGAAGGTGTAGGTGACATTTCTACAGCCAAAGTTGTAGGATCCTAAAAATTTAGAATATTATACTAAAAAATCCTTTGAAGTTACTGCCAAGGATGTACATCCAATTGACCATATTGAATTTCATAAACAAGCAGGAGAAATGATCTATTCCACTATGACACACAAAGCTTTAAGTGAACATAAGTTACAAAATTCTCTAGAAAATATAACGACACATTTAAAGCTAGAGAAAGCGTCTGAACAAGCAAAGGATAATATAATAAAGTCACTTGAAGATTTGGTAATGGAAGTTGGTTATGGTCCAAAAAATATCAAAGCAACAGAAGAAATAATCAAGAAGAAGAATGCAGACATAGTTGCATTGAAGAAATTACTGAAGTTACCAAATACAGAGCATCCTCAAACCAAAGAGGTTTTGGAAAATGAAAATCAAAAGGATGAAATGATGAATATCATCATTCATTTGATAGCTCAACTGAAAGAAATGGAAACAACAATGGACAAACTAGTGCAGGAAAAGAAAGCTAGCATGGAAGTATTTCCTATTACCATTATTCCTATAGCTTCTACAACAACCCCATTGCCTACGACAACTCCAGTATCAACAGAAGTTCCAGAAGCTACATCAGCAACAGCATCAGCAGTCCCAACATCCCATCCCATTGATGAGGCCATCAAATTGATCAAGGCAATGCAAGATATGTCAATTCAAACTACTGAAATAAATAAACTCAAAGAACAGGTGAAGAGTTTAGAAGATACAATGAAATTGGAAGAATTAATGTATCAAGCAGAAGCACAAAAAGCAAACATATTAACTGAAAGAATCCAAAAGTTAGAAAAGGAGTTATCACTGAAAGAGCCTCTAGCCCAAGAAAAACAGCGGTTGTGGGCCAATATCATTAACTTAGTTAATGATATTTGGCCTTCTATACAGGCTATATTTGAATAGAAGGACTTGATAAAGGATTCCGGTGATGCAATTCAAAAGGTCAAAGAAGAGCTTGGAAAGAAACCAAAGGAAGCCACTGAGATAATAAAATTCATAAATTCTAAAAAAAAGAAATAATTAGAAGAATTTGGGATAACAGACAGAACAAAGAATATATTAGAGGTGAAGAAGGTGATTTCCAAGAGAAATCTAATGATACAGCTTGAAGGAAAATTCTAATCAATGGAACTGGCAGTGAACAGGTTTATGAACAAATTTGATGTGTTGAGGCAGAAAGGTTTGCCAAATCCCTTGGTAATCAATGATAAACTAATGAGGCATGAAGATTATGATAAGAATATCAGGGAAGTAGCCAAATACACTTCCGACAGTTCAACAATGAAGGGATTTCCCACAGGCAAAGTGCTCCTTTAGAGTTTAGAAAACTTCTTTTACCTCCATCATGAGGTAAATCACCTTTTTGTGAATAAGCCCACATTTTCCAAATACATAAAGGTAGATGAGATTTACCGAAGGATGGTGAAGATCAAAATTATAGATGAAGAAACATGGGAAAAATGGTGTGATTTACTATTTTTATCACTCATAAAATGTGAAACATTACTTGACATGGTCATACAGTTCATTTATCAAAGGTCTCCTTAAGCCTTTCAAGTTGGTATAGGAAAATTTCATTTTTTTTACATGTTTAACCTATCCTAAGGTTCAAGGCCACCTCCATTTACGTAATTTCATGTCCCATCAGTCATCATGAGGTGTCATTTTTCATTTCTCAAGCATTTAAATTTATAAAGGACAGTTAAGCTAGTTTTACAACTTTTCGTAGCGTTTTATATAGCGTAATAGGAGTTTTCGCTAAGAAACTGCCTAATAGTTTCATAGTGAAACTGTCAGAAGTTAAACTAATCATGCTACGAAGAACTGTTTTCTTGTCTATCTTGTCAAGTTCGATGTGAAGTGTCAGTTCATGATTGGAGGAGTTAGGGTGGAGGTCATTCGAGTCTGTTAGGGCTAATTTAAAGGTACAAGGCCATGTCTAAGGTCATCATTACCCTTTTTATCATGCATGTGTCATGATTAATGCATGATCTGTCATTTAAACAATAAAAAATTACCCAATTAGTCTTTTTGTCATACTCTACTTTATCTTTACATGTTATTGGATTTATGGAGAGCTGCTTCATCAAACCAAGCAGGTTGCTGGCAGATTCAAAGGTTGCAGGTGTCATCAAGCAAGCAAGGCTGAGAAGATATAAAGCACCCATGGCTACAAGGAAGAAAACATACAAAGGTGGTCATTGCCACAGGTATGAGCCCATGGACATGAATTTTCTCAATGAAGACCCAACTTCCATGGAGGAATTCATAAGAATAGGTTGCTTGAAATTATATCAAAGGCTGTAGGGTTGTCATATACAGGTTTCCAAGGATTTTGCTAAGAGTTTCACATGAACAACTTCAAAGGTGTGAATGCTAAGCCTCACAGTGATACTAGACAACATTTCAATAGCAACAGGAATCCATAGAGGAGGGGAATAATGGTTTAAAGGAATCGAGTTCACCATGTAGGATTGCAAAGAGTTCATCATGTAGGTTTTACCCCTGAACAAAAATTATCTACACATGAATCTTATAACATAAAATAAACAATAGCGAGAGCATAAAACATAAAACAGATAAACATAGATATTTTCCCCTGGATCCCAAATCGGGATGACCGGCTTGATTTTTCATTATATTCCTTTTAGTGTTACAACACGTATATATACATGCCGAAGCATACATAAACCCCAATCCATTAACCCTGGATTAGAACATAGCTATAGTTCCCTTGACCATATCTACAGAATACCAGGGGTCGAAAACCATCGTAACCCAAAAAACCATGTGCAAACTCATGCACAAAACATGGGTGGGTCCGGCTATGAGTGGGACCGCACACCAAAAAAAAATTCACCGGGGCGCTGCCCCAGACCCCGACAAGGGGGGCTACCGCCCCCCTGTGACCCCCCTGCTGCGCTCGGCACAACGTACAGTGCATGGCGCTAGTCGTGGAAAGAATATAACACACACCTAACATTCTCCCACTTGTTGTTTTCTTTCCACAGGGGGCCACAACAGAGCTTAGTCATTTGGCCAATTCTTCAACACCCATTGTTTCTCTACACTAGGAGAACTTCTGAGTGCTTACAGACTTCATCAATGCATCTGCAACATTCTTCAAAGTGTCCACTTTTACGAGCAACACCCTTTTAGCCTCAACCATATCTTTAACAAAGTGATATTGAACATCAATGTGCTTTGTCTTTGAATGATAAGCATGGTTCTTAGCCAAGAAAATTGCACTTTGGCTATCACAGTCTATCCTTATAGCTTGTTGTACCAACCCCATACTTGAACACAATCTCTGCAACCAAAATGCTTCCTTGCTTGCATGAGTGGCTGCTACGTATTCTACCTCTATAGTTGAAAGTGCCACTACAGACTGTCTTTTGCTCATCCAACTGATTGGACCTCCAAATAGGTTAAACACATACCCACTTGTAGATCTTCTTTGGTCCAGATCTCCAGCCTAGTCTACATCAAAAAAACCACAAATTTCCAACATTCTTTCTAATCCTGGTCTTCCTTGGTAGCACAAGCCATAATCACTCGTGCCACGTAAATATCTGAAAACCTGCTTCACTGCTGTCCAATGCTCCTTCCCTGGGTTTGACATAAACCTACTCAATACTCCCACTGCATGTGCAATGTATGGTCTAGTACAGACCATTGCATACATCAGGCTACCCACTGCACTTGCATATGGAACATGGGACATATCCTCCTCTTCTTCTTGTGTCTTGGGACACTTTTTAGCAGACAGCTTTGTACCTACAAGAATAGGAACACTCATCGGTTTACCATCCTGCATATTGAACCTCTACAATATAGTCTTGACATACTTCCTCTGGTTTAACCAGAGCTTCCTATTTGCTGATCTCTCTTAATTTCCATGCCCAAAATATATTTTGCAGCACCAAGATCCTTCATGTCAAACTTGGAGAAAAGTTGGGTCTTCAAATCTTGGATAATTTATTTTTCATTTCCAATCAACAACATATCATCCACATACAAGACCAAATAAATAACACGGTCACTAATTAATTTAAAATAAACACAGTGATCCTCCTTGCTTCTACTGAAGCCAAGTCCCCGTATATAGGTATCAAATTTATGATACCACATCCTTGGTGACTGTTTTAACCCATACAGAGACTTCTTCAACCTACACACCAGTTCTTTCTTACCCTTCACCATAAAGCCTTCAGGTTGCTTCATGTAGATGTCCTCTTCTAGATCCCTGTGAAGAAATGTTGTCTTCACATCCATCTGTTCTATCTTAAAATCAAATGCAGCAGCAACAGATAAAAGTAATCTAATAGAAGTAACTTTGGAAACAAGAGAAAAAATATCACCAAAATCAATTCCCGGCACCTGGGAATAACCTTTGGCTACCAACCAAGCTTTGTATTTATCCACCTTGCCTTCTACATTCATCTTCTTCTTAAACACCCATTTGCTCTCGATGGGCTTCCTTCTAGCTGGCAACTCCACCAAATCCCATGCCTCATTTTTATGCAAGGATGCCATTTCATCAACCATGGCCTCCTTCCAGAGTTTTCCATCCTCTAAATCTACTGCCTCCCTGATAGTTCTAGGATCATCATCAGTTATAGTTAAGGCAAAACATGAACAGAAAGCAGATGGACTATACCTTTCTGGTTTCCTTCTTTCTCGAACTGATCTTCTCAAAGCTGGGGTTTGTGGCTCTTCCTCTTCTAAATCTTCTTCTGTTGTAGAGTCTGATTCATACTCCTTTAGCTCAAACGCTATCTTTTCAGATTCCTTTGGTAGGACTTCATGTGTAAACATCTTTCAAGTCTCTAAACACCACATCTCGGTTGTACACAACCTTCCTTATTTCTGGGTTCCAAAGCTTATAACCCTTTAAACCATCCTTATACCCAATAAAGATGCACCTTTCAGATTTATTATCCAACTTGGTCCTTTTATCCTTTGGAACATGTACATATGCATCACATCCAAATACCCTTAGATGTGAAAGAGAGGGTTTCTTACCAGTCCATACCTCATGTGGAGTCTTATCCTCCAACGCCGATGAAGGTGATTTGTTAACTAAGTAACATGCAGTCTCCACTGCCTCTACCCAGAATTCTTGTCCTAACCCGGTACCACTGAGCATGCTTCTTTCCTTTTCCATCAGTGTTATGTTCATTCTTTCTGCAACTCCATTTTTTTGAGGTGTATATGGAGTAGTATTCTGCCGTGCTATACCACACTTCTTACAGAACTCTTCAAATTCCTTCTTGCAGAACTCCCCACCATTATCTGTCCTCAACGCCTTTATCTTCTTCTCTGTCTGGTTTTCCACCAGAGCCTTAAATTCTTTAAATTTGTCAAAGACTTCAGATTTCTTCCCCAAGAAATATATCCATGTATTCCTTGAGAAGTCATCTATGAATGAAACATAGTACACAGACTTTCCCAGTGATGGAACTGACACAGGTCCAAACACATCACTGTGCACAAGTTCTAATATATTGTTCGCCCTCTTAGCACCAGAAGGAAAACTCACCCGATTCTGCTTCCCATATACACAATGTTCACAGAAATCAAAATCCAGAGAACAATTAGACATACCTTCTACCATACCATCTCTATGTAGTATCCGAAGGCCCTTCTCTCCAATATGTCTAAGCCTTTGATGCCATAGCATGGTCTTTTCTCCAGAGACAGCTAGACTTTCCGTCCCACTTTCAGGAACCACAGAACTGTTACACCCATCAATAACAGTGCTACCTTGTAGCTTGTACAGAGTTCCAGTCCGAACTCCCCGCATTAATACTAGTGCTCCCCGAACCATCTTGCAAGCATCTTTCTCGAACACTGTTTTTACACCTGCATCATCCATCTTGCTTACAGAAATCAGATTTCTGGCCAATGTAGGAATATGCAGAACACCAGGAAGTGTTCTAATCCTCCCACCTTGCAGCTTCAGCTTGACCTTTCCACGTCCGACGATTCTGGCCTTCCTATCATCCCCTAGGAAGAAATCACCACCATCATATTTCTCATACTCGCAGAACCACTCCCTATGGGGAGTGAAGTGAAAGGATGCACCTGAGTCAATCAACCATGACTCATGATCTACATGTGTATTTGAAAAAGAAGCCAAATACACATCCCCACCTTCATCCGAGGTGGTTTTTGCCTCTGCAGAAGGAGCATCATCAGATCCATTTCCTTTCTCAGGAGCTTTAGATCTACATTCCTTTTTGTAGTGTCCTTCCTTTCCGCATTTCCAGCACACCTTTACAAACTTTCCAGGAGATTTAGATCTCCCTCTAGATTTAGACCTCCCACTCGAAACCTTATTCTTGTTTCTATTTTGGGACCTTCCTTGTACAGATAAGGCATCTCCATTTTGACCCTCCATATTTCTCTGTCTCATTTCCTCCAACATCAAGGCTGAGACAATGTCATCAAAATTCAAGGTAGTTGTATTGCTACCTATTGCAATAACCAGACTGTCCCATGAGTCTGGTAGAGAACACAAAAAACTGACGCATTTATCTTCATCTGAGATTTTAATATCAACAGATGACAACTGACTTACCACAGCATTGAAGGCATTCAGATGCTCTGTCACTGAGTCTCCATCCTTCATCCTTAGGTTATATAGCATTTTCTGCAAGAACAAATGATTCACCAGAGACTTAGATTGGTACAAAGTCCCAAGTTTTTCCCACAAATTCTTCGCCATAGCTTCCCTAGATACATTCAACAATACTGAATCTGAGACACACAACCATATTGTGCTCTTAGCCTTCTGATATAGTTTCTTCCAGTCTTCATCTGACATTGCCGTTGGTTTAGTACCTAGATCTACCGTGATCCACTGATCTTTATCCACCAACAAATCTTCCATCTTGAGCTTCCATAACTCAAAGCTCTGACCATTAAATTTCTCGATCTCTATCTTCCCACCACTCGCCACCTTCTTTCACCGCAAGAATCGATCCCGCAGATCTCCCACTGAACAGGGTCTACCTCAGGCTCGAGCAAAAAACCCTCAGCAGTAAAGGCATCCCCTTGAAGCTGAAACAGTTCTGATACCAAATGTAAGTTTTAATCCTGAACAGAAATTATCTACACACGAATCTTATAACAGAAAATAAACAATAGCGAGAGCATAAAACATTAAACAGATAAACACAGAGATTTTCCCTTGGATCCCAAATCGGGACGACCAGCTTGATTTTTCATTATATTCCTTTTAGTGTTACAACACATATATATACATGCCGAAGCATACATAAACCCCAATCCATTAACCCTGGATTAGAACATAACCGTAGTTCCCTTGACCAGATCTACAAAATACCAGGGGTCAAAAACCATCGTACCCCAAAAAACCATGTGCAAACTCATGCACAAAACATGGGTGGGTCTGCCTATGAGTGGGACCGTACACCAAAAAAAATTTCGTTGGGGTGCTGCCCTGGACCCTAACAGGGGGAGCTTCCGCCCCCCTTGTGACCCTCCTGCTGCACCCGGTGCAACGTACAGTGCGTAGGGCTAGTCGTGGAAAGAATATAACACACACCCAAAACATCAAACCAAAGCATAGTGAAACTGATCTGAAAAATGTTATCCCTAGGAGTTTCATGAAGGACAACTATTCAAAATTTTTGATGATCATTTAGAAGTATTTTACCTATGAAGGAAGATTTTACATGGTCTACTCCTACCACCTTAGGCTTCTTCTGCATTTTGTGGGTAAGAGGTCACTTGACTTGCCCTTTTATTTATACAAAAGTCTAGGTAAAATGTCAGATAAGGTTCAAGTTAAAACAAAAGGAAATGAAACTTCTCTCTTTCACCATGGTTTGATTAGTTTTTTGGTGTTAGAGGATTTGAGGAGACTAGATAGAGATTGGACTTCCTTTCTATTCATGAGTGGTTTTGAAGTTGATGTTATCACTCCTAAGAGAGCTTCCAAACCTAGAAATATTTCATCACCAATAGTGGCAGAGGAAGTTGAAGAAGGGAATAGATCATCCCCACCAAAACCAGTGAGCATGGAGACAGAGCCTTTTCAGAATATTGACACACCTAAAACAACACCTGCAAAACAAAACCAAACAGTCAGCAAACAAGGCATCAGGAGAGTTACTAGGAGCCAAACAGTGGTTAAGGGTAACTTAGAGGACACCTTGCATGCAATTGACATTGAAGAAACTCCCATTGTCCAAGGTGAAGAAACTGAAGATGGAGGAAGGAAGCTGAAGAAAGGTAAGATAGCTAAAAAGTTAGAGTTTGCAGGTGATGATGCTGGTTTCACGTTTCAACCTAGAAAGCCAATGACCAGACATGAAAGAAAGGTCATGGAAAGTAGCAAGGAGACTCACAAGGTTAGTGAAACTTCTCAGCCACCAAGCATCATAGATCTCTATTCACTTGCAAAAGAAGATCTGATTATCAAACAAAATAAGGGTAAGGAGAAAATTAGTGAAAAATAAGAAATTGAAACCCTTAAGGAGCATTTGAAGGAGGTAGGTAAGGAGATATTAGCCTTGAAACAAGATGAAAAGAAGCATAGAGCTAAAATTAGAGAAATTTTGAGGTCTAAAATGGGTCTCCTAGGAAAAATGTACAACCAAAATAAAATTTATAAGAACCAATAGGATTCAAGATGATGATGTCAACCATGGGGGATGATTCACCATTTTTGAGGTAAAAAAGAAAAATATTAAAAAATAATAAAATAACAAAACTACTTTTTCAACTTGTATTTTCAACATATCTCCCTAAGGATTTACTCAAATTTCGAATGGAAACACTCGTTGGATGCGTAATTTGATTCCTCATACAATGAGTGCCCATGTTGCATATTTCGATGGACCCTACTACACGAAAAAATAGAAATACATGAAAAAATGTGATTGCAGTCACGTTTAAGATGTATTTCTCATTTTTCGTGTAGAAGGGTCCATCGAAAGTATGTAACACGGGTACTCCTTATATGAGGAATCAAATTATGCATCCAACGAGTGTTCCCATTCAAAATTTGAGTAAACCCATAGGGAGATAAGTCAAAAACATGAGTTGAAAAAGTAGTTTTTTCTTTTCTCCCTCTAAAATTTGATGATGTAATCTCATCTTATTTTATTATTTCCACTATTATTTAATAATTTCCATAGGAGGCCCATTTTAGACCTCAAAATTACCCTAACAGAAGGTTCAGTTTGAAAAAATGAGGAAAATCTAGGAAGATCAAGTCATAAGTGTCTCAAAGACCTTGGACAATACAGAAAGGTTGATAAAGTGGATTCAACCACTAACGGGAGAAGTCGAACACATCAAAAAGATAAACCTGCACCTGCAATCCAAGAACAAGGCATTAAAGGACAAAGCACAAGATCTTGAAGAGCATTTGGATCTGATTCATGAAGAGTTGGAAAATAAAGGATTGCAAATGACCGTGGTAGAAGAGCCCATTAGCCAACTGATTGTAAATGAGGAAGAAACACCACAGGAGTAATAGTTTGAGATGGAATATGCCTTAGGAGGTTCCTAACATGAAGAGAATCAAAATTTTGCAGCTGGAGGTTAGTTTTTGAAGATAATTTCCAAAGGAGCAATTTCTGGTTTTTTGCATAGTTTCATAGCATACCTCAGGGTTGAAGCGAGAAATACGCTATGAAAAAACATGTAGGTGCTTTTTTGTATTTACAGTCAGTTTTTGCATGTTTTAAGGAGTGGTATACATGATGGTAAGGTGTTATGACATGATGAAGATGATGGGACTGCAAAGAAGTGAAGAAGATGGATGGAAAAGCCACTTTTCCCATGCTACTAAAACTCATTACTAAACTGTCCTATTTTCGTAGCGAGCAATTGTTGAAGGATTTTGAGCATCTTAAAAGCAGTTTTTGTAATATTCCAAAATTTACAAGCAAGAAATCGGAATATTAATTTTTTCTTATTTCATCTAGGAGGTGAATAAAATGGGGAAAATTCCCATGAGTAGGAATAAGATCCTTCATAGTGTGAAAAGGATCAATGGAGCAGCTTTATTTTTCACCTTCCATAGTGAACAGAGGCAAATGCATGAGGACAAGGTCAAGTTTGACCAAGTCAATAGCACTGCCTAAGAGGTGTAGCTTGCATGAGAAGACAACACAGTTTGATAGGGAGGAATATTCTTTGTGGAAGAAACCCTAATGTGTGGGGTCTAGGGCAAAGAGACATTCACTTGCATAAAAGGAGAAAGATGTAGCCATAGTGAGACATCTTTTGAGCATTTGATCATTTATCTTATTAGACTATTTGCAGTCTCCAGCTGTTCAGCTGAGTTATAGTGTTGTTTAGCACAAGGGATTCCTATTTAGGATTTCCTCTCCTTCTTGAGAGGCCTCTTGAAGGATTTCTCTTCATTTTCTGCACTTCTTGGCTCAAGGCCAAAGCCACTTCTTCAGTCATTGCGTTATTTCTGCTGAAGTATAACGTAATGTTGTTGGGTGTTGCAGTGGAGGGGTTCCACAACACCATTCCTTGTCTCATATTTCAGAGGAGGGAGTCTCTATTCCTTAGGAAGGTTAGTAAGGAGTGTTTCAGATCTGATTTTCATATCTTTGCATCAAGGCCAGGCATCTTCCATCATAGACAGCGCAGTCCATTCTCCATACTACGTTATTTCAGTGCATACTTTCAGTGAGGGTTTGCACCAGCTTCTTGGAGGGCAAGATCTTCAGTGCCGAGATCAGCCTTGCACTTGAGAGATCCATTGGAGGAGGTTTATTTCAGATTGAGCATCATCTTCAGCCATCTCCATGTATTTCCAATATTGAGTTGCAGCTGCTGCCCAGCAACGCCGACATTTCTACAGATTTGCCAACTTCTTGTATATTGTAGCCAATCCTTCCAAGGATTGTGTATTATTACTGTATTAGTGTTTTCAGGGGTTGAGAGCTTGCTCCCCCTCATCTATTTGAGCTGATATTCTTATATCATTCTATTATCATGTACTTTGTTGTAGTGTCTCCAATGAACTGCATTATTTTAGCCAGGGCTTTTCTTATGTAGCAGTGTTGATACATTTCCTTGTACATGTTCTATTGAGGTTCTCGTTGCCTAGCTTGAGTGATTGTTTCTCAAAAAATTGTACTCTTTTTCTACTATATCATACACTTTTTGGATATTTTACATCTTCATGTACTCAGGCTTACCATAATAACGTTGTCATTCCATTTATGTTCATGTATTGCTGTAGTCCCTTTATCAGGCACTTTTTGAGGACATCTAAGTGTGGGAGATCTGTTTAACCCAATTAGAAGGATTTATTTGGAGCCTCCTCTTGGATTTATCACTTAGACACATTGTTCTAAGGGATCCAGGTCTTGGTTTCAATTCCTGTAGCAGCCGTTACTGGAAAATGCGTTTTCCAGTCATGCCTTGCTAGCTGTTCCAGAATTGGAATATTACAGTGGTATCAAAGCAAATTTCTTGGCTTAGCCTGTGAGTCTCAGCCCAAGAAGATTAGAATATTGAAGAGTATGGGTTTTATCTCATCATATTTCAGATCTATGAAGAACCTCTCCAAGGAGGATAAGCAAATAGAAGAGGAAGGCCCTTGCATTTCCTATTCTCATCCAGAAGGAGACAGAGAAATAAGCAGGAGAAAGACTCCATTTTCTAGAGGAGAAAAAGGGGATAAGCTCACAAAGCTTCTTCCTATATATGTGAAAAATATTCATGAATATTTAAAAAATATCAGGAGGGAGATGTATGAAGAATCTCCGGAAGAGTTTGTATCTAAAGCAAACTCTAGATTGTCATATGAGAAGTGTGAACAAGTAGCCACACACTCTAACACACAGCACTGTCACATGCCCAGGATTTTCGGAAGAGATATGGAAAGAGGAGAAGAGGTTGCTAGGATGGAAACTCTTAGTGATTTCCTGAAGGAGTATGAGTCTCAAACTCAGAAATTCTGAGATCATCTCAGTTTTTCAGAGTTTTGCGAGATCAAGGTGAAGGGAAGAGAACAGGATAGATTTCTTCTATCTACCTTTGAAGGTTCACCTACATGTTCAGCCAAAGATTGGGTGGAGGAGTTAGATACCTTCTTACAACAGCACCAAATGCTAGAAGATGAAGCCATCAGAGTTGCAGTGCTGCATTTGAGAGGTAAGGCCTATGCTTTGTGGATCTTTGAATCCTTTTCTTTAAGAAATGTAAACATTGCATCTTATGCAAGTTTCACTAAGACATTAGTGAAAAGATTTGATAGAGGGATTCATGATACACACATGGTAGAGATAAACAAGGGAAATCAAACAAAACCCTTGCATAAAAACACAATTCCACTTCAGGAAACCATGGAGGAGGCTGAAAACTTGCATCATACATTACCAAGAGAAAGGCTTTCATCTCACACCTTTGAGCAAGGAAGCATGGAGATCACTTTTTCAAAAATGGATCCAATGATTGGAGGGTTTCCCATTCATGTTGCATAGATTGAGGGCAACAACACTGTCAAATCTGGAGTTGATATAGCACCTCATGCAGAGGAAGGAGGAGCTCTTGCTCCAAGTAGAGGGATTCTTGCATCTTTGCAAGGAAGTCCCCAGGATCTCATGTGTGGAGATCAAGGCACAACTCATGTGCCATTGTTGAGGAGGTGGGGAACCATGGAGACACAAGGAGGAGGTAGGGAGGAGACCCAAAATAATGAGATGAGGAGTACACATCCCTATTCATTTCTGGAGGCTGTTACACCTAGGAGGGAGACTGGATTGCACAGTGAGAGCATGGGAAAGTTTGTCCATTCATATATGCAGTCATCTCTTGATGATGATGTCTCATTGCATGGAGAGATTTTGCCAAGGAGACCACTAGATCAACAAAGGAGAATGGATGCTTCACTAGTGGAGGCACCACTCTGTGATTTCAGAGGAGTGGAAACCTTGGGAGAGATTGATACAGCACTGGGAGGCTAGGGTAGACTCAAGGATAGAGGGAGAATTATCTCAACATCAACATCACCCACTTCCATTTCAGATTCTATGCTGTGGCAAAAGCAGCAGGGGAAGGATAGCATCCTTCCAAATTGCATATTTTGCATGGGAGATTTCAAAGCAGATGGTGACCATATGATAGGTGCTCTTCATGAGAGATCATCAGTGCTGACACTATGGAGGATAGATCCCTATTGGAACTCCCAGCTATTGGTGGAGTATTCCAAGGATCTTTTCACTTGCATGATCTTGGATGACCAGTTGCATGAGGAGGGATATTCAGTGAGAGATGGGGTCATCTTTTAACATGGTAGGATCTTCTTTCCTAGAGCTTCCAAGCTCAAGGAGAAGTTTCTACAAGCAGCTCATGAGGATTTCCTTTTCATTCCCACTTGTTCTATGAGAGCATACCACACCATCATGGAGGGGTATTTTTGGAAGGGCAATAAGGAGGAGATATATCAAAATATGTGGAGATGCATGGATTAAATGCAGATGGAAGAGAGACATGACTCTTTGGAGGAGTTAACAAGACCACTTCTTTTCTCTCTGAGGAGGAGAGGAGACTCATCTATGAGCCACTCCATTTGTATGAGCAGAACATATGGTAAGGGTGATGATTGTTTACATGATTATTTACTTGATGTATGTCCCTTAACCATATATATGCAGGATATTGCTCCAAGGAGGAGGATTCTTTATTCTAGACCACATGGTTTAGATGAGGCCATAAGCATGATTTATGGCCATTCCCTAGGAGGACTTGGGGAAGATAGATATTATGGAGGACATGATCATTGTACACCTTATATCATTCACTTCCTCCATACTTATGAGGAGATTGGAGTAGCAGGCAAGTGGTTGAGAGGCCACACTTTTTATCAGTCTCTATTGCAGTTAAGGGTCAAGCTGCATTGGTTGCACTTGAGGGACCATTGTCCTTCTCATTTTTTACATATGGCAGCAAGTATGATTCTCATATTTTCTCCCTATGGCTCTATTATTTCTGTATTTATGAGGAGCATACTTTGGAGAGAGACACATTGGGTGAATGTGTCCTTTGAGGGAGAAATTCCTCACACTTTTTGCAATACATGTTCTAAGGGGAGCATGGGAGATGATATGGCCACTAGAGCAACTCATTTGTTTCCATATGAGGTGAGCCATATGATAGAAGACATGCCATATGTTGATGACTTCCAACTCATCATATATGGAGATACTTGGGCCAGCATGATTTGCAGCGTTGGAGGAGAGATCTTTGGAGGTCTAGTCCTCATCTTTCCACTTGAGGGAAATCTTATTATAGCCCAGGATCAACACTTTCTCTACACTTATCATAAGTGGAGATATGGACAACGTAGGGTAGGCTACATTGTCTACCATGTGCAGAATTTCAGCCCACCTACCTTGCTGGAGCCAAAGGTGGAGGACAATTTCCAGGAGTTGCCTAGTTGGAAGGTGACTCATTTTGCATGGCTCATAGCTTGGAGATGGAGGATCCATATGGGAAAGATAGTTCCCATTATATTTCAGATCCCATTCTTCAAAGGGACCTCTAGACATCACTTTGCTATCCTCTTGAGTATTTCACCTTTACATGATGATGGCTTGATAGCTAACTTGCATGCTGAGGAGGGGCAATGTGGAGGCTTGATTGATGAGATAGCATCAATTTCCTTGGAGGAGATCATCATACATGGATTCTACAGGGAGAGGAGAAGAGAACTCAGTCTATCCTTGCACTTGCTTGAGGACAAGCAATGTTTGAGAGGGAAGGATTGTAATATTCTAAAATTTGCAAGCAGCAAATTGGAATATTAATTTTTTCTTATTTCATCTAGGAGGTGAATAAAATGGGTAAAAGGCCTATGAGTAGGAATAATATCCTTCATAGTGTGAAAAGGATCAATGGAGCAGCTTTATTTTTCACCTTCCAGGGTGAAAAGGGGAAAATGCATGAGGACAAGGTCAAGTTTGACCAAGTCAACAACACTACCTAAGAGGTGTAGCTTGCATGAGAAGACAACGCAGTTTGAGAGGGAGGAATATTTTTTGTGTAAGAAACCCTAATGTGTGGGGTCTAAGCCAAAGATACATTCACTTGCATAAAAGGAAAAAGAGGTAGCCATAGTGAGACATCTTTTGAGCATTTGATCATTTGTCTAATTAGACTATTTGCAGTCTCCAGCTGTTCAGCTGAGTTGCAATGTTGTTTAGCACGAGGGATTCCTTTTTAGGATTTCCTCTCCTTCTTGAGAGGCCTCTTGAAGGATTTCTCTTCATTTTCTCCACATCTTTGCTCAAGGCGAAAGCCACTTCTTTAGTCACTGTGTTATTTCTGCTGAAGTATAACATAGTGTTGTTGGTTGTTGCAGTGGAGGGGTTCCACAACACCATTCCTTGTCTCATCTTTCAGAGGAGGGAGTATCTATTCCTCAGGAAGGTTAGTAAGGAAGGTTTCAGAGCTGATTTTCATATCTTGGCATCAAGGCCAAGCATCTTCCATCATAGACAGTGCAGCCGATTCTCCATACTGTGTTATTTCAGTGCATACTTGCAGTGAGGGTTTGCACCAGCTTCTTGGAGGGCAAGATCTTCAGTGCCGGGATCAGCCTTGCACTTGAGAGATCCATTGGAGGAGGTTTATTTCATATTGAGCATCATCTTCAACCATATCCATGTATTTCCAGTATTGAGTTGCAGCTGTTGCCCAACAACTCCAACATTTTGCAGATTTACCATTTTCTTGTATATTGTAGCCAATCCTTCCAAGGATTGTGTATTATTGTTGTATTAGTGTTTTCACGGGTTGAGAGCTTGCTCCCCCTCATTTATTTTAGCTGATATTGTTATATCATTCTATTATCATGTATTTTGTTGTAGTGTCTCCAATGAACTACGTTATTTTAGCCAGGGCTTTTCATATGTAGCAATGTTGATCCATTTCCTTGTACATGTTCTATTGAGGCTCTCATTGCCTAGCTTGAGTGATTGTTCCTCAAAAAATTGTACTATTTTGCTGCTATATCATACACTTGTTGGCTATTTTACATCTTCATGTACTCAAGCTTACCATAATAATGTTGTCATTCCATTTATGTTCATGTATTTTTGCATTCCCTTCATCGAGCACTTTTTGAGGACATCTAAGTGTGGGAGATCTATTTAACCCACTTAGAAGGATTTATTTGGAGCCTCCTCTTGGATTTAGCACTTATAAAAATTTTTCTAAGGGATCTAGGTCTTGGTTTCAATTCCTGTAGCACCCATTACTGGAAAATGTGTTTTCCAGTCATGCCTTGCTAGCTGTTCCAGATTTGGAATATTACATTTTTTTCTAGTTGGAGACCTCCAGCATGTCAAAGGACCTTATTAGCATATATTTATGACTGAAAGGGAATACCATGCAGCCAGGTCATCAGTCAAAACATCATTGAAGATGAAGGTCATCAATTCCTAAAAGGCAGGGTTATGTTCCACATATCTAGTGGTGCTTTAAATATGTAAAGTGGTGGTGAACTTGGTCATGTGTCTTTCGAGAATGTGATATTAATTGTGTAACCATCATGTAACTATTTCACATATAAGATAGAGGAATGTAATAAATAGGAGATAGAGTCCTATTAGGAGTTGGTTTCTTTAAAAGATAGATGTCAGTTTTCTATTGTAAGTTATTGTTTTCAGTTATGAAAGGTGTCATAGGAGAATTCGAGGATCTAGCCACTAGGCCAATCATCCTTATTGTAAATAATGTCTATTTAAAGAGAAAACATCGAAGAAGCACGGGGTTGGAGAACATTTGCACCAAATCGTTGCTTGTATGTTTTTTACCATTATTAGTTATTCAAAGGGACATTCTTCTTTTCAGGCCTGAGATTCTCATGAGTTTTTTGATATCTTATTGATTTTTATCTTATGTTTTATCACTTGCGATAGATTTCATCTCTAATTACTCATAAAGCATAATATTATGCTCTGACTTCCTTTAGTGGTGAAATGACTGTGTTTACCTATGTTGTGTGTGTGAGTTTCCTCTGTTAAAAACCTCTATCTGCCTCAAATTCCATGTGAAGGAACGTTGTCACTAAAACTACTGATTTTTGACTCCATAAGCCCAATGGTAGCAAGCCTTAATTTTTCAACCTGCATTCATACAAAACAGGTTACAATTTCTATAGAGTTAGCCATCTAGTACTATCACTATTCAAAATCATAAATCCCCTTTAGAGATCCCTCTCAAACTGAAGAGGCTAATCTTTAGTTATAAGTGGTTTAAAATAGTTACACTAAGTTGTTTTATGAGCAGCCAATCAAGTTCAATTTGGTGATAACAACTGTGACAGGTGAAAACAAAAAATAAATACACAGGTTAAAGAGTAAACAGATGAAAGGTAGATAAAGCAAAGAGAGGTTAAAGAGTAAACATATGAAAGACAAGACAACGTGAGAGAGACAAACAAAAAATCAAATAAAACGAGTACAACTAGTTAGTTAAAATGTGTCTCTATCTTCTTGCATGAAGAAATTTTATTTTCCTTAAATAGATCCTAAACCAGTTGATAGGATATTTTGTAAAGTGTTGTATAAATACTTCTTCATTCGAAGTATCAAAGGTCGATTAGTGTGGATTTCTGAATATTTCTATAGCTGATTGATCTATTTACCTGAGGGTTATTGTATCATTTCCAGTTGATAGACAGGACAAGTAATAAAGGAATTTCTTTACAGGATTCATGTGTTGAGCTATCTCCGTGAAGTATATTTCAATTGTTCATGTTCATTTTCTTAAGTATTCCATAAAATTGCATGTTTTATAAATTTTAATGTTATAACAGGAATGTTATTGCAGAATTTGTTTAAATACACTCTATTTTGAACTGTTAAACATTTTTATGTTTTCTTCTAATATCTAATTTAGAGAATCCTTAATTTCTCTCTGATCTTGATTGACCTCCTTCTCCTTCCTTCATTATCTGGTTTAAGGAATCCTTAACTGCTCCTTGATCCTGATTTAAAACCACTTCACCATTCAGCCTGGAGATCTAATTTTGCTCAGCTATCCTGCCCTCTAACACTTCCTTTATAATTTGTTTGTGTTATGTTTTAAAAGCATATTGTCTCCATAGCCCAATGGAAAATGGAAAGGCATCTATCCATATAAATCATTAACTCCAACTATCTACCAAAACCAGTCAATCAATAAAAACAAACCCAATCAAGCATACATAACTATACTAAGATATATTAAATCAACAAATTTAAATCATTAAGAGAGAGCCCTCTCTGAGCATTAGGAAGACTAGATCCTAATCTCCCAAAGTGGATGATAGTTACCTCTAATATTTCTTTTTAACGCACATAACAACTCTTGCTAAATTTTGGAGTGATAACAGGTCCCATTCTGAAATGTATGTCATTCCATTAGGTCATCATGCAAAAAATTTGGTCACTTGGTGAAGATTTAGGTCAAGCTTCACTCTTTTTAGAAATTTCATTACTTGCTGTCTCATTTCATCACTTTGCTGAGTGTACATAAGTCATGATTTGTCATCATCATTTCAATCCTTTCATCATGAAGTTCATTCAGTCAAAGTCTTCATTAGGTTTTAGGGTTTTCAAGGTCCATCAAATCACCATTTGTATGCATAAAATACCAGCAAGTAAGAGAGCGATAATAAAAACATTTTTTTTATGAAATTTTGATTTGCAAATTAATTTCAATTCAATATGTAATTTTATGTTTCTTAATATGTAATAATTTCTCATGGTTCCAAGAAGCTGCATACTCAAGGTTCCAACCAGCCAAATAAGTCAATGTTATAAAAATCCATAGTGTTCAAAATCCATCAAAAGATCAAATCAAAAGATCAGGTTCAAAAGGTAAAGTGCAATGTCAAAGTTGAGTTTAAAAGGAAATGTGGGTCCCAAATCCAAATTATGAATATTCGCCAAGTATAAAGGGAAAAAAAAGACTAAAAATACACTCATTTACATCCTCATGCATTGAGCTCTCAAACTCCCAAGTCAAAAATCAAATTTCGAGCAAGAAAGATGAGTTTTTTGGAAGGCACTGCGCTTCTCCTTAAGGCGTTGTGCTTTTGACAGACAGAGTGTTGCACTCTCCTTAAGGCACTGTTCTTTTTCCAGCTTTCTCCCATAGCTCCAAATCTTAATTACATGAGTTCCAGCCATCAAAAAAATATGTATTCAGTCAATTTCAAGTAGGTTACACCTCTCTAAACCCTTCTTTCAGTTTATGATTCTAAATTCATGGTATAAACCCTCCTCATTTACTATTTCATGTTTTGAGTCAAGAAACCCTAGTTTTCACCATTGCAAGCCCAGGTGGTTTCCCCTAGACCCTATTTTCCATTCCCACACTCTAAAATAACTCCCCTTATCCCTACATTACTCTATCCCTTATCCCCAAGTCCCATTTCCTAAAACCCTAATCCTAGATTTCATTTTGCTAGGTAGTCCCACCATATCCCTATAATCAAATTCCCTACACTATCTCCCTAAGTTTTTATATCCCCCACCACTTCCCTAATCTCCCTAACTCCCTTCCCCAATTCCCTAAATTTTCCTACAACAATCCCAACTCCCTAAGCCTACAATCCTACCCCTTTCCCTTCCCCTTACCTAGGGTTTCAAAACAAGACAAATACTATGGAGGAGGAGATGAACATAGAATAGGAAAGGAGACAACAAAAAGGAGGGAGGATTTTGAGGCTTGAACCATCCAACACTAGAGAATTTTTTGCCTCACCCATGAGAGTCAATTGCTTCAAACATGTGGGTTGTTTTGACTTTTGTGAAATGGTCAAAAGAGTACAACATCAACCTAATTTGACTAGAGTTTTCATCTCTAACCTCAAAGACAACCAAGTGACCATTGCAGGAATAACGTTCACCATCTCCACAGATACTATTGTTGTAGCCATAGGGATACCCAACGTGGGTGAGAAATGGTTTAAGGCCAAAGATATAGATGCCCAACATTATGAACCATTTCTCAAGCCAAGTTACAAAAATGATAAAAAGAAAGTCTTTCCTTTCAGCCACCTACTTGAAAGATTTTCTCCCATGATGAAGATCATCATGAAATATTTCACTTGTGAGGGAATATTCTTCAGACTATATGCCTATCACATCAGACTGCTCATGCATTTCACAAGGGTGGAATTTCTTAATATCCCTCACTATTTATACATGAGTATTGATAAAATGTCATACATAGTGAAAAATAGAGAGTATGAGCATCGAATGAAGAACCTCTTTCATCACTTTATAATCAAAATAATTTTCCTTCAACATCTCAATTAGCTAAATATTGCATGGGAGACTTTTATTGAGAATGATGCCTTCAATATTCCACCACCTCAGCCTGCTAGACCAATTCCACCACCAACATCAATGTCTCAAAGACAAATAGGGCCCATCTAGCGAGGCTATAGTCAAGGAGGTCAAAGAATTCAAAAAGGTCAAAAACTACCAGAGGGGACCTCAGAAAGTGTTTTCTCCACAGATTGTGGAAGGGGCCTTGCCTCCTTCATTAGCAAAGCAGGTACACAAGGATGAGTAGCAGGAAGAGGTAGTTATCCATGAGGAGGAAGACCTTCATGAGGAAGAAAGAGACTTTGAGTTGATGGATTTGGATAATCAAGATGACCAGGAGGCCTAAAAGCTGATCATCAAAGAGAATGATTCCATGATCAAGGAATTGCAGGACAAAATGGCAAGAGCTCAATTTGTCATATCATTCCTTGAACAGGAGAACAAGCAGTTGAAAGACAAGAAACTAATCATGTAGCTAGAGATGCTAAAGGAAAAAAGACAAAATACCAAGGCTAAGGAAATTATGGCACTCGATGACTCTGACCATGATGATACTAAAACCATCAAGTCAATACCAAAAACAAGAGGTCTTGAGAGAGCTCTAGAGTAGCAAAAACACGAGGAAGAGCAACTTAGTTTTGAAGATAGGATTACCAAGGAAGTTGAATATGATAGAGAGGTATGGCTAGATAGGGTAAACCAACACCTTGATAAGCTCCTCCATAAGGCAAACAAAGACAATGAAATGCTCAGACACCTATATAATAGGTACATCACTAGGAACAAGATTTGCAACATCAAACTCAAGTAGTTGAAGGAGAAATACAAGTAAACCCTGATCAAGAAAAAAGAGGAAGATAAACTTGAGATACTTGTTGATGCTTCCCTCATTGCTTGAGGCACATCATCAGCACTTCATCTACCCATTTTGAAGGTTTTTGGGTAAGTTTTTGCAAATTTGGGCATTTTGACAAATTTTGACAGGTTTTCAGCATAGTCCTCCTATCAAAAGCGCAACACCTAGGGTGTTTCACTTTTTATACGAGCCTCCAAATGAAAAATTACCACCACCATTGGATTTAGAAGGCCTTCTACATCAAATTTTGACTATTGTCACACCAAAATTGGACATTCTGACAGAGATAAATGTCCAAAAATAGCAAGAAAAATCACCTTTTTGCCTCATTTTTCAGGTTGGCACTGTGATTTTGACCAGTCTTGGTATATTTGACTTTTGATTCCTTAAATTCATCATTTTCAGAACTTAAGGAAATTTTTGGAAACTACACATGAGGAATTTTCCAATGAGCTATCATGAGCTCAATTTGGACTTCAGGAAGGCCTTCGAAAATCACCTTGAAGTTGGTGATGTGATTCTGCTTTAGGTGTTGCGCTTTGCTTTAGGTGTTGCACTTTTTCCAGTTGCCTGATATTTTCAAAATTTTCCAGATTTCTCAGTTTCTAATAGAATTTATGAGTTTTTACTGATGTAATTCATCCTTGTAAATTTAATTATGTCGTAAATAGTTATTAGAGGGTAGATAAATTGGGTAAAATTGGATTGTTGGTTAAATGAATCAGTTTCACCAAATTTAGCGATGAGTTTGTTGACCTCCCTAGTCTTTGGGTTTCCAGTTGAGCACTTTGTGGATCAGTTCCTCAAGTCATGGATTAAATCCCTGAGTTGGGGAGAATCAATTTTGGTCTATATTACTCACTTCGTTTCTCATAGAAAGGGTTGGATGTTGTTGGATTGGTCAGTGAACACTATTGTAATTAGACTTTTGGCAAGTAATAACAGACTGAGTTGCAACTATTTTGATGGAATTCTTGTGGTAAAGTGATTTGACATTGTTTCTTCTTATGTTTTTCAAATATGTGAATGTATTGTGATTCATATTCATTCCATTTCTAAATGTAATCATTTCCTAAGTCAGAAAGACAAAATTCATTAAGCTTATGCTCTATTTTGGAGGAATAGTTACATTTTGTTTCATCGTCTTCTTAGTAGAAAAGAATTCATATCTCTTATGCTATTTTATCAAACCCTAGCAGTATAGACCACTCCATCAAGATAACCTTTTGTCTTGAACTGCTTACCTACCTTGCTCCATCAGATCCCTGCAATTCTGATCCTTGTTTGCCCTGCCTATTTCCTTCCCTTATCTATTCATTATCTAGCACCTAAAAAATCAATCAACCAAACCCCTGTGCTACTATACCTAGCCTAATATCTCATTGATCCAGTCATATTGACTGAAATCCATTGGAGAGATCCCTCTCCTGCCTAGTAGGGCTAGCTACTTGGAAAAATATTGGTCTGTGGTTACCTTTGCTGGTCTCTTCTCAGCCTCGGAGATTCGGTGGAGTGATAAAATTGTCAACATATTGTCACAAGTGTATGATTGGTTATGTGTTGCTCATGCTTGGGTATTGTTCGGACACACTTGGTTACAAATTGTTACATATTGTACATGAAATTCTTGCTTATTCTAGAGTTACATATTGGTCATGCTTCAGTGTTATCCATGTATGTTTTCTTCTATGATGTCATATGTTAAACATGCATTGGTAATTTATGATTGGTTATACATGTCAAGTGGGTTCAAATGGTCAAATTTTCATTGGTTTGATTGAGGTTTTTTTGCATAAGGTCATTGTATGCAATTAGGATATCATGATTATATTGGTATGTTATGATGCTAATGTGTTGGATGAGATAGAGTAGGATATGTCGATCATTAAAGGGAAGTTTCAATAATGGACTGTGGGGTAAGAGAAGACCATCATACAAGTGTGCATGCTTGGTATGCAGGTATGTGATTCAGGGTTTTTGAAAACATCAGGGTTATTTATATGCTTTTCATTCTATTATTATTATGGTTACACACTACAAGAAAAAAGGACATTGGTGAGGGGCGAAAAATGTCACCATAAGCTCATTGGTGATGGTCAAAAGAGTCTTCATCACCAAAAATTGAACGTCACCAAAAGTGGTGCCACTGAAAGTATAGGTGTTGTGGTGACATTCAAATTTCATCACCAATAATGATTTATAATGACGGATAGTGACCATCACCATTTCATATGAGCAATGGTGATGAACCATAGCCTCAGTCACCAAAAAACTGAACACCACCAAAGGTGGCGTCACCGAAAGTATAGGTGTTGTGGTGACATTCAAGGTCCGTCACGAATATTGATTATAATGACAGATAGTGACCGTCAGAATTTCATATGAGCAACGATTTATAGTGATGGAACCTTCATGGGCGTCACTATTGGTGCATATATATGGCGACGTTCGTTGACCATCACCATTTCATATTTGGTGAGGGTCAAAAAATGTCATGATAATCTCACTGGTGACTTCAAGGTTTGTCACAAATAATGAATATAATGAAAAAAATGACCCTCACCATTTCATATCAATAAAAACAATTTATGGTGACATACCTTTCATGGTCGTCACTGTTGATGTGTATATATGGCGGCGTTCGTTGACCGTCACAATTACATATTTTGGTAAGGGTCAAAAAATGTCACCATAAGCTCATTGGTGATGGTCAAAAAAGCATTCGTCAGCAAAAATTGATCGTCTCCATTCCATATTTATATTAGGGCACGATGGAATCGAATCACCAACCTCCTGCTTGTAAAGTAAGTGCTCTTCCATTGAGCTAGCACCCTTTATAGATTGTAAATTCTACAACTTTCAATAAATTAAGAACAACGAAACAAGGCTCCAAGCTAGTACAAAAAGAATCGGCTCTAGAGTTGGGATTTTTGGTTCTTGCAACTACTGATACAAAGGAAAAAAATGAATGAATCCAAGCTCCTATATAGAACAAAAATAAGTGGTCTTGGAGCTAGGCCTTTTAGTGCTTGCACTTATCGATACAAAGGCATTCACCGGTACATGTATTCATAGGTAGAATAATGAATGGTAAATCATATTTCTTCAAAGAAACACTAGGATTTCACCACTTATGCTTTGAGTTAGCCACATAGTAATATGCTCAATAAGTCATGTTTAAGCTAATATGTTCAAGCAGTCTTAACACACTAGCTCATAATCCTAGATGAGTCAGTGAATTTCATAGGTTTGTAATCCTAACTATGACCTAAACATAGGCTAAGTTGTATTTTATGGTCATACATGTAAAAATAAGGAGATCAGAAACAAGGGACTAACTAGCATACATGGTAGGCCTGCAACTAAGCTTGTTATCCAATAATTGTTTGCACAATGCAAAGGAATTTTGGCTATAAAAACTTCATTTGACTTGCTCTTAGCTAACTTTAGTTCCTGTATGAGAGAAGCATCAATCAAATTCAAGAAGCCAAGCCAGATGGAAATTGAATAGAAGAACATGTGCCCCATCTGGACAATTGGGTAGCCATGTGTAGCAAAGTGCTCAAGAGATCATGGCTAGACTCGTAGCAATACGTTTAGACTCTTACGAGCAAACAATTGATGTTAACCTAAGTAATGATAGAGTAATTCTAGCATTACTTGATTAAGAAAAAAAACTTCCTTACCATATGCTTTTTACTTCTAAGTTTTGCTCCTTTCCACCTCAAGAAGAGGCTAATTAAAATGTTAAAATTTTTCATTGGCTAACAAAAATAAATGTCAACATTTGATAGGTGGAGAAAAAAATTATTATAATATTTGCCTTAAAACATTAGGTTTATGTGGTTTTATGTTTTAATTCTCAAGAAAAGACTAATAATAAACAACTGGACATTTACTATAGTCCATGTCGCCTTATGGCAAGGACTAATAAGAGTTCCCAAATTTGTTTCTAAATATGTATGATTTGTTTGATTTTGGGCTAAACATAGTCAAATATTTTCAAGTTTGTCCAAGATGCAATGAGCTTAATTATGTTTGCCTAAGCTAGTGAACAAGCTTGACCCAAGATTTTGAAAAGGGAGTTTGATAGATATTACTACTCTGACATATTTTAACACATTTTCCCTTTTTGTATGTCTCGAAGAGAGAATCTGAACTAGCCCCCTCTTACCACAATGTGGCCAGTTAAGTGAGAAAAATCAAAACAAATAGTATCCACTAAGAGATTGCAAGTGAGGGGCATTTATTCTGCCAAAAGATGCTCAAAACAGGGCATCAAAGTTGATCACCCAGTGTGTTGCAAAGTACTACTATAAGAATCATATCTTCCTCATTGGTCAAGTCTATCGTATCTCTACAGTATAAATGGGCATTTGTGGCAACCATTAGGGGGATTATTTAGTCGTTCCTTGTTTCATATAATTTATGGGGTCCTTTTCACTTTTATGTTGTGTTATTGTTAGTTGTTTTGGGTTTGAGTTGATTCTTAATGATCTCAACTCTTCAATCTCTCAGATAAAGGGATTCACAGGCTTCATAGTGTTTGGCTATAGGTCTTTTCATGGTTGGTCATCAACCATCCAAGGCCATCCAAGACCTATCTGGATAAGAGCATGTTGACAGGTGGCTTTGCTAAATCTGTGGTAAACCAGATACAAGTGAAGCACATCTTTTTGGACTACTTGTATGCAAGAGAATACTAGAAGGACATTGAGGATCAATGCTCAATTTTCTTCCAGGAAAAAGTGCATTGGATACTGTAAACCTTAGAAATTCCCAGTGTATTTTGTTCTTGGCCCTCTCAAGGATTTGGAACTGCTTCAGATTTATTTAATTGTTCACCTTTTGGAGGCTAAATTGAAATTTTGTTTTTGCTAACGAGGAAAGAAAAAGCATCATGCATCTTGTCCACTAAAATTATGAAAAAGATATATGGATGGGAAAAATTACAAATGGTTCCATGTGCTCCCATAATAAAGTAGAGTGATGCATATGCACTTTCAATCCATAGTGTATTATAACAGATATATGTGCAATTTGGAAGTTTTTATTCCAAATTGCACATTCAAACACCAAGTGCACTGTTTATTTTCATTAACAGAGATGACAAAACTAATTTCTTAGGTCATTGCTTGACAATTGTCGGGTATTAATCACTTATATATGTTTGATATGATGCTCAAAATAACCACTTAAGCTTTCAAATGTTTATCCTTTTGTTGGCAATTAAAGCATGGTTCATTGGAAGCATATTTTATTGCGAACTGGTACATAAGTAGTGGCTTGAATCCATCATTTGATATGTTTGATTTCTAGGTTCATGAATTTTATCTAACATCAAAGAATTTCACAGCAAAGTTGTACTAGATTATATCAACCCCTAAAGGTGGCTTCTTCATTTGTTCTACAGTTCAGATAGTTGTGCAGGACTCATCTCAACTTGTAATACTTTGCAATCATGACAATGAATATCCACATTATCAGGATGACTGGTCTCTATCTCTATCATGTAAGCATGTAAACAAATACATCATACATTTGAATTGTTATCAGTATGTAGTGAAGTCATGATTTACTACATTTGGTTTGCTTCTACTATAGATATGGTGATAAATGCCACGTGAAAAGACCTGAAATGATGGAAATCAAAGATATTCAGACATATATAAGATATCAATGAAAAGGGCCATGGAAAATAAACTTATTCAAAATATCAGATGACATGCAAGCATTAAGTATAGCATGCTGTTCAATTTTCTTTTCACAAATATAATTCATAATTTGGTTAGTCCAAACATTCATAAGAGTAGAGTGTTACATACAGTCACCTTGAACATCATCAGAAACAAGGTAGCTACACAACGCAAATAGAGGACTTATGTTAAAAATAGCTAAAAACTTTACCTTTTTTACACTAAAGGACAATGGCAACCTGTGAAACTGAGTTTACAATAGGACCCAAAAGAACTAAAAGAAGTTGATGCCTAGTACTAATTTAAAAAATGCAATATAAAATTTATCTCTATTCTAAAAATGAAGTAATATCAAAGAATTGTTTATGTTTCCATAGTTTTCTCCCCTAATAGAGAACACTTATTATTCAACCAAATAAATTACCCAAAATTGCAGTTAAAATGACTATTCAACACCATCTTCTCCCGTGTAAGTTACTAAGTATACACTTTCTTTTTTCAAAATGGTCATAATAAATTTCTTTTTTGGACTACACACTCATAAGTTACATTTCAAAATTGCTCCATAAATAACAAAAAACACATCTTATAGAAATGTTACCTTGGCATAGGTTCATCATTGTCATATCAACACAAATTATAGCATTCTACCGTTATGGCTTATGTTATTTGACAAAAAATATTTTCAAATGGAAGTACTCCTGTTACACAGGCCCAAAATTATTCTACTGCATACTTACCCACAATATCTTCAGATGGAAAACCTCAACTGCAGACCCTGTAATAGCTTGGACACATCTACAATTCGACTCGAGGGACTATAATTTTTGGATCTAAAGCACTATAGTTTTTACTTGAGACACTGTAATTCACATTTGAACCTGTACATCTGTTATTGTGGCAAATATTTGGGCCTCTGGACTTGTAACACTCCTGTTACCTATTGCAGAACACTCGAATTAGACTCTCTGACTTGCGATACAGACCTTAGGCTTACACTCTGCAACAAATCAGACCTGTTAGGGACTTGTGCACCAGCAGTCTCAGGGTTTGTCATATTTATTAAAGCTTGGATCTATGTTGTAACATCTAAAGAAACTTTTGGACTTGAGTACTCTGATATGTGGAAAACTCTTGGATCTGTGACTGTGGCAAAGGATCTTGGCATAGATTCAGACCTGAGACATCAGTTAAAAAACCTTGAATCTATGGACAAAGAAATATTGGACTTGTGACATAATCCCTCTAACCTTTTGGATAGGAAGAAGTCTTGAACTAGTGACATACCTTGGATTGAGGGGCTACAAAACAAACTTCTGTAGCAACAGTATTTCGAAGACAACATTGAAGACCTATGGCCAAAGGACAATTCAGATTTGTGGCTTGTGTGACAAGGTTAAAAACACTTAAGCATATCTGAGATGTTTTTGGAAGCAATATTTGAAAAGGCTTAGAGCCGGTGCAGAGCTTAGTGCAGAGCTTAGAGCTCGTAGGGATCTTGACTCTCAACCCCAGAGCTTAGAGCTTGGTGTAGAGCTTAGAGCTTAGTGCAAAGCTTAGAGCTCATAGGGCTATTGACTCTCAAACCCATCCTAGATCTATTTTTCTACAGAACCAGAGGTACAACAGAGGTGCTCCCAATAGTGGATTTCTTCCTGACGCTGGGGCAGTGTTCACAACTCTTGAATATTGATCCATAATTTATGTGGAAAGAAAAACTCGAATAGAGATATAGCAAGAAATAGAAGCATAGTGGAGAAAACAGAGTAAGTTCAGAAGTCAAATTCTGGGAAAAGTTTCTATGGAATAATACTTCGCATCCAAGGAACCTGTAGTCACACATCTTGGCACATTTATTGCAAACATACTCGCACCTAAAAGAATTGCGGACTTGTCAAAGCACTGAAGCTCAAACCTACTGTGACATTCTTTTGACCTGTGGAGATTGACACTTCCTCTCTCGGCTCTATAAAGATTTTTGAAGAAACATTAATAAGGGTTAAATGGATCTATAATAGAGCTATTTTGCAGACCTATGGAAAACCTCAATTTCAGACATTGTAGCAGCTTGGACACATCTGCAATTCGACCTAAGGGAATATAATTTTTGGATCTAAAGCACTGTAGTTTTTACTTGAAACATTGCAATTAAATTTTAACCTGTGCATCTGTGATTGTGACAAATATTTGGGCCTACGGAATTGTAATACTCCTATTACCTATTGCAGAACACTTAGCCTCTTAGACTTGTGATACAAACCTTAGGCTTACACTCTAAAAATCAAACTTGTGAGGGACTTGTGCACCAACAGTCTCAGGATATGTCATATTCATTAAAGCTTGGATATGTGTTGTAACATCTAAAGAAAATTTTGGACTTGAGTACTCTGATATGTGGACAAATCCTGGACCTATGACTGTGGAAAAGGATCTTGGCATAGATTTGGACTTGAGACATCAGTTAAAAAACCATGAATCTATGGACAAAGAAATATTGGACTTGTGACACAATTCCTATAACCTTGTGGATAGGAAGAAGTCTTGAACTAGTGACATACCTTGGATTGAGGAGTTGCAAAAAAAACTTCTGGAGGAACAGTATTTCGAAGACATCATTGAAGACCTGTGGCCAAAGGATAGTTCAAATTTGTGGCTTGTGTGACAAGGTTAAAAACACTAAGCATATCTGAAGTGTTTTTGGAAGCAATATTTGAAAATTCTTAAAGCCAGTGCAAAGCTTAGTGTAGAGCTTAAAGCTCATAGGGATCTTAACTCTCAACCCCAGAGATTAGAGCTTGGTGTAGAGCTTAGATCTCGTAGGGATATTTACTCTCAACCCCATCCTAGATCTATCTTTCTACAAATCTAAAAGTACATCAGAGGTGCTCCCAATAGTGGATTTATTCTTGACACTCGGGCAATGTTCACACCTCCTGAAGGTCGATCCTTAGAGCTCGTAGGGATATTGACTCTCAAACCCATCCCAGATCTATCTTTCTACAGAACTAGAAGTACAACAGAGGTGATCCTAATAAAGGATTTCTTCTTGACACTGGGGCAATGTTCACACCTCCTAAAGATCGATCCATAATTTTTGTGGAACAAAAAACTCAAACAGAGATATAAAAAGAAATCATAGCGTAGTGGAGAATAAAGAGTTAGTTCAGTAGTCAAATTTTGGGCAAAGTATCTATTGAATAATGCTTCACATCCAAGGAACCTATACTTGCACATCTTGGCACATTTCTTGCAAACATACTCACACCTGAAAGAATTGTGGACTTGTGAAAGCACTGAAGCTCAAACCTATTGTGACATTATTTTCACATGTGGAGATTGACACTTCCTCTCTTGTTTCTATAAATATTTTTAAAGACACATTACAAAGGGTTAAATGGATCCATAATAGAGCTATTTTGTGGACCTATGGAAAACCTCAATTGCAGACCCTGTAGCATCTTTGACACATGCAATTTGACCTGAAGGACTATAATTTTTGGATCTAAAGCACTGTATTTTTTACTTGAGACACTGCAATTCACATTTGAACATGTGCATCTATAATTGTGGCAAATATTTGGGCCTGTGGATTTTTAAAACACTTGTTACCTATTGCGAAACACTTGAATCATCCTCTCAGACTTGTGATACAGACCTTAGGCTTACACTTTGTAACAAATTAGACTTGTGTGGGACTTGTGCACCAACAGTCTCGGGATCTGTCATATTTATGAAAGCTCGGATCTGTGTTGTAACATCTGAAGAAAATTTTGGACTTGAGTTTCTGATATGTGGACAAATCTTGGACCTGTGAATGTGGCAAAGGATCTTTCCATAGATTCAGACCTGAGACATCAGTTAAAAAACCCTGAACATGTGGACAAACAAATATTGGACTTGTGACACAATTTGTCTAACCTTGTGGATAGGAAGAAGTCTTGAAGTAGTGGCACTATAATTTTTGGATCTAAAGCATTGTGGAATTGTAAAACTCTTGTTACCTATTGCAGAACACTCGCATCAGCCTCTCAGACTTGTGATACAGACCTTA
Source organism: Pinus albicaulis (assembly GCA_034641835.2). Classification (NCBI taxonomy): domain Eukaryota; kingdom Viridiplantae; phylum Streptophyta; class Pinopsida; order Pinales; family Pinaceae; genus Pinus; species Pinus albicaulis. The sequence continues at coordinate 432,735,950 of CM076583.1, forward strand.
GGCTTATAATTTGCAACAAATCAGACTTGTGAGGGATTTGTGCACCAGCAGTCTCGGGATCTGTCATATTTATGAAAACTCGAATCTATTTTGTAACATCTGAAGAAAATTTTAGACTTGAGTACTCTGATATGTGGACAAATCTTGGACCTGTGACTGTGGCAAAGGATCTTTTCATAGATTCAGACCTAAGACATCAGTCAAAAAACCCTGAACATGTTGAAAAATAAATATTGGACTTGTGACACAATTCCTCTAACCTTGTGGATAGGAAGAAGTCTTGAAGTAGTGGCATACCTTGGTTTGAGGGGATGAAAAAAAACTTCTGGAGCAACAGTATTTTGAAGACATCATTGAAGATTTGTGGCCAAAGGAAAATTTAGATTTGTGGATTGTGTGACAAGTTTAAAAAACCTAAGCATATCTGAAGTGTTTTTGGAAGTAATATTTGAAAAGGCTTAGAGCCAGTGCAGAGCTTAGTGCAGAGCTTAGAGCTTATAGGGATCTTGACTCTCAACCCCGGAGCTTAGAGCTTGGTGCAAATATTAGAGCTTAGAGCTCATAGGATATTGACTCCCAACCCCATCCCAGATCTATCTTTCTACATAAGAAGAAGTACAACAGAGGAGCTCCCAATAGTGGGTTTCTTCTTGACACTAGGGCAGTGTTCACACCTCCTAAATATTGATCCAAAATTTCTATGGAACAAAAAACTCGAACAAATATATAGTAAGAAATAGAAGCGTAGTGGAGAACGAAGAGTAAGTTCAAAATTCAAATTCTGGGAAAAGTTTCTATAGAATAATACTTCGCATCTGAGAAACCTATACTCACACATCTTGGCACATTTCTTGCAAATATACTCGCACCTGAAAGATATTGTGGACTTGTGAAAGCACTGAAGCTCAAACCTAATGTGACATTCTTTTGACCTGTGGAGATTGACACTTCCTCTCTTGGTTCTGTAAATATTTTTGAAGACACAGTTTGGATATGGTGTTTTTCTCTGTTTTTATACTCGGTGATGTATGACATGATGATGTCTCCATTCTCAGTGTTATGACATTATGAAACTCGGTACTATGATCAATCCTATGATGATGATATATTTGGTGCCATCATAGTGATATTTATATCTTGATATTCAAATCCATGATGAAGGTTCAGTCATGATGCTTCGGTGCTACATCATTTCAGTGCTACAGAACTTGGAGATACTAGAAAAGTGATCACTGTAATTAAAAAAATTGAATAGCAACCTATAGTATGTTTCAACATAATAAGTATAGGGATGTTCAAAATAGAAACCTACAGTCCATTTCAACATACCTCTGAACTGCACTATTTGTAATATGTCTGAAACTTGTTTCTGCAATATTACAATATCACTGTAATTTCGTATTGAGTTGCATGATGAAACTACACCGAAAGTGTCTTTGAGATAATAGAGCTTGATCTGAAATAGTAAACCTATAACCCTGTAATCTGCAGTTATGTAATAACTACAGAAGATTATCTGAATTGTATACAGTGATCTCAGATTTCAGAGAACTCCAAATTCCTGAGGTTGGAATGTGAAACTATACCCCTATATTTATAGTTTAGATCTGCATGTTGTCTCTTTCTAAGATTAATGTAAAGTTATAAACAATTGACTGAAGAAGAACATCAAAAAAATATTGTAAATATTCAAGACAATGCATGAAATCGAGGATTTGTAAATCCATGGCTTCAAATGACATCATAAACATGAGATCCAAGTTTGATGAAGTCAATCTTGAGCTCAAGGCTCAAATTCTGGCCAATATTGCTTTTGATTACACTGAGGACACACATCAATGGGTCAAGAAGTCATTTTCATCAAGCCTACAATAACAAACCCTAGATAAATGAACATGATAGCAAAATGGGTCACATCAATGGGTCAAGAAGTCATTTTCATCATGCCTACAATAACAAACCCTAGACAAATGAACATGACAGCGAAGGGGGTCAATGACCTAGCCAGGGCCACATTAGGGCTAGTAGTTACAATTGTAACCACAGAGAATATCGTTAGTGGATATATCTGGCATCTCATGCCAAATGAGGTGCCACCATATCTTTTGAAGAGTCTTCACTTTCCAAACACTAGGGCAAGCAAGCCTCTCATCTCTAGTATGGCCTCTAACTACTATAATTGTGATGCTATCTAACATGAATATTCAAACAAGGGGGAGCCATAGAATATCTTCACGTCTTTATGAGGCCCCCTTCAGAGGAACCCCTCCATATTATCCACATATTTTTTTTATATATTAAATTCATAGAAATAATGAAGGGAGGGGATCCCTCCAAGCCATCAAAAACTGTTCTGCACAAGGTTTATGATAACATTTTTTCCAACTAATTAACTAGTTTATATTTGCATGTTGTCTCTTTTTTGGGATTAAAATAAGACACTAGGGAGTTACACAAATATTCAAGAGTCAAGACAGTTCATGAAATCAGGGGCTTGTAAATCCATTGCTTCAAATGCCAGTGTCAACGTGAGATTCAAGTTTGACAAAGTCTATCTGGAGCTCAAAGCTCAAATTATGGTTGATCTTGCATTATTAAAAAAACTCATTAATGGATCAATAAGACATTGAATGAGTGCTCTGTCATCACACTTGTAGTAGTTAATCCTAATTAAATGAACACGACAATAAAAGGAGTCAATGGATGAGCTAGGAATACATTAGGATTGGTAGTTGAAACTATAACTTGAGAGAGCATGTGGTCACCAGCTATATCCATGCAATTTCAAGCCAAACGAGGTGCCACCATTTCATTTTAAGAGTCGCAACATACAAACACTAGATAATAATTTCAGCTCTAATATGGTCTTCATTCAACTAATACCATTGCACTCCTATCTAACACGAATCTTAAAAAATACGGTGGAGTCACTACAGATATTCAAGTCTTTATGAGGTCCTATTCAAGGCAATCCTTCTATTTTCATATGAAATCCATGGGTTCTATCTCTATATTGAATTCATGGATAAAAAAAAGACAAGGTTCCATCCAAGCCATTAGAAACGACTCTATGCAAGAAGGCAACTCCTTTATAGTTTCTTTCCCATGGATTTTGGCATAAGAAAGGATGCTATCGTGCTTTTAGTTTCAAGCCTTCTTGGAGGATCCCTATGCAAAAATATGCCCTCCTCCAAATCCCATCAATTCAAGGATGAGGTGAAGCCTAGGCTTTCTATTCCCTAAAAGAAAAAGGCGCCCCTCAATTCTGCCTTTATAGTGGAGAAATCAAAGGACAATCCAGTGTTGGAACTTGCATGTATATAACCACAACTTTCTGTATTGAAGGGATGGCACTCTTTGTCCTTTGAATGGGCTTTGGCCATCTACAACAATGTTTCATGGGTGGAGAAATCAAACCTATATTACCAACGATGAGCTCTTCCTCCATTCCAAGTGTTACTTCATTGTAATTTTTAAGGCCATGGTGGATAGGAAAAAAAATTCAACCTAGGACCCTATTTCTAGGGGAAAATGCACCTCTCCTTTCATCCCTAGTTCTGAAAGTTTGATCCAAACACCATGATTATTACAGCAACTCTGGTCTAGGTAAGAGTTCCAAACCTCCTCTTCACTTATGGTATCCTAATTTTCTTGCAACTATTAAAAACTCCTAGGGTCATTTTATTAAATTTAATGGAGCTCATATTGTCACGGGCTCAACATCTTTACCCATATCTGTGTAGTGCTCAACCTAAGTTGTGAGTTTCCCAACTAGTTGCTGATATAATGGGTTGATCTCACTTTTACCAAAATGTTAGACATTAAAAGCACAAAATTTAGATGTAGATCATGCCAACAAATTGTACACCTCCAAGAAACCTATTCATCATCACAAACATCTTCTTCATTCAATGGACATAGGAAAAATCCCAAAGGATGGTAAGTAATACAGGGAAACATATGTGCTCGAAGAAAGAAAATGGCTCAACCGGAAGAAAATAAACCTATGCAAGTTACCCTTGGTAGTGGTGGGGAGACACACTCAACTTTGGTGCCATCAAATCTCTTTTGAGGTTTAAAGCCTCTTCGTGAATCGAGAAAGGAAAAGCTTAGTCCTAAAAACCTTTCGTTCATGATTCCCTTTCACAAATCAGTATATCACAATGCCACTAACCCATGTCAACATAATTGGGTGGATCAATATTAGAAAGAAAAAGAAACAAAAGAAAAAGTGATCCTCATGAGACAAATCACAACACCTAGTGACCATGTAACTTCAACTCTCTACAAATGAGTCAAGTTGTGTTTCTCTATGTTCTCTGCATTTATATATATTTCATAGTTATTTTTCAATATTATGTTCATAGTTATGGGATTGAAGCATGATAGAGGAAGAAGAAAATAATGTAGCATCCACATTTTTCCAGTGTGAGTACCCATTTATTTGTATTCACTTTCCATCCACAAAAGAAAAGAGCAAATCATAGGCCTCTACTAGTTGGTTTCGTCCTGTATTGGATTTTCCTAGGGTATATCTTGTATTCAATGTATGGATGGTGTGTAATTGTTTGTTTCCTTCATTTCACTTTAGCTGATTCTCATTAATTTCTGTGTTAAAGCTAATGATATGAAGTCTGCAATCTTGAGTAGAATAGTGCTAGTAAAAGGCTATAGAATATTATAAAATTTGTTATGAAGATCCAGTGGAACATCCACGATAGTGTACAAATTAGAAATGGACTAAGAACCCAATGGCATGCATTAACTCCATTCATTATCTATGCTTCCAAGTTCCCACATATAAATAACATCAAAGAGTAACAAAGATAGAAAGCAAGACGAAACTGCATATCAAAATGCACACTTGAATTTCTGACCCAAATGAAAAAAAATTGCAAAGCCTCCAAAATAAACAAAGTAAACTCCACAACAAATGAGATTACTCACACTAATATCAAATGGAAATCAATATACACTAGCACATACACATCTAAAATTGTGTCTGATATGCACATCAATGTTCTAAAGCTCAAGGTTGAATATCTCAAATTTCAATATTCAATACATCAATCATTTCTCTGAACTCAAGATATGCAATATTGACCCTATTGAAACCAGAATTAGATGGATTTGGGATATTATATTCGATGAACCTAACACATAGTATATATTAAATAAATTACATGAAAATAAAGTATTGACGGACTCACCCACCCCAAGCAGGATGTAGAGCATCTCACATATTTCAGTACAAACACAAACAACTATTCATTAAAATACCACTTATTTTATTCTTGTGGTAAGGATATGAATCAAGCTAAAACAAGAATTAGAAGGAGAAAAAACATACCTTCGGTCCCTCTCCGAAAGAACATTTTCTAAAAGTACAGTATATCCAATGTCAATAGTTGATGCATTTGCCAAATAATCCTGGCCCAGACAAAAATGGACAAACAAATCAGTATCACATGGCAGGCATAAGAAATCTCAAAGCAAGCATCTAGAAAAGTTCCATTCATAGTGCCAAAAATAATAACAGTAAGTTGAAGCAGTCATTGGTGATAGAAGCATAGATCCATGTTCCTGGATACAATGGATTATCACATTAAGTCCCTTGGATTACAAGTTATAAAGCAGCACCGAATACAACATGCATCAATAGATTTTTATCTAGAGCTCTTCCGTGTTTGGACAGACAATAAGAAATTGAATACAATTCATGTGAAGGAACAATTAAAGAAAATTCAAAGCACACTTCAAATTCAAGTATGCAAACTCAAAATCAAAAGAGCACATCAGAATCTCTAAATAAGGTTTCATGATGATCACCAGAAGTTGAATCTTTGTAAAATGTTTGGCTCTAAAAACAAAGCATGAGAATCTAGGCTATGATAGATCATAGGAAGCTAAGACATTAAATCTATGGGATGTTGGATATCATTGAATTAAATTGCAATTAGAGATGATAACGAGTCGAATAAATGACACCTACCTGTCCCTTTTGTAAAAAATAGGGAAAAAAATTATAGCTAGATATGCTTGGAAAAAGGAGGGCATGGTTGCCTCTATAGTGACAACTAGAAAATGAAACATGGAAACCCTATGCACAGTGGATTGCATGAGTAAATGATAATAATATATGTTGGAAAATGAAATTGATATGCTTGGGACGAATATAAGTGAGGATTGTTCATAAAGCAGTTCGAAACTAAATCCACTGGTTAGAAATTGTCCCCCACCAAACAACGCTTCAGGCACCATTCAATTCTACATCTAGTATCCAAATTATCAAAATACAGTTGTGCATAATTTTTTTTTCTGTGATCAAAACATAGTAATACCCACACAAATGTTCAAAATGTAGAGCATATATACATACGTTTTTTGTTTCTTCTTGAGGGCATGCATTGCACATACTGTGGCTAGGGTTCAAAGCCCATACTATAAATGGGGTAATCGGGATAATCAAACACTGCAAATGCACATACTGTTCTAGGGTTCGAAGCCCATTATAGTTTTGAAGATCTTAGAGATGGCAGCATCATCTTCACAAATGGCTACTACCATCAATAGAATATTGGATCTTTTCACTACTTTCTCTGATGGATTGACAGATAAAGTCATGGAGGAAAATCTTAAAGATGTTGATCTCAATGTTAGAGCTCGGGCACTCAATTACCTGCTTCAAAATCATCAACTCCAGGTTTTCAAGCAGGGTTATTTCATAGTTTACGAGCAACAGGAAAAATAAAAATTTGTAAGGTTTAAGGGCCTCTCATCTGAAGATATGCTCATATATCAAGTCATAATTTTTTTTGGAAATATGGGTATATGGAAAAAAGATATGAAAAGGGAAATTTTTTTACAGCAACCACAGGTTAACAAAGCATTGAAAAATCTAGAAGCTCATGACTTAATAAAAGGGGTGAAGAGTGTTTCTAACCAAGAAATGAAGGTGTATATGCTAGCATAATTGACACCTTCAAAGGAGATAACAGGAGGTGCATGGTGCACGGATAAACTTTGATATGGAGTTCACTAACAGTGTTAAGCAACAGTGTTTGCAGTTCGTCTTGCAATAGGGTGTATCCACTATTGAGAGTGTTGCTGATTTTGTGAGAAAATCAAGGATATCAAGGGTGGAATTGAAGGTTTAAGAGCTCAAGCAAATGGCGATGTGGAAGAAGTGATAAGAACTGGAACCAGAGACATTGCTACTATAGGGGTTCCCAAGCTCAAATTCAGGAGTAGTTGGCATTTATGAACATTTCTTGTGGATTTTTTCCTTTCTTGCGAGAGTGCACAGATGATGGCCTAATTTCTGATTTTCATGGCACAGAAGCTACATTATACATGCAATAATTATTTAAACTCTTACCTTCTCATAGACCTCTTAAAAGATGGAGGAGGAGGGTGGCCTTCTTCTTCTTGAAACTGAATAATTGTGCTCGATTTGAACTCTTCAATGCATTCAATATCGATGAGAGGGTGTTCAGGCACCCTCCTATAGCTCTAGCTGTGCTCTACTTTTTTGGTTGGTAACAGAATGTTATGTCTTTTGTTTGCCCACCAATACTACACGACGATACCCTCTTGAAATTTATTGAATTTTAAATGGAGTGGGAAAATTATTTTAAGATGAGTCAAAGAATTTTAATCGGAAGGGTAAAAACTTAAAAAAAAAAAAAAAAAATATTCCAATATAATAAATATTTTAATTTCTTAAAATTTATTCAAATATGGTAAATATTTTAATATTTTTCAAAACAAAGGTCTTTCAAAACAAATATGGATGCTATGTTAAGTTTTCAAATCACTTTATATTTTTTATGTTTTTTTATTTTTTTCATTGTATACGATTAATCTAGATTCATCTTAACTTCCAATCTATCAAATGTCTAGAGAAATAAAATCTAAGGAGTTTTGCATCTCAAGAGATTTAATTCCTCTCTCTCGGCCCTTGGAAGATCTAGAGTTAAGATATATCTAGATTAGTTTAATTATTAATTTTGTGTTTTTAATTTTTATTTTATTTTGACAGACTCTAACTGTTAAAGAGAACATTACAACATTTTGACCATAGGAGAAGAATTCAACACTGAAGAAACCCTAGAGGCCCACGGAAAAATTGCAGGCGGAGAAAGGGCCATAGTTTTGACAAAGAGTGAACGGGATCTAGACAATGTGATCTCTGATATCCTTGTAAAAATGGAAAAGAAGATTAAATGGTAACCACGAGTTTTTTAGCCAAATAATATATATTTTGTACAAAGTTGGTGGCCATGATAAACCCTTTGAAGACATAGAATTATTCATCAAATATGTTTTTTAGATGAGATTTTGACTGCTTACTATTGGACCCACATGGAGGAGGAGGAGGAGTTGGTGTATTATGAACTAGAGGAGGGGGGTTTTCAAAAAATTTGGTCTAGTCCCAAGGATTTTATCCATTCGCATTTCAAATTCAACTTAGAAGGTCACAATACTGTAGTTTCTAGGTCTACCAGATCTTTAGAAAGAAAAGTTAAGAATTCAATAGGAAACTGTCTAGCGGTTCGAAGTCCCTAACCCTTACTCTGGCCATGCACTAATTGGGTCCTTTAGTTTCGGCTAGCCCAGGGCCTGAGGACGTTTGATAGGGGCTAGAGAACTCTTCTTAGGGTGTTTGGTTCTAAGTTTAGTTTCCCTATTGTTCCAAATATTGGAGGAAGACATACAATGTGTTACTAATTCCTTAGGGTTTTCAGAATGTTTTGAACACAGTGGGAGTTCCTCACTCTCAGAAGCCTCTCTAGATATTTTTCTTGTATATCCTTCATCTCAAGTGCCATCAGCCTCGCCCTCCTTTGGTGAACTAGTGAAGGAGAGCCTTGCCTCGACAACGGAAGAAGGTCAAACTAACATCATAAATTGTCTTGTGGTTTTCAGGGAGAAACACTCTTGTGAATAAGAACGAGTTATGATTCAAAATGAATCTGAGAAATCAAGGAAGAGGAAAATCCATTGTTGTGTAAAGAAGAGCAAATTCCTTCATTCTCTATTTTTGGGAGTCAACGTCACCATTCAAAAGACTGAGGAAATGTCCCAAAAATACTTGGTGGGGTAAGTAAGGGGTTGAAAATTCAGGTCCTCAACCCTAAATGTGTGGGTGGACAAGGAAATCTTACCTATTGTAAAAAAATTTCCAGAGGTGTCGCTATTAGACCGAGGTTGGATTCATTTGTGCTTCAAAGATGTAGCAAACACCCAAGAGGTACAACAAATGGTTTAGAAAATCAATTCATCTCCTATTCTTGTCAATTTCTAGATGCCCCTCTTCGATGAAAAGTAGGAGAGACTAGATATGGCCCCAATCTAGGTTCATATTCCGAGTCTCCCTCCTAACTATCAGGACACCCTAATTTTCAAAGATATAGGTAACTCATTGGGATCTTATCTAGCCCATGAATCTACATATTTAGAGATGGGGATTAAGACCTACACCCATATTTTGGTTAATATGGACCTCAGATAAGGGCTTATAGAAGGTGTTGTAGCTCCTAGAGACAGCCTTGAGTTGAAAAATACTAGTTCCTAGGACATGTTAAGATCATAGGTTAAATATGGAAAACTATATGAATTCCTCTGATAGAAAATGGGTGAAGAGAATAATGGTTTTGGTGGTTCAAGGATGGAGAAGACCATTTGAGCCTGATTCATGTGAATTTCCTATACTCATGAGAGTGCTCAAGAGGCTGTGTGGCTTGATGGATTTTAAATGGGCCAAGTGTAAAACAATGAGAAGAAACCTAAAAAATATGTAGAGGCGTTGAGAGAGAATGGAGAAGGAACTCACAAGAGACAGGCAGGGTAGGAAGGGGGTAGATGGAATGAATGAGGGTAGTATGGATTTTTCTCACCATCACACTTAATCAGCAGCACTTTCCTCTTTCAACTAAATTAAAAGGTAGATAGATTCATTTGAAACACTTTGACAATTAGGATTTCCCTTCCTTTCTCCTTCTCCATTTTGTGTGCGGTCACAGGCCAACAGAAGGCATGGATATCGGGATTGGGGTGTAGTGTATTCAAATATTGGGTTATGAAGGAATACATTTTAGGTGTAGGTGGGGCCATATGTATGGGCACCTGGCTAAAAACTATAAGCTTCCACTTTTTGTGTAGGACTATCCATCAAGAGGCAAGGACATATTAGGTTAGAAAAGGGTTCTAGATAGGAGATTTTGGGCACCGAGGAAAAGATATATGGTGCAACTCCTCTCTGCAAAACATCCTCCATGTCGTTGGTGACAATTGTTAGGAGATGGTGTTTATGTTTCCAGCTGTCTAGAATCCTTGCTAAAGGGGTGGAGTTTCATTTCCTTGGATGCTAATGGAAGGTTTTGGGGTTTACTAGTTGGATGCAAAGCCATAAATATTTGGGTATCCAATTCTTGGGGTTTGGATTCTATTTTTTCCATTGAGGACAGAGAGGGAAAAGTGAAGGGAGATATGGAGAGGGAGGTAGGGAGAAGGAAATAAAGGGAGGGAGGGAGGGAGGGAGCGAGATGGAGAGAAAGGGAGAGCTAGAGACTAAAAATTATGCACACTATTTGTTTGTCTTTATTAGAACGAAGGTTTGATGTTGTATTTTGTTGAAGAAAATGAGAGAGGAAACCCTAATTTTTGGGGATGAAATGGTTATGGTAGCAAGGAATCTTTTGAATGAAACATTTATTTTTCATGTTGTAAAATTCTACCTGTGTAAGCAAACTAAAAATGATGTTCAAACCAAGTTGCAAAAATATAGAATCTTTATTAAATGTAAAATCATTTTATTGTTGAGAACTATCTAGGCTAGGAATGAAACTCCAACACATTCCATTAACCAATTTTCAGTACACACTTCATTAGAGGCCTCTTTTGTACTCAATTTAGTATCAATTATATGGTTAAATTTAGGACTGCCACACAACTTCCCTCATTCCATGCTTTACTATATGCCTCTTATATATTCATAGCTTATTTATCGTGTAGGAACCTCTAGGACATATGAATCCAACACATGAATCAACCACTAGAAAAATACATTATATGCTTCCTCATAATTAAGGGGTTTGTTATAAATCTTAAAGGAAGTTTAGATTATTGGTTGTGGGCCGATACAAACCTTTCGATCTAAGATATAGTTATGACGATGAGCCTTAGAAACTTAGCCTAAATCCCATGAAATTCTCTATCTCAAATCCATATCTAGGTTGATTACTCATATTTTCTTATCCTTAATACTTTGTTTACAATGAGATAGGTCTAGTATCATACCTAGCCTAGTTGTTAGCCCATGTGATTCTCTAAAACTATGCTACATGCATTGATTATCGTACTCCTTAAAGGTTGGTTTTGCAAGTGTGAGTTTTTATGTTTGACATCCCATCTTGTACAGTTATCCCATAAATTAGCTTTATTTACGAATACAAAGAAGCACATATGATATACCTTCAAAAGTCATGTATTTTCCTTGAAAATTGCGACACTTTGAAACAAAATTAGAGTTTGCATGTCATTCATTCAATATTTTGAACAACATGCAACTAATTATGGTAGGTATTGGAGTATTCTGTTTGAAATATGTGTTCATATGTAGTTTCATTTTCTTAAGAGATGGTATCGAGGAAAAATAATTTGGCCATTGGTTTGACTTTTGCTGACATAGGCCCTTAATATTTGTGCCCCCTTGATATATTTTCCCTTTCACTCTTGATTCGATTTTTTTTTAATGTTTTCCAACCTCATGTATAAATTTTATCCTTACAAATTGAGTCACCTATACACCAATTTTAGTCATTGCTGTCTAACAATATTGATCATTTGGAGGATGGAGATGGTATGGTTCTAGGCCTTGCCTCCCAATTGAACATTTATTTATCTATCTACTTGGGTTCCAACGCACCTCCTTCCCAAATTCAATGCACCTTCATTCTTTAGGGCTTACAGCCTAATGTTATAATTACAAAAATGGATGAATGACAATACAATGTTAAGGAAGGTTCTCTTGCATGCCTTAAAGTGCCCTGGATTCATATGAAGACTCTTAGTTAATTTTTCTGTTGCTTCTATGCTCAATGCATTTCTGAGTGCAACTCTTTGCTCACCATTCATTAACTATCATTCCTTCTTGTTGTTCTTCTTATGTGGAAAGTTTGAGACATGATGTCCATGCTCATGACAGTTGAAATATTTCACCTTTGACAAGTCTCACTTCTTGCCTACATTGCTGGTCTCAGATTTGGAATGAGATGCCTTCCCTTTTCCTTTCTTCACCTTGCCAGCGAAGGCACAGTTCTCCTTATCATAAGCCTTTGATGAGGATCCATCTCTAGTGCTCCGTCAAATTTCTTCTTGTGCCAAATCAGATCATAGTCACTCCCAATATGGAAGCTTCTCCCTCCCATTAATGGAGTCCTGGGATCTATGCCACCTCTTGGGAACTCTTATAAGAGCTAGGCTCACCAAATCATCTGAGGCAACATAGATCCCAACACTTCCAAGCTCATCTCGACATTGAGTGAACTTGGTCAAGTATTTTTGTATCGTGTTGCCTTTCCCCATTTTGATGTTCCCGAGCTTGTCTTTCAACACCAACTTCCTTATATGGTCACTGCTATTTAGGTACAGATCTGTCAAGGCCTTCCACATTGCATATGGTTTCACCTTCTTGTGGAGGCTCAAGACACTATGGCCCTGAACTCCCTCTAACAAGATCCTTCTCGCCTTTGCAACCAAGGTGTGTCAGGAAGTGCTAGGGTGTGTAAAAGCATGCTCAAGATTGTAGGGGATGTTAACACATGCCACATAGTGCTAAGGCATTTGAGACATGTCAGGTGTTATGTCATGTCAAGATGTAAATTGTGTCGCTTAGTTGTTTTATGACCACATTTGGATGTGATGAGCTCTGTCTTGGTAACTTTTTAAGTGGGATGCATTGAGATTGGACATGAGTAGCCTAAGATGAGTTACAAGTAGTTCTTAGGTGAAAAAGGCATACGTTGAATTTCCATGATACATGAGAATATGGGTTTGGTCTTAGAATATTTTATGCAAACACACAAAAGTGCCACAACACATCGACTTTTCACAACGAAATCTACACACATCAGGGAATCATGAACTAGTGCACATGAAAATTTTTAACTTTTTCAAACCATTCTTCATTAAATTACAAACTATAATAGAATAGGCTAGAGCTCGCATACCTAGGATCATGGCCCTTTACAATCACACTGATATAACTAGGGCTTGGTGTTAGTCCTTTGACAAACAATCTACCTTGAACAAGACAACACTTGACCCACTTTTTTATGGTGGCCACACATATCCCTTTCAGTCCACATGTCCTGAACACATCTGACAGGTCCTCTTACATATCGTTATGCGACTCCTCAATTTTCCTCTATCAATGAACTCAACTGCTTTAGGTTACTGAACTCGGATAAATTTTTTTTTCCCTCTATCTACCTCTTTTTTCCTTTGAGTTCTACAACACTTAGGGTTTTCAATCAGTTGTTCACAACTATGTTTGTGAACAGCTCTTTGGTCTGCCCACTTTTTCCATACTCCTACTCCAAGATGACAAGTCTAGGGCTATGGAGGTTTCCCTTCTTCTCGCTAACTCAGTCCCCCACAATATAGCGAACTAGGGCTATGGAGGTTTCCCTTCTTCTCACTAACTCAATCCCCCACAATATAGCAAACTAGGGCTAGTTGGATAACCCACTAATTGAATGCTACTTTAGTCCTTTAAAGTCTACACATCCTTAGGCCCAAAAACCTACCCTTATACCAGTTATGTTTCCTTCACAAGTACAAGACTTAGGGATCTTCTTTGAATATCACCTAACAACCATCCAACTATACTTGGACTGCCATCAATTTTCCCAACCACAATCAATTATTTTATTGATCTAATGGACACAACACTGGCATCATCTAGGGCTCTTCAAATCTACCACCTAATAGCGATTTAAGTACCTCTCAAAATCATTATTCTTGTGTGCCAATTCTTTTTTGTAGAATCTATGAACAAATTTGAACTACTCCTCTTATCATCCTTCTAACAATTTGTATATGCTTGACCTAGGGTCACAAATCATCCACTAAAATTCCATTGTCTAACTGTTTATAGGTGGCTTTAGAACTTTTTCCAAAATGACATGGACAGTCCACCAAAATCAACTCCTCTTCATGTCAATCCATTCCTCATATGGAACATTACTTCTACTTCATCTTCTACTCAGGTTCCACCTTCTTTGGATTTTTTATCTCCACACATAGTTCTGCAAACCATATTCCAAATATGTGGTATATATTACAGAGATAAATCTCTCTCTAAGGATCACGACTAGGTGGTATAACCACACCCACTTTGCAGCTGTTGGGGCCCTTGTTTCGAATTTTGAATAAAGAACAGATTTTTGAGTTGTGGATCCACACATGGTAGCTGCAACTACGGTGAGTAGCGAAGCTACCAAGGTCATGGAAGAACAGAAGATAGCTGATGAAGTTGACAAAGATAAGTGCAGACAAAGAAGATATATGGTAGAGAACAGACAGTGGAACTCACAAGAAATAGATAGAAGCCAAAAGCAACTGAGGAAGAACACAAGAGAAACCAACAGTTGCGATTGCGGGTGAATAAATAGCCCGTCACCCAGCCGAAAGAAGAGACACACGAGTTTGTAAGGATTAAAGAGGATTGAGCGGATGCTACAGAAGAGATCTATTCTGAGCACAACATCCTAGTAGTTCCTAGGCTTCTATTATCTATCTCTCTATCCTATGGGATGTCTGTAACAGAATTGTAAGCTCTTCTTGTTGAAGCGATGTAACTGTGGATATAGCTGAAGGTTATGAATATACTTGCAGGTTGCTGTCTTATGATATGAGTTACATGCATGCATGATGTCTGTGGTATTTTTAAATTTTATTTTCTTAGTACCTACAATATGTTCTGACTTTCTCTTCCACATATGATGTTATTTACGTAAACGATTCTATGTTAATCTCGAATTGTGAATCCATCCACCACTATCGATCTGTTCCCCTTCTGCATGTGGTCATGGCACGCCTCGGGTGAGACTCTCTACTCTTCGGAGTAGGGTGAAAATGCCGGTGTGGTTCTAGACTACAGCGGACTCCCTTGTTGGCCCCAATCTCAGAACTTGGGTCTTGCCTGCGAGACCTGTTTTCTCGCCAACAAATGGTTCCATTGCCGGGACCCTAACTTCATTAGGGGAACTAGATCATGGTATCAAGGATCTTCGAAGGAGAAATATGGAGATGGTGGGATAACCACTTGGACCAGTTTATAGCTCAGTAAGCGGAGCTAACGCATCAAAATGAGAAGGCACTCAAGGATCTAGTCCTTTTCTCAGATTCCGCCAGTGATACCTATAAGATCCTCTAGGGAAAATTCCCTAGCGACCTTGACAATTGGTTGTGGAGGTTGCAGACCAAGGTGACTAGGGACAGATCGTGGAGGATAAACCGCAAGTGGGTGCATGGGGATCTGGTGGCCTTGCATCTGCTGGATACTAAGTTGACCCGTGTTGTATATTTCTAGGTAGAGACCACTTTGGATGGGTATATCATGGAGTTTGCCGCAGAGTGCTACCAATCCTTCTCTAAGGCTGAGGCTATCTTCCGATCAGGGCTAAGAGGGAAGCTTCTTTAGGAAATTCCATTGTGGATTAAGGCCCTGGTGGTGGACGAAGGGCTGATGGACTTCCAGAAATCAAGCATGGAAGCGTAAACCTCTAGTGCTGGGGGAAGGGCCGAAGGGACATATGCTACATGAAGTGTGAATCGGGGAGTGGGGAATGGATGCTAAGGCTACAAGGAGGTTGAGGGAGTGACGTGCACATCGAAGGGCATAGATTTCCAACAGGTGGCAAGAAAGGGTGATGCAGGAGTTGAAACGATGAGGGAGTAATAGGAAGGATCAAGAGGAGGCGCCTCAGAGGATAGTAAATATGGACGGCCATGCGGCTACCCTGGAGGGGGAAGAGACCATTTTGGGAGTGTGGCGAGTGCATGGGAGCCTGACCAGGAGAAAGAGGGAGATGACATTTTATGAAGAAGATGCAGGTGTGCAGCCCGAAGAAGGTTTTGATGGTGAATGGTACGTCGTGATGCAGCGGTTATTCCAAGAACGGATGGCATCCATATCTCCAGGTATTCCTACTTCCCAAATTTTGAACGGCAAGGATCCCTACCTTTCCCTAGTACTCTATAAACCTTTAAGTGATATTTTCATTAAATTACAAGAATTGAGTTGATTGCATAGCGGTTCAGTGTCAGCAGCGACGCCTGTTAATAGCAGCGTCCCTATTTGTGTTTCAACTCCTAGTGGTATAGTCACACAACCAGGACCCGGAGGGTTTATTCTAGTCCCACCTTCGCAAGTAATTATGGCAGGGTCATTCACCTGGTACCCAAAATTTTATGGCCGGGGTAACAATGATGTGGAGCAACACTGGTACCTCTGTGAAGCCATATGGAGGGCTCGGCAGACGCCAGACGTAGGGAAGCTCATAGAGTTCTAAACCACATTGCAGGAAAGGGCATTGCGCTGGCTCATCAAGTGGTCAGAGGGCCACCTGAATCCAGAAATCGCGGACGTCAAGTGGGATTTTGTCCGAGAATTTAAGCTTCCCCAAATAGACCAGTAGGGTCTATCCAAACTATGGGAAATTAAGCAGAAAGAAGGAGAGACTGTGTGGGAGCTGATGCGCAGGTTCAAAGATGCGATCGGGAAACTCAGCTACCCGATCGACCCAAACCACCAGAGGGACTGGTTCACCAAGGCTTTGCTTCCCTTGACATGAACACCCCTCACCCAGCAAAAGATCGACAACTTGCAGGATGCTCTGGAGCAGACAATGAAGATAGAGGAAATGGTGGGCTACCCTCAGGAATATCGAGGAGGGCCAGCCCCGTAGGATCCTTCCCTATTGGGATTGCAACATCATATTGCCATTCTGACTGAAAAGCTTAAAGCGACGTAGCCTATAAGACCAGCCAGGTCGAACATTTGGTGCACACACTGTCTGGTCAGAGGGCATGTGGCAACTGAGTGTCCTCGGTTGCGTAGCCTGGGAGTGGGACCCTCAGTCGCAGCAATACAAGGGGGTCCACCTAGTGGGGGTGGTGCACCGATGAACCCGTAGGGGGTCTATCAGCCGCAACTACCTTACGCAGGGTACCCACCTCAACCTCGGACGTGTCCGATTTTGCAGAAGTACTCCAATGTCCCAAACAACGCATACTGTGAATTTTTCACTTCCACAACTCACAAAACCAAATAGTGCAGAGCTCTCGATGCACTGGCAGATCGATTGGACTGACCCTCCTATAGGGTGAATGAGGCTTCCAGGGGCAGGGGAGGCAGTATGCGCGGAGGCCGCACAGGGGGATGGGGTCCACTGAAATGCTACAACTATGACCAGGAGGGTCACATGGCCCGAGAATGCCCCCTACCCAGATGAACATGGTGCTCCCAGTGCCGCGTGAACACCCATGCAACAGAGGACTGCCCTGAACTTATCAAGAAGTGGGAGGAATGAGCACGGCAGAGGGGCAATAATCTGGTAAACTCCAAACCTCGGGGGACAGTAACCCTGGCCCTACAGAACGTAGCCATCGTAACACGAGGAGGAAAGAAAACTAGGGAGGACGCTCGCGAGAAGGAGCCGATCCATGGGATCAACCCCGCCTCCTCGAAACGAACGATCAGACTGGAAGCACAAAAGAAGTACTTCCAGGAGGTGGTGGAGACCTTTGCCCAGGTGGGGGGAGACAAAGGCCTTGAGATACCCATGATGGCTGATACCGGGGAACAGAGCGCTATGGGGGCTCTGATTGAGGAATGGCTCCATCTATTCCTAAAAATTGTTGACAATGCTTCGATGCGGGAACATCTCAGGCATACCTTGGAGGACGTACTATAGGGAAACACAGGGCTGAGGGAACCCTTGAACACAGCACCCCGGTACATACCGCGGGTCAAGCGGAACAAACGAAGAACTGGAAAAGAATTTCCGCTCAACACGCAAGTTGCAAGATTTCAGATCAGAAACACCATGCTCAACTTAGGATTTGACGTCAATATCCTCCCTCGGAAGACGTGGGAGGCTCTTGGGTGACCACGGCTGACTTACTCGCCAATCCAGCTTAGGATGGTGAATCAGTACTACATTGTTCCGATCGGCCGACTCGAAGATGTCGAGGTCGACATTGCAAGGGTGAAGACTTACACGGACTTTGAGGTCATTGATATCATGGGAGAGAAGGATCCCTACCCTGCGTTACTAGGGATTTACTGGGATTTTGAAAATTACACCATCATCGACCTCAAAAAGGAACTGATGATTTTCGAAGACGGAGAGGTCTGGGTCACTCAACCTCTCGACCTCTATCAGGGTCCAAGATATACAGAAACTGTGGATAACAGGGAGGATGCTCAGATATTGGACAACCTCTATCAGATGACAGCAGGAAATTGGGATGACTACATTAACCCAACTACAAATGTCTCTGTAAGCTAGCGCATTGTCCAGAGCTCGGAGCTGGGTTCAGAACTAGCCTAGGAAGACTGGCAACAAGGTGGGTATGAGACCAGCATGAAGAGATGTGCTAATATTTCCAGACTCCACTGGATTGGCTCTGAGATCAGGGAGTACCCCACCCTGTCCAACATGCAAGCAGTAAATACCTTCATTGCAAAGGTAGAAGATACGATACTAGAAGGAAGCAGGATACCACTTTTGGATGTAGCACTGCAGTCCACATCAGCCAGGTGGTGGAAAAATCACCGCAACACCCTGTCGCGGTGGAGTTGTGTGGCGGAGGCTTTAAGGGCGCAGTTCAAAGAAGACGAAGGCCCTCGAAGAAAGCACAGGTACCAAGGGACTTTCGACTCGAGGGACCACCTGAAAACCTGTGTGGAGCAGTGGCAAAGTATAGGGTATTGGAGGAGCTTTGGGTGCATCGGTTTGTCCACTCCTTAGATACCATCCCACATGCCTGGTACTTAGAAGAAGAGAGAAAAAGAGGGACCAGATCTTGGCAGGAAGTCGTGAACAAATTTGTCCGATGCTTTTCATTTGAAGGGGAGACAGAGCTGGTGTCCCAGGCATTATAGGCCATAAAGGGGGTACTGTTTCTCCATGATCCGAGGACTGACAGGAGAACGTTAGCGCTAAATCCAAAGGGCAGGTGCAATTTGGCTTGCCAATGGATCGACGACGAGCCAGAAAATGACAGTTTGGAGGGCCTAAGGCACCTATATTTTGAAGAGAAGCAAGGCGAGTGGAACATCAAAGAAGAGTCGACCACCGAAGGCATCCATCTACTCCCACTGAAGACAAAGAGGCTAAACATCAGCATGGAGGAAAAACCCAAACTGGCCATAGTTGGGGACTACTAGGACGAGGAGATGACAAAGGAAAATTTCAGCCTCCTCTAGGAATACAAATATCTATTCCCTTCATCAGTTGCAGACTTAAAGGGCATCAAAAGGGACCTCGGAGAAATGTGCATTACCTGAAACCTGACGCCAGGCCCGTGAAGCATCGACCTTATCGGTTGAACCTGTGGATCAAGGAAAAAGTCAAGTTGGAGATCGATAAAATGCTGACAGTAGGGCTAATCTTCCCTATGGAAGAAGCAGAGTGGGTGAGTCCCATCGTCATTCAGAATAATAAGGACAAGTCAAAAATCCATGACTGTGTCGACTACCAAAGTCTGAACAACGCTTGCATCCATGATCCATTCCCCACCCCATTCAACAACAAAGTATTGGACAATGTTGTGGGAAATGAGGTGTATTCCTTCAATGATGGGTTTTTGAGCTACCACCAGGTGTGCATTACGGAATAGGACAAAACGAAGATGACGTTCACCACCGAGTGGGGGTCTTTTGCATACCACATGATGCCATTCGGGTTGAAGAACGCCCCCACTGTGTTTTCCCGAATCATCATCGCTGCTTTCCGAGAGTACATTCATAAGTTCCTGGAAGTCTACATGGATGTTTCGACCGTCTACAGTCTGCTGAAAGACCACGCCACCCTATTACGCATCATGTTTGATTGGTGTCGACAATTGCATATTTCCTTGAACTTGAAGAAATGCATCTTTGTGGTTCCCTTTGGGACACTATTAGGACATGTGGTGTGCAAGCAAGGGCTCTGCTTCGACCCCGCCAAGGTGGCCGTGATCGTCCACATGGAAGCCCTGGAAATGGTGAAGCAGTTGCGGCCACTGCTAGGGCACACGGGTTATTACTGGCAGTTCATCAGGAATTACGCGAAGATCACTGCGCCTCTAGAAAAGTTACTCTGAAAATCAGAAGTGTTCCGATGGACGGATGACTACAGGATGTCCCTTGACACTTTGAAGGAGAAGCTAGAAACGGCACCCATTCTGGTCCATCCAGATTGGGATAAGCAGTTCCACGTGCATATCGACACTTTTAGTATTGCACTAGGGGCTATCTTGGCGCAACCAGGGGAGACGACAGTTGACCACCCAGTCTACTTTGCCAGTAAGAAATTTTCCAATGCGGAGCGGAATTACACCACCACGGAAAGGGAAGCCCTCGCAATGGTGTACACACTCCAGAAGTTCCTCCACTACCTCCTAGGAGGTAAGTTTAAGTTCTTCACTGATCATCCCGCATTGAAGTACTTAGTCAACAAACCTGTGTTGGAAGGACGGATATGCCAATGGCTTCTACTCTTCCAGGAATTCACATTCAAAGTGATCGTCAAGCTCGGGAGGTTGAATGCCGGGTCCGATCATTTATCCAGGTTGGAAATGGGGGAGAACGCTGACTCTCTCGATGATCAGCTACCTAATGCTGATCTTTTCTGAGTCGAAGCCATACCAGATTATTTGGTCGACATCGCAACTTGATTGACCACGGGGCAGTGCCCTCAGCACTACACCCTGATCCAAAAGTGGCACTTGGTCGTCCGCACCACTGAATACCAACTAATTGTAGGGAATTTGTATAAATTGGGCCTTGATGAGGTTCTGCGCCGATGTGTACTTGACCACAAACACGAAGTCGTGCTATGGGAGTGCCATCGTGGCATTGCAGGCAGGCATGTGGGGGCGAAACCCACTACCAGGAAAGTGCTACAAGCTATACTATGGTGGCCGACATTCCATACCGATTGTAAGTCATTTGTTAAGAAATTTGACTTCTGTCAGCGAACAGGGAGGCCCTCTCACAGAGACAAGATCCCACTACACCCGGTGCATGTGTTGCGGCCGTTTGAGAAGTGGGTTGTCGACTTCATCGGTCCCATAGCCTCGGTAGCCAGGCATTCCAAGGTCCGGTACATCATTACTGCCACTGACTAGCTCACCCGGTGGGCTGAGGACACGACGGTACGGGACTGTACGGTCGATACAGCAGCTCGGTTCATCTTTTAACACATCATCAGCAGGTTTCGTTGCCCACGGAGCTTAACCAGTGATCAAGGTACGCACTTCATTAATGAAATGGTCCAATCGTTGTTGGACACTTTCATGATCCAACATCACAAAAGCAGCCCGTACCACCCGTAGGCCAATGGCACTATTGAAGAGTTCAAAAAAATCCTCGAAAAAGGTTTAACAAAGATCTGTAATGCCCAGCGGGATGATTGGGACGAGCAGTTGCTAGCTGCACTATGGGCCTACCGAACTACGGTGAAGCGTTTGACCAATCAAACATCGTTCCAGCTGGTGTATGGCTGTGAAGCTGTGATTACCACCAAGTTCACCATACCGAGTCTTCTCATCGCCACTTCCCTAAAGCTCTCGGAGGAGGAATCATTACAGGAGCACCTCCACGAATTGCAGGAATTGGACGAGGCCCAATTCCTGGCCGAGTTTCACCAAAAGGTTCAGAAGGATAGGCAAAAGGCATGGCATGACCGCCACATCAAGAAAAAAATGTTCCAGGTTGGAGGTAAGGTTCTCCTCTACAATAGCAGGTTTCAGAAGTTTCCAAGAAAACTACAAATGCACTGGTTGGGAACCTACTTCATTGTCTAGATTAGGGATTCCGGAGCCGTTTGGTTGGCTCAACTGGATGATACTATTTTACCTGGGTGGGTGAATGGCGCACGCCTAAAGCCCTACCATGACTAAATTTATTTCGCTTTTCATTAATAACTCTCGCACACAAGAGAATCCATAGAGTAGCGTAGTTGAATAACTCTTCTGCAACCGAGATGAGCGTAGGTAGTGTTTGTTGTCCATGCATAGGTCGTCAATAACCGCTATGTTGCGGGGACCGCACCTCAACCGATTGTGGTTGGGGAGGGGCGTGTCCAACGTGTCATCCCCGTAGTATAAGCAAATGTGTCAAGTGTCAGTCCATATCATTTCAGTTAGTACTTGTGTCAGTCTGTAGGATTGCTTAGATTTGCAACATAAATTTCCATAATTAGATGTAACCTTGCAGTAATCATTTTGCCATAATTCGAAGTAACCTCAGCCGTCGCATCCACCCATTCCCCCATACCATCGTCAACATATGTCAGAACACACTTCAGCAGGCGACTGATCACACGATTATTGCCGTGGAGGATGCCAGCAGGAATTAATTCATTATGGGGTCTCATCAACCTCACTTGTGCCGGTTAATTACATAACCTACATGAAGAAAGGCACGAGAATGCTAGAGACATTCGAGTTAGAATTAGAAATTGGAGCAGAACCAGAGCAGCGGAAATATCCAAAAGCACAGAGCCAAGAGAAGGGGCCGCGACTGATTCTGCAAGTGTATCAATGTCGAGCGAAGATGACAAGAGCCAACCCAGCAGTCGTAGAACCACAGCTCGACAGTAGGATTCATAAAACAGAGTCCCTCATAGGGAAGTATGATAGTGATGCACTCATATATGCCGACCTCATGGACTCTTTCGAGTTCACAGCTCTTAAACGCCAGGTGTATATGGAATTTTATACCTCAGAGGCAAGGCGTGTAGCAAACAAAATCTTGTCGGAGTTCCGAGGCCTCCAACAATCCTCCATTCTGAATTTAATAAATCTGCTGGTATTCGGAACAATAGGACCAGCCATGCAATGTACCAAGTTCTTTCTTAGTCGAATCCAGAATGGGTCTTTGTAGTTGGGAAAGCAAATTCCAATCCATGCCGAGGATATCCACCGGCTCACAGGGCTCTCACAGAACTACTCGTATGTATCCTCTGCATGTCAGACCACTTGTAAATGAGCAAAGAAGTCAGGAGATGCGGACTATTATGCAAAATATGGAACACAATGGGGAGGAAAGGGAGTGAAAATGGAACTTATCAAGAAGCCCGAAGTCAAGTTCGCATGTTACCTCATTTCCAGTAAGACAATGAGGCATTACATGAAGGGAGAATGCACTCTGGATACCATTTCCATTACGGAGCACTGCGTCTAGGGGGCTAAATTGAACTGGTGCTCCTTCCTGCTGAAGGAGCTATTCGACGCATGCGAAGACAATTACAAGAGGGCCATGAGATTTATTTATGGGTATTTGATAGTTACATTTTCCATGTGGAAGTGGCATACTCCCCCCGTTAGGCTACTGGGAGAAATAGCGGAGGATCAGCCACTAGCAATGAAGTTCGTCCCATGGAAGGTGTCGGGTGATCCCAGCAACAAAGAGGTCAATGCAGAGGTATTCCAGGGTTGGTATGGCTTAATGACAAATGTGGTAACAGGCCAACAGAAGGTGCCCAAGAATCTGCTCGACGGATACAACGAGCAGTTATGGTTCGGGGTCAGCCACAGGCACACCTTCCTTCGACCTACTTGCGTGTCGGAAGAAATGTTTCACATGCGGCTGCTGAAGTTCCAACTTGACGACGCAGCCTTCCACAACGAAGTTTGTTCATGGCTGGGGGTCGCGATGGAAATCCGAAGTAGGGTACCCACATAAAATTTTGATCAGATGCTACAACAGCAATTGCCTGGTGAATCGAAAGTCGACGTATTGCAACGGGTCTCCAACATGCAGCTCACCCCACTTATTCAACAATTGAACACTAAGGTACGAAGCCTCAATGAAGTGGTCCAGGTTGTCTCAAGCAGTGCCATTCTATTCCCTGTTTTTTCTGAGTTTCAGCTTTCTTAGTCCAAACCACTTCTCCACATGACCTCTCCGAGTCCGATGACTACCCTGATTGTGGAAAAGAGCAAATTCATAAACCCCTTAGAAGATCCCCAGGCCAAGCAGGCCTAAACCATAGAGTTGAGTCGGGTGGTGGACCTCACTGAGGAGGACCCACTCCGGCCACTGAGTCCAAGGGTGCCTATATAGGAAGAACCATTCATCAACACAAGGGCGATAGGAGGGATTCCACCTCAACCTCTCAATGACCCCTCTGACTTCATCAACATTCTACTTTCACCACCACGTATCGCTCCACCTACCACTTCATCCACACCATCCAACTCATCTGCCACCGTGTCAGACCCAGTAATCTGAGATCTAATCAATGGGGACCACGAGGCCGAGGTCAACTCAAGTATACCAGTGGTATCACCAGTCAATCGTGCTGGGGACCCCCAGGTCAATTTTCCTAATTTAATCACACAGATGGCACAAATCATTGTAGACACGGCTAAGGCGCAGCCTGAGCCTACTCTATTTCCACAGGCCATTCACACAGATCAGCAGAAGCAACCAGACCTGGATATGGCAGACTTAGCACCTCATCAAACCCCACCACTGTCCCCTCAAGGGCACTCCAGCAGATCAGTTTCCAGTGGGCAACCACTGCAGGAATGGCAGCTAGACCCAAGTACTTCGGAGGTCGCCAACTTAGAGACGTGGGGTACGGCTCAACTGTACCACTTTATTCAGAGGGCAGCCTAGCAGGTAGAAAGGCTTCACTCCGAACTGCAACAGAGGTGTGAACAACAACAACAACAGATCACCACGCTTACTGAACAGCGCGAGCAACTCACAACAGCACAAGGGTAGCTCTAGAGTCAGATAAACGAAGTGGCCAGGGTGTTCACGGGACTATGGCCGGCCGTAGAGGTTCACTACACTTAGATGCCTGTGGATGTGCCAGAAACATATATATTGCAGCGGGCCATCCACCTCAGGGTAGCCTTCACTGACCTCCACAAGGAAAATGTAGAGCTCCAAGCAGCGTCAGCAGCACGGCAAGTGCTGCCAGATCTCGAGGCAGTCTACACAGTGCAGATTACAGAGAAACAGGGCCAGGTCACCTAAATGTAGGAAGCTCTCACTTCTGCAGCGCATGATGCTTATGACCTCCTGAAAGGTCTCCAAGAATGCTCGACAGCCCTGACAGTAAGGAATCAGCCCATTTCAGCGCAGCTGCAAAAAATTTCAAAAGAAATTCAGGATGCCACGGACCCCTCACAGTTGGACCAGCTATATGCCCAGGCAAATGCACTGGAGACCCAGATTCAGCAGACCGAGGCCAACTCAGCAATGGCCAAGCAAGCAATTCGAGAGTTACGCTAGCCCCTCCAACTTAGCACCTAGACAATGCAGCAATTAGCCATCAAAGCCGAAACCCAAATCAACATTGTATTCAAAACTGTACTAGCGCCCGTCGGGGAGGCAGCTGTCACCGAGATCGCCGCAAAGACAGACGCATTGTTACAGGGGTGGCAGCAAGCTGTGAAAACCTTCAATGAGCTTAAGGCTTCAGCATTGAGCAAGGTCCTAGAGTTGGGGCCCTTGTTTGGACAGTAGACTGAAGTTGCACAACAAGAACAGGGCACAGGGTCTGGTGGAGTGATGGAAGTGGAGACAATGATCTGTGATTGACTTGGGATGAGTCAAGAAGTTGTGGTCGGGGCCTGTTGGGGCCCTTGTTTCGAATTTTGAATAAAGAACATATTTTTGAGTTGCGGATCGACACATGGCAGCTGCAACTATGGTGAGTAGTAGAGCTACCAAGGTCGCATAAGAACAGAAGATAATTGATGAAGCTGACGAAGATAAGTGCAGACAAATAAGAGATATGGTAGAGAAAAAATAGTGGAACTCACAGGCAACAGATAGAAGCCGAAAGAAATTGAGAAATAACACAAGAGAAACCAGCAGTTGCGATTGAGGGTGAATAAATAGCCCGTCACCCAGCCGAAAGAAGAGACACATGGGTGCAGAAGGATTAAAGAGGATTGAGTGGATTCTGCAGAAGAGATCTATTCCGAGCACAACATCCTAGTAGTTCCTAGGCTTCTATTATCTATCTCTCTGTCTTATGGGACGTCTGTAACATAATTGCAAGCTCTTCCTGTTGAAGCGATGTAACTGTGGATATAGCTGAAGGTTATGAATATACTTGCAGGTTGTTGTCTTATGATATGAGTTACATGCATGCATGATGTCTGTGGTATTTTTAAATTTTATTTGCTTAGTACCTACAATATTTTTTGAATTTCTCTTGCGCATATGATGTTATTTACGTAAACGATTCTATGTTAATCTCGAATTGCAAATCCATCCACCACTATCGATCTGTTCCCCTTCTGCAAGTGGTCGCGGCACACCTCGGGTGAGACTCTCTACTCTCCAGAGTAGGGTGAAAATGCCGACATGGTTCTAGACTACAGCAGACTCCCTTGTTGGCCCCAATCTCAGAACCTGGGTCTTGCTCGCGAGACCTATTTCCTGGCCAACAATAGCTAGGTGGTATAACTTGTGCAACACCATCAAAGAATTCACAAGGGAATCCAAAAGGGAGTGGAGGAATTACCAGAATCATTTTTTTTTATGGTTTAGGATGAATATTGTCTTCCAAACACTATTTTTTATCAATTCAATTATGATCTTTGTTATAATTTCTCGTGAACAAAATGTTTTGTTTTTCCAATCCCACCAGATATTGCTGATTAGAATGCATGGGAAACCTTTGTAATAATCTTCCATGATGTTGAGTAACTAAGTTTTGAAATTTTCTTCCGAGCTTAGATAGGACCACGAGGCTATCATGTTCAATTTTGCAAGGGTGATGGTGATGACCTGCACTGTGTTGGGACAAAAGATAAATAAGTGTGAAGAAATATCATCATATGACTTGCATAAATGATAGATGTTGGGGTGATTCGTAAACTATCATGGATATTTCTCGTGAAAAAAATGTGTTGCTATTCTAATCCCACCATATATTGCTGACTAGAATGCACGGGAAACCTTTTTAATAATCTTCAATGATGTTGTGTAATGAAGTTTTGAAATTTTGTTCCAAGCTTAGATAGGACCACAAGCCTATCATGTTCAATTTTGCAAGGGCACTGGTTGCTCCATATTATGGGTGCCTGCCTCTCTATGAATAGTTGCTCCATCGCAACATGCAACTCCACATCGGACATCTCCTCAAGGCGCGCGTCCTCCTCATTGGAATTTTCTCCATTCTCTCTTCGGGCTGGGCTCCTATACACTTGCCTAACTTCCTTAATGGTCCCTCCCATTCTTTGGGATCCCATCTGAACTTCTCTTTCCTTTGTCACCTGCGGCACCTTTTCCTTGTCCTGTCGATTACTCTCTTGCTTTTCAAACTCTTTCATCGCCCTTTCCCACCACTTGTCAGCAATTTGAGCCCTCTGATGTGCTCGTTGCTCTCTCAGTCTACTGGAGGTTCTGACATCCATATCCCTATTCCCCCTTCTTACCTACTCATAACATCTTTCCCTTAGTTCCTTCCCCCAATACTAGAGGTTTAATTCTCCATCTCAGGCGTTGGAATGACATCCAACCCTCGTCCACCATTAGAGATTTAATCCACAATGAGATTTCCTTCAACAGTTCTTCCCACAATCTAGATCTAAATATGTCTTCAACTTTTGTAAAATATTGGTAACACTCGGCTGCAAATTCCACAATGTACCCCTTCAAGGTAGATTGTACCCAAAAATCTATTGGTCAGGTTAGATCGGTATCCAACCAATGGAGTGCTACTAGATCTATGTGCGTCCAACTGTGACAGACTCTAAGCGATCCTCCTAGGAGTGAATTTATTTGAAGTATCTACAACCAATTATAAAGCTCTTCGGGAAAATTTCCCCAGAAAATTTCATACAAGTCACTCGCAGATTTAGAAAACAAGACCCAATCTTTGACAGTCTTTTCCCTTTGTTGTCGAAGTTCCGCTTGTTGCGATATGAATTGATATAAGTGATTATACCACTAGCTTTGTAGTTCCTTCTTGGAGATCCACGAGACCATGATATAACTTCTAAATGAGTTTTCAGGTCGCAGCAACTGAACCATTTTTTGGTGAAAAAGGAGGTCTCTAGGCAAGACCCAGGTTTAGGCTTAAGGCCAACAGGGTTTCCGTAGTAGTCTAGAAGAACGATGACATTTTCATCCTGCTCCTGGGAGTAGGGTATCTCACCCGAGGCGTGTCGTGACTGTAGTAAGATTAGAAGCTAGATCAGGAAGAAGACAAATGTAAACACGAATAATAGCTATGGGAACTTAGAAGCAACACACGTATCTCAACTATACGAAGGAACTACCGTTTATCAACACATGTTTAGAATGTTGAATTAAAATTTAATTTAAGCATACATTCGTCATAAGAAAATAACCATCAATCAACTCGCGACATTACACACAGCAACAACTCAATTTCATTATCAATAACATAACAACATAAATGTGCTCCGCAGAGTCTATTGTAGTTTTAGTCTAGTACACAGAATTTTCATAGAGCTCTCTTGAGGCTCTATTTTTTCCCTCGACCTCTCACCGAACTGACTAAATATATAACTCCTCCTCTACTGACTAACTGCCTATTTGTTTCTCCTCGAGTGAAACTTTCAGCCTTTCTTTTTTCCCCACTCCGCTACTTTCTGCTTCCTCTTTATTACTGGGAGTTATACTGATTGTTCTTGTCTCCCATATTTACCATTTGTGTTTTTCTCTTTCAATGTCGCACCACCTATATTCCAGCTTTCCACAACCGTGACAGCTCCCTGTCTACCTTGATTGCATTCTTCCACTTGTCCTCCAGCTCTCCACAACTCAAAACTGTTCTATCCCAAAACAAAGGCCCAACAACAAGATATAAATAAGTGTGAAGAAATATCATTATATGACTTACATAAAGGATATATGTTGGGGTGATTCGTAAACTATCATGGATATTTCTCATGAAAAAAATGTATTGTTGTTCCAATCTCGCTAGATATTGCTTATTAGAATGCATGGGAAACCTTTATAATAATCTTCCATGATGTTTTCTAACTAAGTTTTGAAAATTTCTTCCAAGCTTAGATAGGACC
Source organism: Pinus albicaulis (assembly GCA_034641835.2). Lineage (NCBI taxonomy): Eukaryota > Viridiplantae > Streptophyta > Pinopsida > Pinales > Pinaceae > Pinus > Pinus albicaulis. Next base: position 432,765,251 of record CM076583.1, read on the forward strand.
ACGAACCTATCATGTTCAATTTTTTTGGAAATTTTTGCATGCTTAATCTTCTTCTCAGGTTCCACCCTCCTCTGGATATGCTATCTCCACAGATATTGAATTTGAAAACCATCTTCCAGATCTACAGTCTATATTGTAGAAATAATCCTCGCTCTAAGGGTCACAACTACTCTTATTCTATGAAAATTTGTCACAGTCTCAAGGGCATACCTTATGAACTAAACATGCTAGGAAATTTTCATAACTAGGGCACTATACTTATGTAATTATAATTGTTGTAGAACAAACCCTATCCACCCATAGAAAAAACCACAACTCTTGCCTCCATAAGAGACTTGACTTAGCTCATATGGATCCATATATTTTGGGTATTTCTTTGACTGAATCTTGATATTAAATTCATATCTCAATGTCGACCCTCAAACTAGGGTTACCTCAGTCAATATCACACTTGCATCTACTTTTGTTCTGCCTATAAATTAAAGTGAAAGCCCTCCTCCATTTATGTTGGTATTTATCACAGACCTTACGACCTACTAACCACCATAAGACAAGATCGTATCAACCCTCTCTTCCATTTCTTGTATAAAATCTAACCAACAGGATTCAATCTGATCTTGTAATGTACTAAGATAGATATTGAATCCTTCCTACAATTTGTGGAAACAAAACACGATCACAGAGTCACATATAAGTAAGAGAAAGAAATTATCAATCACACAACAGAAGATGTATCTGGGGAAATCAACTGCTCAAAACCCCTCTATCTCTATTATGTATTAAGTCAAGGAATCATGAAACAATGCAATGCTTAATCTCTCATGAGATTCTCTAGCACTCTACCAATTGTCTCCTACTGATCTAGGAAAAATCAGTCTAGTACTTAGCCAATTCTCAACCTTCCTTCAGCCTACCTTGCTCACGCTATTCCTAGGGAATTATCTCCCTATTAATTAGGAAAATCAGCCTTCCTTGATTGCGCAATCCATCATGGCATCCCAATGACTTTATAATTGTACATCAGAAATTTTGTATAAATACAACTGATAGTTATGTTCTCTTTAACCTTTGTCTCAATTGCGTCTTCCTTAGAACTGACATGCATGCTAATATTAATACTAAATTATCAATTATCTGATTGATCACTCATTGTGAAATAAATCTAATTTAATTCAGTGGACCTCTCACTAGCTCATCACTTAGTTAGAACTAGTTAAACTGATTTTAACTCAATTAATTGAGTTAACTAATTCACACCTACATCCCACTAATGCATCAACTACAACTGGACCCCCAAAATATTAGAATCCCTCTACATGCCTCATATTAGACCCTCATGATCAGGACATATGCAAGAATGTATTAAAATATAGAAATAAACATAAACACAGAGATGCACTAGGAATAACACTTCATTTCATTAATATCAAATACTGAAAAATGCTTATAGACATAATGGAAAACAAACGAGCTCGGGCAACGGTATCTTATTGTTGGGTAAAATACTTAGAGGGGGGGGGGGTGAATCAGTATTTAGTGCAGACAATAAAACTTTTTACTTTTTCATGCTCTAAAACCCATACGCTACTTTTCTGAAGCCAACTAGCATATACATGCGGATTTCCTTCATAAAACTCACGTATATACTGAGATCTTATTATGCCATTAATTATTTACTTAGATCTATGCAACATTCATTCTTTTGATGATTAGATAACAGTAAGCATGTGCAGTAATAAAGGAATAAACCATCAGACATAAGCATCACACAAGAACACCAGGATTTAAGGTGGAAACCCAAGTCGGGAGAAAACCACTGCTGTCGTTGTCTTAGTCTTCAATATTTATTATATAAAGAAAACATGTTACAACCATGTACTCGCGCAGACTCATACCAGCACGCAGGCACCCACCTGCAGAAGGCTACAACCTTCTCTCGTTTACCAGCCTCTCCTAGAAGGGAGCTACAACCCCCTGCTCTCGTTTACCAGCCTCTCCTGGAAGGGAGCTATGAACCTCGGCTCTCGTTTACCAGCCTCTCCTGGAAGGGAGCTACAACCCCCTGACTGAAGGCTACAACCCTCAGCACCACCATGGACCACGTTTCATCAATTTTCAAACTGAATCCAATAGCTTCAATATATCACAACTTGTAGGGCACTTTTCATCATATTTTCAGACTGGACCCACTCCACACATTTAAGCTCAATCATACATCAAACTGATACTTATACCCTTATCAATTCATTCAATGAATCATCAACCAATCAATTAACAACTTGATCTTTTCTCAACATAGTCAGCAGCATAATCAATATTCAGAAAACCCAGATCTGTATGAATACATCATAGACAGATAGCAGTAATACAACAGAACAGATCAGACATTTCATACCACATACTTCAGCAAACCCTAGTTTTCATACGCACTTTCCTTTCTCTGATCCAGCGTATATACACGCTTTCATGTATATAAACCCGCGTATACATCTCCACATATTACAGAACTAATTTCACAACCCATACGCACTTTCTCTTAATCCAACCCGCCTATATATGTGCTTACTCTGTTACAAACTTGCGTATAGATCTTCAGACATTTTAGGTCAGCACAATTCTTCAGAACAGATGCATAGCTTAGATTTTACCCTTCACTTCAAAAACATGTTCGCCTCATCTCAGATCTAAAGATTCCATAAATAGATCTAGAAGATACAAATACATTCCAGATCTAGAGATCCCTCTTCATCATTTTCTTCATAGGTGCATTATGAATTCAGATCTATCATTCAACTGTTACCCATTCCATACAGATATACTTCAGAGAGAAGTATTCATTAAAACCCAGACTTCTTGCACACCCTTTTCACAATGAATTTCTCCTCCTTATATATAGATTTAGCCTTTGAAAATACCATGAGCCAAAACCACACCACCTCCGATGGTATTCCTGGACGGGATCAAATAGTCAATCCAACACTCAATACAATGGGTCAATGCCATGGTAGTAACCCTTGGTTTTACACATTTAGAGCGCAATTGAGCATACGCGACTTGGCACGTACTTTTCCGTGTGCATACGCTACTTCTCCTAAACAAACCCGCGTATGCTTTGTGTCACACACTTTTCATCATTGTTCTGGCCCTTACTAATATTTCTTTCTTTGGTACTTCCGAGCTACTTGTAGAACATCAGATTTACATCATTAATAAACTCATCAAGCATTAAGGACAACTTCATCAAGTAGGTTGCCATCATCTTCATCAAGTGGGTTGCCATCAAGGACAACACATTGCATCATATTGCCAACACTTATCTCTGAGAAAAGATGTGGTAGATACATGCCTCTGAATTGTGTTACAATAAGGCTTAAAGGCCTTTTTATTATTGAAAAATAAGAGAAAACCCTAACTTGAGGAGATCTAACACCAAGAGTTTATGGGCCCCATTGGGGGTAGTTGGGCAGCCAACCTCCCAAGGTTGTAACTTGGTCATATGATCTCTATTTGACGCAAATGATACCTCGTTAGAAACATCTCTTCGAGGACTACAACTAATAGAATGATATCTATGAAATCGACAAACCTTTCATGCCCAAAAAACATCGTTTGGGGCCTCAAAACTGCTCTGAAAGTTCAGGACCTGAAAAACTGACAAAAATAGTAAATTGTGCTATAATTAAGGAAACTGAAAAAACTGAAAGAGACAATGGTGATGGCCCAAGTGGAATAGGTGGGTGGCCACCAATATCCACCTTGATCACCTCAACTCAAATTTCTTGAGCTAACTCAGTAATCATGACTTAGTTAACCGACCCAAGTTGCTATGAGATGAAATTACAATTTATTGTCCAATTTATTTAAGGGAAAAATAAATTAGACACCTCACATTCCTCACTCCTAGTATATCAAAATTCCTCACCAGTGTGGGTGCATTTTTTTTTGTCCTTTCTGGTTTCCAATTTCACTATTTCTTGTTGCCAATTTCAACACTCCCTCTGAACAAGAAAGGAATTCAATCTATCTTGATCTGGTACCTTTGGAATTATGCATGCAACACTTCTCTAGTGTTTTTTGCACCTGCAAATCCTGAAACTGAATAGCCTCCAAATAGCTAAATTAGTATAATTAATTTGTCATCAGAGTCTTCTGACTGCTGCTAGCTACTACACCTATCTACTGGACTCTCTACGCTGCTGCTGAAATTTTCATTCGTGCCCTTTGTATTGTTGCCAACTATGATCTACGCTCCAATATTTGACATCACCACTCTAATTTCTATCTTCCTGACATCTAACTGCATCAATCTAACTGATCCTTCCTATTACTGTTGTACTGTGGACTCCTCGTAGCTAGGTTCGATCCATGAGACACACCATCTCAATGGACCCTGCCAAAATTTCTTATCTTGGGATTATGTCTACACATCACCCTGCCTTCCACCTGGAGGTATCACTGCATGTGCTCCCTCTTCCCATCTAGCTCGAAATTTCCCCCTCATGGAGGTATCTTCTTGAGTGGACGCTTCGACTTGGTCTCCTCTCTGCTACTCTAATTGTGGCTGCTCCACAACCTTCTGAGACTACTTCTAAGGTTGCATGTTGAGAGGTAATTTGTACTCCCTCTCAACAGCCAAGTCTCTAACCTCTACTTTGCTCCTCAAAGCTTTGCATGCATCTGGTACCTCAAGTGCATATAGGTTCTTCAATTGCGCACATTGTAATTTTCCCACCATTACAAAAGTTTCTAAGAAAGGGTTGATTTTAGAACGACGATATCTCCCTCATCCAAGCTCCGAATTGATTTTCCATTTGGGTAGTTTTTTGCAAGGAATCCAAATATGCTATTTTTTTTTAAAATTTTACACCAAAATTTCATATATTCTCTGCAAACTCTCTGTCCAAAAAATTTCTTCTCTGATACCATGTATAAAATCTAACAAACAAGATTCAATCTGATCTTGTAATGTGCTAAAACAAGATACTGAATCCTTCCTACAATTTTCAGAAACAAAACACGATCGCACAATCACATATAAGTAAGAGAAATAAATTATCAATTGCACAAAACAAGATGTATTTGGGGAAATCAACTGCTCAAAAATTCTCTATCTCTATTATGTATTAAGTCAAGGAATCATGAAACAATACAATGCTTAATCTCTTATTAGATTCTCCAACACTCTACCAATTGCCTCCCACTGATCTAGGAAAACTTGGTCTAGTACTTAGCCAATTCTCAACCTTCCTTCAGCCTGCCTTACTCATGCAATTCCTAGGGAATTAGCTCCCTATTAATTAGGAAAATGAGTCTTATTTGATTGTGCAATCAATCATGGCATCCCAATGACTTTATAATTTCACAGGGGAAATTTTGTATAAACACAACTGATAGTTATGTTCCTTTTAACCTCTGTCTCAATTGGGTATTCCTTGGAACTGAATTGCATGCAACTATTAATAGTGAATTATCAGTTATTTGATTGATCACTCATTGTGAATTAAATATAATTTAATTCACTCGTTGACCTCTCACTAGCTCATCACTTAGTTAGAACCATTTAAACTGATTTTAACTCATTTAATTAAGTTAACTAATTCACACATGCACCCCAGTAATGCATCAACTGCAACTGGACTCCAAAATTATTAGATTAATACCTCTACAATATGCCTCATCTTAGACCCTCAACTCAAATTTCTTGAGCTAACTTAGTCATCATGACTTAGTTAACTGACACAAGTTTTTATGAGATGAAATTACAATTTATTATCCAATTTATTTAAGGGAAAAATAAATTAGACGCCCCACATTCCTCACTCCTTGTGCATCAAAATTCCTCACAAGTGTGGGTGCATTTTTTTTTTTCCTTTACGTTTTTCCAATTTCAATGTTTCTTGTTGCAAATTTCAACATTTCAAAATTTGATGCGGCCTTCACACAAAGACACCATTGAAATCACATGCCTAGATTCTCATGAGAAACCTCTCTTAAGATCGATCTGCTATAAGAGAACCAACAATATTGTTGGGAAAAATACTGAGAGGGGGGGGTGAATCAGTATTTACAGCATATTCAAAACTTTTTATTTTTTCATTCCTTAAAACCCATACGCTACTTTCCTTCAGTAAACCAGCATATATACGCGGATACCCTTTATTAAACTCACGTATACACAGAGATCTAGATATGTAATTAACTCTTCACTTAGATCATTCAATCATTCATTCATCAGATGTTCAATAAACTGTAAACATGTGCAGTAATAACAGAATAAACCATCACACAAAGCATCACACATGAACACCAGGATTTTTAGGTGGAAACCCAAATCGGGAGAAAACCACCGCTGCAGTTGCTCAGCCTTCAATATTTTATTATGGAGAAAACATCTTACAACATATGTGCTGGCGCAGACTTGACCAGCACGCAGGCACCCACCTGCGCTCGTTTACCAGCCTCTCCTGGAAGGGAGCTCCAACCTCCTGACTCGTTTACCAGCCTCTCCTGGAAGGGAGCTACGACCCCCTGCTCTCGTTTACCAGCCTCACCTGGAAGGGAGCTACGACCCCCTGACTGAAGGCTACAACCCTCAGCACCACCTTGGACCACGTTTCATCAATTTTCACACTGGATCCAACCACATCAATAGAACACAACTTGCAGGCCACAATTCATCATATTTCCAGACCGAACCCTTTCCATACTTTTAAGCACAACCATACATCATCAACAGATACATATCAACACAGATCATATAACAGAAACACAGCAGAACAGATCAGATATTTCATACCCTTGCTTCAGCAAACCCTAGTTTGCATACGCGCTTTTACTTCACTGATGTCGCGTATATACGCGCTTCCGTCCACACAAACCAGCGTATACCTCAGTGTATATTTTATTGTGCATACGCGCTTTCTCTTCGCTGAAGCCGCGTATATACGCGCTTCCTCCGCGGCGAAGTAGCGTATAGATCTTCAATCATTACAGAGCAGCATACTTCATCAGATCAGATATTCAGTTCAGATCTACCCTTTTGCTTCAGACAGATGTTCGCCTGGATGCTCGCCTCATCACGAATCTAAGCCTTCCATAATCAGATCTAGCAAATACAAGGGCAATTCAGATCTAGATCCCCTTCTTCATCATTGGTGCATCATACATTCAGATTTATCATTCAAGTGTAACCCTTTCCATTCAGATATACTTCAGAGAGAAGTATTCATTCAAGCTCAGACATCTTGCACCCACACACATGTTATGCTCAATGAATTTGTTCTCCTTATATAGGTTTATCCTTTTTCAATACCATGAGCCCCTTTTTCAATACCATGGGCCAAAACAATACCATGAGCCCAAAACTACCTGGACGGGGTCAATTAGGCGGATCATTACCCAATACGATGGGTCAATACCATGGTGGTTACCCTTGGTTTTGCACTTTTTGAGCGCTTTTGCCCATACGCGACTTGGCACGTTATTTTCCGCGTGCATACGCGACTTCCCTTAGGCCAATCCGCGTATACAAGAAGACATACTCTTTTCATCATATTTTGAGCACAATCTGAATTCCTTTCTTCATTGCCTTCTGTACACACTGTAGAAACATCATATTTTCTTCATCAGGAACACATTCTCTTAAGCACAACTTCATCAAGTAAGTCTTCATCATCTTCATCAAGTGGGTTGCCTTTCAAGGACAACGCTCAACAACATATCACATCAGATTTACATCATTTACCAAGTCCATCAAGTCATGCATAACTTCATCAGGTGGATTGCCATCAGGGACAACACATGTCAACAGTCACATGTCTTCATCTCCATTCAGTGGGTTGCCATCAAGGACAACACTCTGCATCATATTTCCAACAATCTCCCCCTTTGGACTTGATGGCAACCACGATGGTGTTTGGTTACCACAGCAGATAGATACCATGTCACTCTCCCACAAATGTCACTCTCCCAAATATTTGACATCATTATCTTCTCTTCATTCAAACACCATGTCACTCTCCCCCTTTGACATCAAGGGCAAAGGGCGGATCAAAACCAACATTCTCCCCCTTTTCTCCTCATGTGGAAGAAACATTCTGCAGATCTGATATGTGCTGAAGTGGCCAAGCTCCCCCTGAGTTCATGCTGAATCTTCAAACATATTTTTAATAAAGAACATGACTCTTCCTATCACCAAAGACTCATACTTACATCAAATATCCAACCAAGTGGATTTACATATGAGACTCAAGGACCCAACCAAGTGGGTTTACACATTTCAATTCAGCTACCCAACCAAGTGGGTTTACAAATTTGACAAGTTCATACATGACTGAATTTTACAGATTTTACATCATGGGTCTCAACATGACCTTTTCATCAAAAATACAAATATGACTTTTCATGACCAATACCAAGAATACCTCAAGAGAGATCATATAACAGAACCATCATAATGCCAACAATGCATTATACTCAGCAACGCTAATGCTCCCCCTGAATCTGTGCATCCATGCATCTTCTTCATATGACTAAGGCTCCCCCTTAGTTTGTGCGTCCTGAAAACTTCCACCAACAAATCATCAAGGCATCTTCATCAAAACATTAGAAACAGAATTATGAGAACTGGAACACCACCAGAGATACCAAACAGCACTGCAACTGTGCTGAAGAGAGCTGAACCAACCAAAAATTGTCAGCAACCAACCATACGCGGTTTTCTGTGCAGGAACTCGCGTATATACGCGACTGTGTTTCAGGAAACCCGCGTATCCCAAGCCATCTTCTAAAATTTATGCAGATCTGATTCTCTATGAGGAAAAGACAATGTTCAGTTTTTTTTTTTTTTTGAGATATTTGGCTGCTTCCCTGGACTACAGATATAACAGAATAGTGTAGTTGTGTCTTCAAGCGTCATCCAATGGTTGTAGCATAAGCCCATTAGTAACCAAGCCTTCAGATCCTTTGCAGCATCAATACATTCTTTCCAAAAGAGATTATCATACCAAAACAACATTTTCAGATATGTGTCAAGCAGTCATCCATGTGGTCCAAAATCACCATGATCTTCAAGATGTAACATGAAGTAACATATGTAGGCAAAAGATCTCAACCATAGCAACCAAACTCTATATGATCTGAAACAAACGATATCCAACTCATCCACACAAAGATACTTATCGGCAACCAGGGCTCAAAATCTCATCATAATAATCCATGTACCAAATCATCATCATTTGAGCATGAGTATCACCAAGACCAAAGAATAAGCAGTCATATTTCCAACAATGCAACCATTAGAATTCAACCTGCTACTCCCCCTGAACTAGTGCTCCATCTTAACTTGTGCAACCTGAATATGTTCATCAGCAAGTCATCAGCAACAATCTCTGCATGATCAGTCCTCATCTCTGAGTTATAAGACTTTCATCTCAACAACGAATGCTCTTCATCATAACGCAACCAGGCTTCATTCATAATCTTCAACACAAGAACCCATGTACCATTTCACTATCATGAGTATAACCAGAATAATGCTAACAGTGCAATCATCAGCAGTCAGATTGATGCTCCCCCTGGACTTCTGCTTCAGATCCTCAGCTATTAGATAAATTTTCTTATCATCAAGGCATACGCGACTGCGTCTTCTGGAACTCGCGTGTATACACGACTTTAGTTAATGGAACCTGCGTATGGAAAGTGAAGCATAGAAAATTTCCATCTCCCTTCATTTCCTCCTGAGCTAGTACCTCCTGTACCTGTCCTGTCCACATCAGATGCGCTGTCAGAAGTAAACATAACCAGTATAATCAAATCAACCATGAGAGTCATCATGCATTGCTCCCCCTGTGACGATACATTACTAAATCTCGTAATGTATCCCACATCATTCCTGCAGTCAATAAGAAAAGTCAGCTTCAGAAGCGGATGACTGCAGTAGGGTCATAATTCCGTACGTTTCTAATCGGTCCTTCATCTTGAATTGAGTGTTTTCTTCAAGAAAATCATTGTCTTCTAGAGCATCCACAAAAACATCCTTTTCTTCTCTAGATTGTTTCTTATTCCATCCCTCCATCTTCTTCCAGATTTGTTTTCTATTTGTGTGCTGAAATTTCTCATATCTGTTCGACCCGCATTCCTTTCTTATATGTCCATACTTGTTACAAGAATAACATCTCATGTGTCCAGAAAAATAAGCATAAGAATCATAATGAGTATTTCTATTCTTCCTCCTTTTACAATCAGCTGCTTTGTGTCCATACTTGTTACATGAAAAACAATATCCTTTGAAGAAACCAGAGTACCTTTCTATGTAGGAACCTTTTGTTTGAGGCTGAAATGATCTGCTCCTGCAATTTGCTGCAACATGTCCATATTTATGACATTTAAAACATTCAACGTTCTTGAAAGAATTCCCTTGAGAATTCATGATTGTTGGTTGAGCTTTTGTCTCTTTCAACACTTCAGGTTTTGCATTGACATCCTCTGAATTTTTGGCACTTCCTTGTGAGCTAGATTCTCCTTTAACAGTTTCATGGAAACCAAGACCATGTTTGATAGCAAGAGACCTTTGATTACTCAGAATATTGTCCAAAATGTTAGTACTATCATGAAACCTCAAAAGTTTAACCTTTTCTTCTAATTTACTTTTGAGAATATTTACCTCAACCTCCAAGGCTTGACATTGCTTTGTCATGCTTTCTTCTTTTCTTCTTCCATCTTCAACTTGATCCTTCAGATTTAGAATCTCTTCTTTCAACCAATCTTCATTTCCTTCACATGTTTTTTGCAGCTCTTCATTCTTCTTATTTGATTTTTCCAGATCTTCTTTAAGAGAGATGATTTCTGCTTCAAGGCCTTCCTTTTCAAATGATTGTAGAGGTTCCTTATTTTTCTTACTTGATGCTTCTAAATCTTCCTGAAGACAAATGATTGCAGCTTCAAGTCCTTCATTCTTCTTGCTTGCTTTTTCAAGATCTGCTTCTAGATCTTTAATTCGATTGGATGCATAAGTATGAAACCTTTGATACTTGTCCACCTATCCATTCCGCATTTCTATTTGATCTTTCATTTGTGAGATCATCTCTTTGTAGATAGTTTCTTGATTATTATATGAACTTTGCAGTTCTTCAACTTTAATCTTGAGAGCTTCTTCTAGATCCACAACTTTACTTTCACTATCTTTACTATTGTTTGCACAAAGAAGAGTATTACAAGTGGCCTTCTCCTTTTTCTTCTTTTCCATGAGTGCTTGTAGATCTTCGTCAGAATCTGTTTCATCTTCTTCAATTTTTGCTATACATGATTTCTGAGGTATCTCCTTTCCTCAAGTAACCTTCTTCTTTTGCTTCTTAGCCATGAGCACTTTCAGATCTTGGTCAGAATCTTCTTCATCTTCACTGGACACTTCATCATCATCTTCTTTTGCATAATAACTCTTTCTCTTCTCAAATTGTTTCCCTTTACCATGCTTTTCTCTATAAGGACATTTAGCAACATAATGACCAACTTTTCCACACTCAAAACATTTGAAGGGAAGCTTACCTTTGAATCTTCCAGTACCTAGTTGGAGCTTTCTCACGAAATTCGCTTCTTCTTCATCGGATATATAGCTGGATTCTTTGACAACTTCCTTTTCCTTTCCTTTTGTAGATGCCTTAAAAGCAGCTTCTCTTACTTGAGAAGGGCCTCCTTGTCTCATTTCAAAAGCATTCAGAGTACCATGTAATTGAACAATAGTAAGAGTTTGCAAATCTTGTCTTTCTTCAATAGCAGAAACTTTAGAGTCAAATTTTGAAGTCAAAGATCTCAAGACCTTTTCCACCAGAGTAGTATCAGCCATGGTTTCACCCAAATTTCTCATCCGATTTACAATATCATCTAGACGAAGAAAGACACTGGCAACACTTTCATCACTATGCATCTTCAAATTTTCATATTCAATTCTAAGAGTTTGGAGTTTTGCACTTTTTACCTTTGTGTCTCCTTCATAGCTTAGAATGATTTTGTCCCATATGTCTTTTTCCGAATGTAGTTGCATCACTTTAGCAAATTCTGATTCAGACATGCTTCCCAATAAGACATTCACTGCTTTGGCATTGATTTCATACTTCTTTCTTTCAGCTGCATCAGTAGGAATACTTGCCGGGTGTTGATAACCTTCTTCCACGATTGCCCATACATCTGCACCAAGACTTTGCAGATAAGCTTTTGTACGTACCTTCCAGAAGATCAGATTGCTTCCATTGAATAGAGGTGGCTTTATAGACATTACTCCTTCTTGACTTCCCATTGCAACGGATCTCCTTTAAGCGATCAAGCTTCTGCACAAGGACCTCCTCTGATACCAATTGTTGGGAAAAATACTGAGAGGGGGGGGTGAATCAGTATTTACTGCATATTCAAAACTTTTACTTTTTCATTCCTTAAAACCCATACGCTACTTTCCTTCAGTAAACTAGCGTATATACGCGGATCCCCTTTATGAAACTAGCGTATACACAGAGATCTAGATCTGTCATTAAATCTTCACTTATATTATTCAATCATTCATTCATCAGATGTTCAATAAAACATGTGCAGTAATAATAGAATAAATCATCACACAAAGCATCACACATGAACACCAGGATTTTTAGGTGGAAACCCAAATCGGGAGAAAACCACCGCCGCAGTTGCTCAGCCTTCAATATTTTATTATAGAGAAAACATCTTACAACATATGTGCTGGCGCAGACTTGACCAGCACGCAGGCACCCACCTGCGCTCGTTTACCAGCCTCTCCTGGAAGGGAGCTCCAACCCCCTGACTCGTTTACCAGCCTCACCTGGAAGGGAGCTACGACCCCCTGATCTCGTTTACCAGCCTCACCTGGAAGGGAGCTACGACCCCCTGACTGAAGGCTACAACCTTCAGCACCACCTTGGACCACGTTTCATCAATTTTCACACTGGATCCAACCACATCAATAGAACACAACTTGCAGGCCACAATTCATCATATTTCCAGACCGAACCCTTTCCATTCTTTTAAGCACAACCATACATCATCAACAGATACATATCAACACAGATCAGATAGCAGAAACACAGCAGAACAGATCAGATATTTCATACCCCTTGCTTCAGCAATCCCTAGTTTGCATACGCGCTTTCCCTTCACTGATGTCGCGTATATACGCTCTTCCGTCCATACAAACCAGCGTATACCGCAGTGTATATTTTATTGCGCATACGCGCTTTCTCTTCGCTGAAGCTGCGTATATACGCGTTTCCTCCGCGGCGAAGTAGCGTATAGATCTTCAATCATTACAGAGCAGCATACTTCATCAGATCAGATATTCAGTTCAGATCTACCCTTTTGCTTCAGACAGATGTTTGCCTAGATGCTCGCCTCATCACAGATCTAAGCCTTCCATAATCATATCTAGCAAATACAAGAGCAATTCAGATCTAGATCCCCTTCTTCATCATTGGTGCATCATACATTCAGATTTATCATTCAAGTGTAACCCTTTCCATTCAGATATACTTCAGAGAGAAGTATTCATTCAAGCTCAGACATCTTGCACCCACACACATGTTTTGCACAATGAATTTCTTCTCCTTATATAGGTTTACCCTTTTTCAATACCATGAGCCCCTTTTTCAATACCATGGGCCAAAGCAATACCATGAGCCCAAAACTACCTGGACGGGGTCAATTAGGCGGATCATTACCCAATACAATGTGTCAATACCATGGTGGTTACCCTTGGTTTTGCACTTTTTGAGCGCTTTTGCCCATACGCGACTTGGCACGTTATTTTCCGCGTGCATACGCGACTTCCCTTAGGCCAATCCGCGTATACAAGAAGACATACTCTTTTCATCATATTTTGAGCACAATCTGAATTCCTTTCTTCATTGCCTTCTGTACACACTGTAGAAACATCATATTTTCTTCATCAGGAACACATTCTCTTAAGCACAACTTCATCAAGTAAGTCTTCATCATCTTCATCAAGTGGGTTGCCTTTCAAGGACAACGCTCAACAACATATCACATCAGATTTACATCATTTACCAAGTCCATCAAGTCATGCATAACTTCATCAGGTGGATTGCCATCAAGGACAACACATGTCAATAGTCACATGTCTTCATCTCCATTCAGTGGGTTGCCATCAAGGACAACACTCTGCATCATATTTCCAACAAATATGCCATCCTACTTCCTAGCTCAAACCAACCATTAAGGTATGCAACATTCTTATGAACCCTTACATGATGATCTTGCTCTTGGAGGATGATCATGGCCTCCCTTTAGCAACCCTTACTCGGCCCTCTTACACGACCTACTTGAGGACTACATCTCTCTTCGCCCCCTTGATCAAATGAGCTCCTTATCACTTGATGTTATTTCCTTCATCCTAAGGCCTCATTAAATAGATTTTCCTAGACCTCTTAAGAACCCTCTAGAACTTACAGATTTTATCCACTTAGACCTTAGGAAATATTAATTTTCCTTTTTAATTTTCTTTTAGATTTTACACCATCTTGGGTCCAAAAGCCCTTTGCTTGGTTTCTTTTCCAACAAATCCTTTTGTGACCAAACTAACACAAACCCATCTCACTAGGCTTGTGGAGTACCTCCCAAGCTACAAAATTCAACAACATAGTCTAGTTGTAGTAACCGTAACTTGGTCAAGTGCTTGTAGTCAATTGAGGGCTTGGTTGGGTTCCCAAGTTGAAAATTATGTAAGGGTAGTTGTGAGGGCATGATATCTAGGGACAGTCAGGGCATGCACATTAGGAATGAAAATTCATGCTAACACATGTCGGACAATGTCAATGCATGATGAAGAGTGTTAGGGGGTGTCAGGGCATATCAAGGGATAACTAGGTCAAAATGCATGGAAAGGAACTAATAAGAGTGTGTTCCAGGGAGTGTCAGTGAATTCAAGTGTTCCAAGGACGAAGTGTGTTAGGATAAGTTCTAAATAGGATTTATAGGAGGAAATCTTGCAGTTTCTATACGGGGCTCGACATAACAGTTTTAGACAAAGGGAGATCACTTTTTACTAGGCACAACATTGTTTTTCCTTTATCTATTTTTTTTATATGAGATGTGGCACACTTTGGCTACATGCTCATGTTTTAATCTATTCTAGATAATTTCGTATTGTACATTGTTGTGTATAATTTTTGGGGAACTCAACCTGTGTCAGCTTATATCTTGTGTGCATTGTGCATCTTATGGTTCTTGCAAACTCTCAGTTAATGTTCTACTATTTATATGAGCTAAACATACATGTGAAATATTTCCTATGTAAGCTATGTTTCTTAGTTGTTTTATGGCCATGGATAGATCATGTGATCCTTGTCTTGGTAAGTAGTCAAGTGGGACAATTTGAGCTTGGACATGAGTGGCATAAGATGAGTTATAGGTAGTTATCAGGTTAACAAGGCACAATCTACTTGTAGTAGGTGAAATTAGTCAAGTTGTTGTGGTTGAAGGAAGCCAATATTGTCACATGAACTTGAGTAATCTAGGAATTGATTGGGTTCCCAAGTCATGAAAAAATGTAAAGTATATCTTTGAGGACATGAATGCCAATGCATGCTAGGGAATGCTAAGATGTGTCAGATAGTGTGAAGGCACATCAAACATGCTAAGATGTGCCAAGTGATAAGGCATCCCAAGATGTGCAAGGGCGTGTCAGTGCGTACCGGGGACTGTTAAGGAAAAAAAGGGATAAATAAGTTAAAATATGAGGAAATGAACACATAAGAGGGGTAATAAGTCATCAATTTACCTTTTCCAAGAGGGGCATGCTAGGCACACCAACACTAGGTGCCAATAGGTGCCAAGTGAAAATTTTTAGTGTATTCTAAGTGCCAAGTCTTCCTTTGTTGCTTCTCATCTACTTTCCAACAGTTGATCTCAAATAAATTTAATATTAAACCATGCCAAAGTATACCATGGCATGTAAATGTATTCCATACATGCTAAGACTTTCCAAGCGCCAACACGTGCCAAGTGCCAATATGTGTCACAAAGTGTTATGCAAGCTATGAAGTGGAAGGACACGTTGAAGAGTGCTAAGGTGTGCTAGAGAGTGATAATGCATGTTGAGGAGTGTTAAGGAATATTAGGACAAAATGTTAAGGGAGAACTAGGTCAAAATTCATGAAAGTTAATGAATATGAGGAACGTGTGTCAGGGACTAGTGTTAATGAGTGCTAGTTGTCATGCCAAGGAGGGAGTAACAAGGTATGATAAGGATTGGTAAGGAATGATAGGGAATATCAAGGCATGTCAATAAGTCTCAAAGTGTGCTTGGGAGTTCCAGGGTGTGCTAATTATATGTGCCAAATAGTGCCAAGATATTCCAATACATGCCAGGTGCTAAGGATGTGTAGGGTGCCACGGTATGTCAATATGTGTCAAGAAGTTTCAAGGAAACAAAAGGAAGAATCAATAAGAGGGTTATAAGTTGGGACTTTATCTTTTTCAACCACACTAATAATAGGTCCCAATACATGCCAAGTGGAATTGTGTGCCAAGTGCTAATGTATGTCAATGCATTCAACCAAGGTGTTCTAGGGAATGCTAGGGACTACATGCATGCCAACACATGTTAGGAGAGTTATATGTTGTGCTAGCACATGCCACCATGTGCTTGCGCGTCAGTGTCATGACAAGATGTTCTAGGTACAAATATTTTCCAAGACATGTGTGGTGCTAAGAAATGTTAGCGTGTGTGAAAGCATTAATTTAAGGTGTGCCTGGATTGTTGAGGAGTATTAGCTCATTCTCATTAATAGAATTGATAGAGCTTGATTATGTATTAAATAATATATTTCCTAAACACACTAGTGGTACTTTATATAAAGGGAATTTTCTAGATAGTAAACTAAATAGATATGAATCATGTGTTGACTCATATGAAAGCTCTATTCAACTAGTCATTACTTGAGGGGGTGTCAGGGCATATCAAGGGATAACTAGGTCAAAATGCATGGAAAGGAATTAATAAGAGTGTGTTCCAGGGAGTCTCAGTGAATTCAAGTGTTCCAAGGACGAAGTGTGTTAGGATAAGTTCAAAATAGGATTTATAGGAGGAAATCTTGCAGTTGCTATACGGGGCTCGACATAACAGTTTTAGACAAAGGGAGATCACTTTGTACTAGGCACAACATTGTTTTTCCTTTATCTATTTTTTTTATATGAGATGTGGCACACTTTGGCTACATGCTCATGTTTTAATCTATTCTAGATAATTTCTTATTGTACATTGTTGTGTATAAGTTTTGGGGAACTCAACTTGTGTCAGCTTATATCTTGTGTGCGTTGTGCATCATATGGTTCTTGAAAACTCTCAGTTAATCTTCTACTATTTATATGAACTAAACATACATGTGAAATATTTCCTATGTAAGCTATGTTTCTTAGTTGTTTTATGACCATGGATAGATCATGTGATCCTTGTCTTGGTAACTAGTCAAATGGGACAATTTGAGCTTGGACATGAGTGGCATAAGATGAGTTATATGTAGTTATCAGGTTAACAAGGCACAATCTACTTGTAGTAGGTGAAATTAGTCAAGCTGTTGTGGTTGAAGCAAGCCAATATTGTCACATGAACTTGAGTAATCTAGGAATTGATTGGGTTCACAAGTCATGAAAAAATGTAAAGTATAGCTTTGAGGACATGAATGCCAATGCATGCTAGGGAATGCTAAGATGTGTCAGATAGTGTGAAGGCACATCAAACATGCTAATATGTGCCAAGTGATAAGGCATCCCAAGATGTGCAAGGGCGTGTCAGTGCGTACCGGGGACTGTTAAGGAAAAAAAGGGATAAATAAGTTAAAATATGAGGAAATGAACACATAAGAGGGGTAATAAGTCATCAATTTACCTTTTCCAAGAGGGGCATGCTAGGCACACCAACACTAGGTGCCAATAGGTGCCAAGTGAAAATTTTTAGTGCATTCTAAGTGCCAAGTCTTCCTTTGTTGCTTCTCATCTACTTTCCAACAGTTGATCTCAAATAAATTTAATATTAAACCATGCCAAAGTATACCATGGCATGTAAATGTATTCCATACATGCTAAGACTTTCCAAGCGCCAACACGTGCCAAGTGCCAATATGTGTCACAAAGTGTTATGCAAGCTATGAAGTGGAAGGACACGTTGAAGAGTGCTAAGGTGTGCTAGAGAGTGATAATGCATGTTGAGGAGTGTTAAGGAATACTAGGACAAAACGTTAAGGGAGAACTAGGTCAAAATTCATGAAAGTTAATGAATACGAGGAACGTGTGTCAGGGACTAGTGTTAATGAGTGCTAGTTGTCATGCCAAGGAGGGAGTAACAAGGTATGATAAGGATTGGTAAGGAATGATAGGGAATATCAAGGCATGTCAATAAGTCTCAAAGTGTGCTTGGGAGTTCCAGGGTGTGCTAATTATATGTGCCAAATAGTGCCAAGATATTCCAATACATGCCAGGTGCTAAGGATGTGTAGGGTGCCACGGTATGTCAATATGTGTCAAGAAGTTTCAAGGAAACAAAAGGAAGAATCAATAAGAGGGTTATAAGTCGGGACTTTATCTTTTTCAACCACACTAATAATAGGTCCCAATACATGCCAAGTGGAATTGTGTGCCAAGTGCTAATGTATGTCAATGCATTCAACCAAGGTGTTCCAGGGAATGCTAGGGACTACATGCATGCCAACACATGTTAGGAGAGTTATATGTTGTGCTAGCACATGCCACCATCTACTTGCGTGTCAGTGTCATGACAAGATGTTCTAGGTACAAATATGTTCCAAGACATGTGTGGTGCTAAGAAATGTTAGCATGTGTGAAAGCATTAATTTAAGGTGTGCCTGGATTGTTGAGGAGTATTAGCTCATTCTCATTAATAGAATTGATAGAGATTGATTATGTATTAAATAATATATTTCCTACACACACTAGTGGTACTTTATATAAAGGGAATTTTCTAGATAGTAAACTAAATAGATATGAATCATGTGTTGACTCATATGAAAGCTCTATTCAACTAGTCATTACTTGAGGGAAATGATACACACTAATTACTTCATAAAAAATTGACTGACTCTAACCGCTATGGCCTTAGACATATGATAAAAATTACTCCAAAATAATGGCATTAAATCCTTCTCTTTTGACAAAAAATATATTAACAAGCACATAACGTCATCAAAAACTCATTGGAATGATAAATGGTGATGAACATTTTTTGACCGTCACCAAAAGTAACAAAAATAGCATCGGTGAGGGTCATTGAAAGTTCGTCACTAGAAGTGTCACCAAATAGAGAATTAGTGATGGGCCTTAAATGACCCTCACCAAAAGTGTCATTGAAAATGGCTTTGGTGACGAACCTTAAAGGACCATCACTATATACACTTACAATGACGTTTTTTTAAGGACCGTCACCATATGTGACATTGGTGACGGACCTTAAAGGTCCATCACAAGCATGACCCTCACCAATGTCCTTTTTTCTTGTAGTGACATATGTGATAAATGCTAGTTGATCAGTGTATTCATATGTAATATGGTTATGTGTATGCCTTTCATTCTATTGGTTTTATGGTTACAAACATGATAGTTGTTAGTTAATTAGTGTGATCATATGTATATGCGTTGGTTAGTCAAGCATGGTATTAACTTGATGACTATGTTATATGTTAACTTGTACCTAGCTCTATGATTATGTTATATGTTGTTGATGATTATGTTATTTGTTAACTTATTGTTGTTATATGTTAGTTAACTTGACGATTAGGGTTATAGCTTTAACATCTTGATGTTATATGTATCGTGCTAATTTGGATTGGCCTATGCATATGGTTATGGTTATGACATTCAAGTATGAGTTAATATGTTGTGATATTATAGCATACTAAACTATATTGAATGTGCATATGTGATTTTTATGCAAGAAAGACAATTGTTTATGAGGCTATGATGTGAGTGTGTTAACTAGTTATTGCTATGGATATTATGACTTTTTTTTATGATTGAGCTAATATGTTGTGAAGTATATCCTGCTAATCTAGATTGATTATGCAGACAAGGTAACCTCTCCTAAGATACATTAAGGTATGAGCTTGCTTATGCCGTCTACTTTGTACTTAAATGTTTGATCGTGTCATCTATTTCGTGTTTGAGAGTTGGTGTCTATTATGTCATCTATTTATTGTTGAATGTTTGATTAATTGAATGATATGAGTATGTGTCTATAATATTGCATGAAGAAATTACTTGTTCTTAAGATGGTTGTACT
The DNA here is from genome assembly GCA_034641835.2 of Pinus albicaulis. Classification (NCBI taxonomy): domain Eukaryota; kingdom Viridiplantae; phylum Streptophyta; class Pinopsida; order Pinales; family Pinaceae; genus Pinus; species Pinus albicaulis. The sequence goes on from CM076583.1 coordinate 432,785,559, forward strand.
AACACAATATGTGTTGAGATAACTGACGTGTACTTGATTATAAGTAGGTGATAGTTGTAGTATTATGATCTTGACTATTAGTTGATTATGACATGATTTTTAGTCTTTGTAGAGAATTATTTTAGTTAATGGATATGATGTATTGATATTTCGAAAATTTGATTGACATGTGTGAATAGTTGCAAGGCAAGATGCTTGGTATTAGCATGACAAGGTAATAGTTTATGTGTTTATATAACTAACAAATGGGTGATATGATAGAACATAGTAGGACTCGATTGTAGCAAGGTAAATGGTAAAAGAAAGGAATTGGGTAATAATTCCTTGGAGTATGTTTAGAAACCCTAATTCAAAACAAATGAATGCTTTTCATGGAAATAGTAAGTCTTCTTAAATTTTATTTTGTTTGACATTATTTGGATGTATGTACTATAGTCATGAACATGTATTTGACAGGTATATCAGCTAGTTTCTAGTTATAGCTAGATTTTTTGAGAGAATTGGAGTCCCTTTAGAGATGATATATGTATGTGTTTAGGTGCAAGGCAATGTGCCAAGCATAACAAGGTAAGATAACTGGTATAGTGTTACATTTATTTCTGCGCTAAAAATTATGTGCTTATGGGAGTATGATGGAGGGGATTGTATGGAAAGATATTTCCATGAAATATTGAAGAAGGTTTGGGCTGAGTTTTTGCTTGGAAGCTTTGGGAACCCATCGGGAATTGAGTCATGGTGTTTGTTTCTAGTCTTATGCTTTTGATCTTCTAGGATTTGTTTGCACTTGATTTGCAGTTTTGTTTATGTATACTGTATGGCCATACCACTTTGTTGTGGTGTCGTATTTCCTTTTTTTTATATGGTATTTTCCTTGTTTGTTCATGTTATTTAGTTTTATGTTTTGAGAGTCTTGGGAATTGGTTGGGAAAGATGAAAGTTAATGGGACTCGGGGACAGATGTGTGGTACCCAACAGGTAATGAAAGATAGATGAAGCTCGGTGCATGAGTAAGCACAATGGAAGGTAAGAATATGATAGTCGGTTGGACTGGTTGGGTCCATTGTGGTAAATGGATGGTGGCAGTTCAAACATGAGAAATGCATCGGAAAAGGTAAAGAAAATGGATTTAAGATGTTAGATGCTTTGGATATGTCAAGAAATTTTGTTCTCAATGTTGTAAACACTGTACATGGATAAATAAATTTCTCTTAACCTTGACCTTATGCTATGTGGTAATTATGATGTGATCATGATTATGTTCTTGTTTATATATGTATGCATGTATGTATGCATGTATGTATGTATGTGTATGACATGGTTGTCAAGGATCATGGTTGTTTGATGCTAAATGTTTATATGTATATATGTGTGTATATATGTCATTGTCTAACAAGATGATGATTGTTTTATGCTAATAATTATATATGTATGTATCTATGTATCTATGTCACTATGTTATAGGTTTGTTAGGGGTCATTCCTATGGAGGAATGATTTCTTATGTAGGTGAATGGCATGAAGAGGTTCTTGGATATGAGGAATCAAGTGGGAGAGTAGCTTTGACAGAGCTATGAGGTCAGTATCATGTGGACATGAATTGATATTATATGCTTGTACTATGCCTATGTTTATGTTATGGATAGGTAATGCTGAGGGGTACATCAATGAAGTGAAATTTGTGTGATCTGTGAAATGCTATGATAAGCATGGATAGTGGAAAAACACTAGTAGCAAGGTTACTTGTGGGGTCAATTTGTGGTCTATGGATGTGCAACACTGTTGTTGTCTATATGTTGTGCATGTTTTGTATTTAGTGATTGTACCTATGATTATGTGTATGTGTAGCATATGTAGTATTGTGTACATATGATGTTGTATTCCTGTTGTGCATATGGTGTTGTGCGCATGTTGGAAATGCAGTGTTGTGTACACATGGTGCTATGTACATGTTTTTTTATGGAGTACCATGTACATATGGTGTTGTGTGTGTGTTGTACACATGTTTTTATGTAAATATGGTGTGGTGTGCATGATTTAATATGTGGTGTTGTGTGCAGGTGGTGTTCTGCACATGTTGTACATATGGTTCTATGTGAAGGTGGTGTTGTGTACATTTCGTGCATGTGGAGATGTATACATGTGGTTTTTTGTACATGTCATGCATGTGGTGTTGTGTACATGTGGTATTGTGTACACATTGTACAAGTGGTTTGGTGTACATTGGCATTGTGTACACGTTGTGCAGGTGGTGCCGTGTACATGTGATGTTGTGAACACATTGTGTACGTGGTGTGGTGTACAAGAGGTACTATGTACATGTTGTATATATGGTACTAGTATACATGTGGTATTGTGTGCATCTCGTACATGTTGTGTTGAGGGCATGCGGTGCTATGGATGTGCATGGTGTAGTTGTGGTATCATGACATGTGTATTCATTATGTTGTACTCAGTATATGTATATGTATTGTGTTGTATTTTACTCTGGGTGTGGAAGCATGTGTTGTGTTGTACACTAGGTGAAGGTGTATGTGTTGTGGGTATGTCAGGTGTATGTGTATGTGTTGTATGCCAGTGTAGGCATATTTACTGTGTTGTGTTGTACACTGGGTGCATGTGTATGTGTCGTATTCTGGTGTGGTTGTATGTATTGTGTGGTTTTTTATGCCTTGTGTGGATATATGTGTTGTACACTATGTGTATGTGTACATGGTTGAAGAGAAGATTTTCGTTTGTGGAAATTGATCGAGTGTGCATATGGAAAGGACAAAGCATAATGGTGGAGGCTAAGGTTCGATTAAATGATAAGTATCAATATTTTATTTCAATTTTATTATGCATGTGATCTATGATTCTAACTTATGATTGTTACATGTGATTTATGATTATGTTTTATGATGATCTCATGTGATTCATGATTTTAATTTATAATGGTTGCATTTTGAGCTAACCATATGTGATATGTTTATTCATGATGATATTATCAAACAATTAGTTTGACCTGTTGTGACAAGAAGTGGACATGATGGAAAGTGTACCTTGTTGACAAACTACCATTGAGGTATGATTTCAGTTATTTTTTTTTTTTTTTAATATAATGGAAATTTTTTCTTGGTATAGGAAAGCACGTAATTCCTAGTTGGATGGTTGAAACCAATTGCAATAAATAGTAGCATCAGAAAAAAGGAATGGGAACATGAAACAATATGTTGGTAAAGCACTTCAAGAGTAGGGTAATTGTGGGACACTAGTATCCAATAGTGTTCACTGATTCCCATTAGCATGCTATGGCTGTTATGTTGGTTTTGAGGTAGGGATATACCTTGGTTTTTGTATGTTCCAATGCGAGGAAGCCTTTCCAAGGGATGGACTTCCCGGGATGGGAGTGCCAACGGAACTTGGAAGGTGAGTGACTATACAAAAGGGGGGACTGGATTTACTGAGGGACTATGTAGAAAATAAGGGAAGGTTGGGGACGGATTTTTTTGGTCATTAGCATTTCCAAATTGAATCAGATGCACATTAGGAGTGTGCCCTGGATCAATGAGCCAGTAACTATTCATTGAGAGGAAAAGTGGCACATAATTGTAGTGTTGGACATTGGATGCAAATTTGACTTGGCAATGGATTCTGGAATTGCTAGGAAGGAGGTGAATCCTGATATTACCTTGAGGGTGGAAGTGTGAGCCTCTAGATTCCCTTGTTGATTGGTACGAGCATCATATCATTTTATTTGTAGGTTGAGAAAATTTGTATATGTGTATGTTATTTTAAATACTGTATCGAGCTGGTTTATAAATCTCTATATACAATATGGTTATTTGTTGGTTAAATAAAATTTACATGATTATATGTGGTTGTTATTGTAAATACTATAATGAGCTATGTTATAAAGCTCCAGTAAATGGTATGATTGTCATGTTTTCAACAGGATGTCATTATAAATACTACAATGAGTTGTGCTAAAAATATCCATAGCCAGTATGTTTTGTTTTAGTGGTTTGTTGGTTTATAGGTGTGATTGAACACTGAGGACGGTGTTCCCCCAAGGTGGAGGGTTCTGTAACATCCTTGGTTAAAAATCCATGTAATAGTATATAAGACCACGATGATGGGACATGTAGTCCAAGCTAAATGTTTGAAAAAACATCCTAGTAGGTGTTCACTTCGATTTATTATGGAAAAGGAAATGGAAAATTCTTTAGAAAGACAAAGTGGAATTTATTGGCATTTATTTATCAAAATAATGGAAATTAGGAGAAAAGGAAGGTGAAATTTCACAGGTTGCATATGAGGAGGAAAATGAATAAAATATAAGCCTCATTGATAAAAAGGATTTTGAGGATATTTTGGCAAGATTTTTGCTCACAATTATGGCTCTCATTCTATCCTCTCTCTCTCTCTCTCTCTCATACTCTTGGATACTTAGATTTTTCTTGTAGCACTCTTGGAGGGTGTGGCATACTTGGTGATCTGAATCAAGAATGAAAAGGAAGAGCAGGAAAGTGCAAGAGGACATCAGGATCAATAGCTACAATGAGCTTTCATTGCAGGTACCGGGTTTTATGTATTTTTTCCTCACTAGTTTTGGCATGCATGGTGTATGCATGTGATTTCTTGGTCATGATATGTCATTGGCATGGAGGATTTCATATATTAACAGTGGGTTTTCCTATACTTTCCATTTCCTGGATAGCCATGGTGTTGTGGGTTTATTTCTATTTATTTTTTTCTAGTTGGTTCTCATGTTACCTCAGTTACGGGTTGAGTTATTAGTTCATGGAGTCTTGGCTGGAAAAACGCTTTGGAGCCTAGTGGACAACTATTGGGTTGAGTTACTAGACTTGGAGCCTTGGTTGGAAAATTGCTTTGGAGCCTGGATACAACTGGGGTTGAGTTACTAGTCCTGGAGCCTTGGTTGGAAAAAACACTCTAGATCCCTTGAACAACTTGGACAGAGACCAATCCGTGATTGTTATGATGTTAGACCATGAGATGGAATCATTGGATAAGGGTTGAGGTGTTTGGGCCTCTAGAAGCCCTCGATTGGTTTTGATTGATGTGTTTGATGATATCCCACGTTCATGCTTGGAATATGGCACGGGGGTGATTGGATGAAGAGAGATTTGTCTCAGCTAATATATGGCCGGGTGGAACGTGGAAGTACCATTTCAATTGGTTTCTACATTAATTAATGAGTAATTTATTCCCTTGGTATTTGGTATGAAAATGTATTTATTTATATGCGGATTTTATTGTTGTTGTATCCATGGTATTTCTATTGTTATTATGCTAGTTATGAGCATGTATTTTAACAATGATTATGTATTGCTCTCCCCATGTTTTTAAATGTAAATGAATTCAAAATGTATCTATGGTCAAATAGATTGTATTGCAACTAATGATGTAGGGGAGAAATGCTTCTTATCGATTCTCTGATAAGTATGAGACCCCTATGCTCAGATCTTCTATTTACACCTGTATTTTCAATGTTTGTGACATGTTTGAAAAAAAAAATGCATGGCAAAGAGGGCTCTAAATGAGTTCTTATTAATGTGATTTCTTTTGTATAATTTTCGTGTGCTTATTTATCATCTCTGAACTTTTCATGAAGTTTTTGGCCAAGAACTAGGTTCTGGGCCTGAAAAGGTGGCTCAAATCTCGAGGATGCTGGCACATAACTGAGGAATTGAGTCTCTTGAAACTCACATACAATGTCATTCCTATGTCTATATCCTCATGGATGATGGATTGCAATCCTGTGTCTGCATCTATGGCTCAAAAAGGTCAAAAGGTCATTGTGACCCAAGGGTAAGAGGCCTGAATGGTTGGGTTATCTCATGGTGGTGTTTTTTTTGTTGTAAAAGGTCTGTAGGTTGTGTTTCTATTAGTTCCACTGAATCCTTAAGGTCACATAGGAGGTTGAATCTCATTTTAGTAGCCTCTCATCACATGTTTACCCCAGTCGGCAGGTTACTTGGGTAGACATGGGAAGACGGTGTTACATTATGTTTTCCTATTCTTTCAATAACCATGTGTTACCTTTGGAGGTAAAGGAGGCAATATTTTCATTCTATGTGAGAAACAAGGTTGTTGAAGGTGTTCTCCATGATGGATTAATCAATTTTAGAAGTTAACGACACAAATAAAAAAAAACAAGGGTAACTATGAAAAAGGGTTTACTAAGCAACTATGAATTGTGAAATACCATTTCCAGTATGTGCAGGAAATCTACCCGAATGCTGTGTTCGGTGTATCACAGTAATAAATATGACCGTATTAGTTACTTATGGCGAGAGAGAAACCTATAGGGGACTTCAAACTATACCCGAAGGTACATGGAAGTGCAATCCATGGTAGTGCAGTCTAATGTGTCATGTACGATAGGAAGTATTCCGATATACTTTTCATACGGGGAACACCAACTGATATACTAGAAGTTACGTGGAGAACTATCCAATCTACTTACGTACATGGAATATCGACTACCCCAAAAAGTAACGCAGAAAAATAACGACAAATCCTACATTTTATGACACCATAACATGTCTCTAGCCTAGACTTCTATGTGTTTCATTAATGTTACAAATGCTGCTTAGGTTAATTGAGTAAATTTTTAAAGTTGATCTTCAATTTTTTTCAATTTCAAGTCTCATGGTACAAATTCACGTAAACTTCCTAGGATGTAACTAGCATGATGAAAATATATATTTCGCTTGAATGAAGACATGTCTACGAGAAGGAAGAGACAAACAATAATGCAACAATAAAAAATGAAGCAAATGGGAGATTCCTAATCGTATCTTTCAATATAATATTCCAATGCAATCTAAAAAACTCTATATGCAATGCAAAAAAGAGATTTATCTTTTCTTTTCTTCTAAATTTCAAATTCAATGAAAGTGAGGCTATATCATTGACCAAAATAACTCACACGCACTACAAATTTAGTATGAAAATTATTTTCATTAAATCAACAATCAAGTTAAGTACTTATAAACCCTAATTGACAATATAGAAAAAAAAAGAAAACAAATCCTCATCAATGGGTAATCAAACAAAAATGTAAACACGCTGATGGCTTTAGTAGATATAATGACTATTAAAAAGGCTCAGAAAAAATTAGTGGACAAAATAAAAACTAGAATAAAGGAATAGAAACGGAAATTTTCATCATACAAGAACCATCATAGGCTAGACATAGACACTAGTGCGATACATCACACTTGTAGAGAGAGACAGGTGCACTCTATCACTCTGTCTCTGATAAGAAAGTGCGTTGGGGCTAATTTTTTCCAAAAGGTGAAATAAAAACCCTACCAAGCTCATACTAATGCTTTTCTAAGAAAAATAACTCTATAAACAGGTCAATTTAAGTTATATTGAAAGGTCTAAAATGGATAAACTAAGGAATCCACTAAAGAAACATATAGTTCGCTAGTGGATTCACCATGCTTTTTTATGACAAATTCTCTTCCACGAACATAAGTGTGTAACACCCTCCTCCCATATCTACCCAAGTAATCATCTAACTAGGGTAAAAAATTGACGATAGGCTACTATTATTTTATTCAACCTCCCAGGTCACCCTAAGGAAGTGGAACTGACACCACAAAAATACAAAAACCTTATACACCTGTTACAAGACACCTAGGAGCCATGAAAACCTTCCAGAAGGCTAGCCTCTGCATCAAACTAACCCTTTCAAGCATCAATATCCTAGTCATGTGCTCGACATGGGAAAGAGAGAGAATGGAAACCTCCAGTGGCATGAAAAATATGGGCATTCATGCGACTCGGGACTATTCCCAGTAGTTTTGAGCATGCGACCCCAATTTATGTACCACTTTTTCAGGCCCAAAGCCCAAGTCACTTCCCAGAACACCATGGCACGTTGATAACTGAAATATAACAACAAAATAATGATACATATGTAATTACTTGAAAATTTACCTGACTGGATCCCTACTAGCCATGACAGGAATTTTTTCAAACATGTCGGAAATATGTAATCTACATGTTTAAATAACTGATCTGAGCATGGGGTTCTCATACTTCTTTGAGAATTGCTAAGAAGGAAATATTCCCTTATATCATTAGCTAAATTATCATATATTAGGTCCTAGATACGTTCTTCATTCCTTTACAAATAAAAACAAGATGGTAGTCATACATCATCACTACTATAATACATGCTTATAAATAAAATAATAACATAAATATCAAGGATACACCCGCCTTAGAATCCACATATAAACCAATACATTTACACATAAAATACCAAGGAAATAACTTATCCATAATGAATGAAAAAAAAACCTAGTATGGGACTACCACATTCCACCCGACCATAGATTGGATGAGCTGAATCTCTATTCAACCAATCACCCCCGTACCATATTCCAAGCATGAATGTGGAACTCAAATCGAAAGAACCAACCAGGGATTCCTGAGGCTGAACAACCGCACCTTCATCAATAGAAACTAGACTTTACTGTAATCCCAACCAGATCACTAGGCCAAAATAATAAACATGTAATAGTAGGTTTTACCATGATCTCCACCAGATCACTGCCCAAAACAAGCATGCATGCCACCAGATTTCTCCACCTACATTGTGAGGAATTTTCATGTCTTCTAGTCTTTAGGAATTACTGCAATCCATAGTCCAATCTAGGGATCATTAGGCCATAACATAGACTCCACTCTCGAGTATTTACCGTATATCCCATCTCGAGATTCCTAGGTCTAATGGTGAGAAACCAACTCTACGATTTACTGTATATACCGCCATTCACTGGTCAAGGATTCCTAGGCCCACCGAGGCAACGAAAAATATCGCTTTACTGCAACCAACAGTCTAGTTCAGGGGTTACTAGGCCATATGTTCTTTCATTCAGAGATCCACCTCACTCAGTTTTGAATCCATCTGAAAATCCAGCTCAACCAAACATGAGAACCCCATCACACTATGGCTATCCAGAAATGGCAAGGCTAGGCTAAAAAACATTATCACACCTGGAAAAATCCATGCCAATGATAGAAAAGAACTAGGAACACACATGCAACACCATGCATGCCAAATATAGCAAGGAAATCACACATTCAAATAGATACTTGCAAAGAATCCTACTGTAACTACTTAATCTTTCTCTTGCTTGCTTGATCTTTGCTTCCTCTTTTCCTTCTATGCCTTTCTTGATGCAATGCTGAAATGCTCCAAGAAAAATATAAGTGTCCAAGAGTGTGATAGACAGAGAATAGAGAGAGAGAGCTCCAAAACTAAACTGACAAAAGGTACCAACTGATCCTTAGAAGCATTTTTATAAATTAGGCCTCTATTTTCTTCATTTTCCATTATTTTCCTTCATTTTACTCCTCACATGCAACCTGTGACCTTTCACCTTCCTTTTCCCCTAATTTCCATTATTTGCATAAATAAATTTATAAAATTCCATTTTTCCTTTCCAAATTCCTTTGCCTTTTCCTTTGCCAATTTCCTAAGCCATAATAAACCAAATTAACACCCACACTAGGATGTTTTTCCCAACATTCAGCTTGGAATAAGTGTTTCGTAACTATGGTTATTATTTTTCCTTTATTAACTTTATTTACATGGAATTTTCACCAAGGATGTTACAAAGTGAATCCCCTAGATGTGGTGGATGACTTAGAAACAATAGAAACAAACAAGGACAATGTTTTCCTTAGAGAAATTAATAAATAGAGGAAGGGCATACATGGAGTCCAACACTAGTATTCCTTTTCTCTTAACTTGTAGTCTTTTAGTCTAGCTCTAATTACTATAAATGGAACCTGCAATAGTATCACAACAAAAAAGAGAACTACAAGACATCCATAGCATAAATTATATCTATATTCAATAAGTCAAGTGGGCATTGAAATAAATATTCATCAAATAGACATGCAACATAGGAAAACAAAGCTTTTTGTGTTAATGAAATGTAGGAGAAGATCACAACCCTTTTTACAGTTATTGACAATGTAGAATATCCTACTAAACTTGTCCTTCCTTAGCTAGAAGGAAAGCCTTCAATCAAAACTCAAGGATGGTAATGGATCCTTAGGTAAAATCAACAACATCAGGGCATATCTAAGAGTGTCCAAAAGCTAAGAGTCTCCAAAAGCTAACCCGTACTCTATGGGAGACAGTGAATTTATAAGGTAAAAGTGGTAGTTTAGGATTTACCAATCTAGGCTTGATATCCACATATGGGGGAGGATAGGGTCTAGGGATAAGAGACAAGGCATCAAATATCCATCCATGGTAAATGGTTAAAACCACCTTAGAAGCTTTTGGAAAGAAGTTTCATAATTTTTTTTAATTTTTCCTAAAATTATAGAACCATCACACTTGTAGAGTAGAGGAACTTGCGCTAGTTAGTGCATCTTTTCGGTTATGAAACATGCAACCATCATAGTTTGACTCAAAGGCAAGGTGTGTTGGGTCCAAAAATGAGTTTCTGAGATGGTAATCCCAAAATTCTTGGAATTTTTGGAGAATCAATGCTTGAGGATTTGTAAAGGGATAATTACAAGGTGTTAAGGATGTTGATTGATCTGGTTTCTAAGCTATTTGAGTGAATGTAAAAAAATAACCTATAAAATATGGATTAAAACAAAAAAAACCAAACCAAGGATGCCATAGGCCAAACCACGTCAACCCTCAACGACAATGATTCCACCTCTATAGTCTAACATCAATAACACCAACTAGATCGATCTCTACCCAAGCTATCGAGGGCTCCAGGAAATATTAACTCAACCCAAAACCTTCTAGGAATGAAAAACACTTGTACAAAATGACTCCAGGGACTTATAACTAAACCCACCAAGGGCTCTAAAGCGCTTTTCCAAACCTAGGCTCTAGGACTAGTAACTCAAACCCATGTTATTCTAAGCCTTCTAGAGTGTTTGTTCCAACTCAAAACTATAAGGAAAATGAGCTTGAATAATAAAACAAGTGGAAGAAACCCAAAACACCATGGCTATCTAGGGAATGGAAAGGTAAGGCTAAAACCATTTTCAATCTAGGAATATATCCATGCCAATGACAACAAAGAACCACAAAATCACATGCATATACCATGCATCCATAAATCAGCAAGGAAATCACACATGCAACATGTTACTTGCAAAGAAATCCAATTGTAGATGTCGATCCAACTGTTCCCTTTTGGTTTCCTACTTTCCTTTGCATTCTTTCTCCAACTCCAATGAATACTAGAGTACTCCAAGCATGCTCCAATAATTCTCTAAGTGTGCAAGAGTATGAGAGAACAAAGTTAAATTGACAAAAGACTCATTAAGTAAAGCTAAACCAACAAAAGCTATGAAATGATCCTTAGGTTACATTTTATTATTGATGTTTCTATTTTCTTTGTTTTCCTTCATATGTCCTCTAATTTCCTTTGCATGCAAATCTGTGTCTCTTCACATTCCTTTTTCTCCTAGTTTAGTTTTCATAAATAAATTCCAATTAATGCCTCTTTTCCTTTTCTAATTCCTTTGCCAATTTATGTAGCCATTAATAAACCGAAAGTGATCCCCACTATAATATGTTTTGACCATTCAAATTGGAATACATGTCCCATGGCCTTGGTATTATATTTTTTACATGGAAAATCAACCAGTGGTTGTTACACATTGATCTATACAATACTTTCCTTTATATATCATGAGAGTACCGCTTCTTTGGAGTCTCCAAAATGATTAACTAGAAACAAATAATTGACGTGTTTTGAATATTTCCTACTCTAGTATTTCAACTAATAGACCACCTCGTAAATTTTGTTCGTAAAATAGATAATCCATATAATAAATTTGAATCATCAAATAATTTCACTCAAAATGTTGATCCATAAACTGGAAGGTAGTCCAAAAGTTTACTTGTCATAAAATTTTGTTGGGATAGGTGATGTGAAACTAAATTTCCAAACCTAATTGGACGATAAAAAATTTATATAGATATAAATTTCAAAATGAAATGTTAGATTTCATTATAAACGAAAAGTCAATAAATATTTATAAAAAAATACAAAATATAAAATAAAATATAAATATTTAATTTCTATAAAAAATTAAATCCAACTTCTCTATAACCTTGAAGGAAGGAAAGTGTGAGGTTGTTGGTAACTTGATAGTGTGATAATATTGGGAATTTGGCGAGGTTGTTAGTATCTTTCGACTTTGATAATATCAGGAACCAAATTCCTGAGTATTTGCTCCATCTCCAAGTACTTGTTAAATCATGTCTTGATCCTCCTATAATATATTATTATTTTCTTCCCTTACCTCCAAGAGTTTAAATTTCCTCCTTTTTTTTCCAACTATGATTGCACCTTTGGCACGTCCTATAGTCACCTTTATATCTCTTGCACACTTTCACTTCCATTCCTTTTCTAGGCTCCCATCATTTGATTACTAGTACTCGAGTTTCTTAACTATTGTTACTATGATGTGCACATCTCCAAATTGATTATGGGAGAGTAGAATGTTAACAAAACATGCATTGATTTAGTTGGTCTTGGGTATCCATTTTCCATGTTCCCAATGTAGTTTACATAATAAATTCATTTTACATCAACTAATTGACGAGAACTGTTGTTTTTTCCAATGTAGTAATAAGAGATTCCCATAAAAGCTTCCATATTGATAACAATGATTGACATCTCACTTCCATTGCTAAAACCAAAACATATTTCAATAATTATTTTAAGAGAAGAATGAAAACTCAACTTCAAATGAATAAACCTAGAAATATGAACCAACTACTAGGATTGGAAAAAAAAATAGATGAAGGATATTTTTGCAATAAAACAACACTTAACATTTAAAAAAATTGTATGAGTCCCTGTATCCACCATAAATGATTTAAAACACGTTCAAGAAATTATGGAAATGAACACTATCTGGCCCTACACTGAGAGTCCTCTAGTAGCATTACTCTTCATACACTTGAATGACAATCCAATAAAACAAGAGGAGATGGAAACTTAGGTTTCCCATCTCAAATATCTAAATATATTTCCAAGTACCTGACCATATCAAAAACATAAAACCACATGCTTTGTGCCATGCCATCTTATACAACATGATGAAAGAGACAACTGACAATATTGGTTGAGATGCATGATAGATTGTCCATGGTATATATAGAACTACATATTTATTTAGCATTGCCACTTGTATAGGCATATTAAATTGATGTATAAGGAGGTTAAGTGGATACAAAACTTGGTAGTGGTTGATAATTACCTCAACCTCACAACCCACATAAGTTTTTCAAAGAATCACAATGGGAGAGTTTATGGACTCAACCTTACAATCTATTTATTACTTTTTGAATAGTTACATTCATAGCCGAATCCTATGAGTTTTTCTAGAAAATATTTTATGGAACATGTATCAATCATAAATTATTAATTATTATTATTATTTTAATTTTCATGTCTTGACTTTTTATTTCCAAATAACCAAAAATTCCTTTTAATTATTAGCTTTTTACTTTCCTATAAAAATAATTTTTTTCTTTTTTTTTCTCTTTAAAAATAAAATAGAGCTATTTACTCTATCACTTTTATATACATAATTTTCAAATATCTCGCTATTACTCATTTTAAATATATAGCATATTGTCATTAAAGAAAAATAATAAAAAAATATGATGTTATTTTATTTTTTCCTAATAAATATATAAATGTTTCCACTATATTCATAGAATAATATACAATCATCCATATTCATGAAAAAGGTATTCCATGCTATTAAAACTAAAAATTAAATAATAAAAAAATTCCAAACGAAAAGAATTTCCAAATTTCAAATTTGTCTAGCATGCCACTTGATGGCTATAAGATGAACTGCCATTAGGTGTTCTGCATTTTCGTAGTTTTTTTTGTTTGGATTTTACTCCTTATGTCTAGGTTCTTCGGTAGCCTATAAAAACTCATTGGAGGAAAATTTCATATTCTAACATTGATTAAGATTTTCTAAAGTATATCTTCAAGCTGATTTAGTGTGTTGGACCTTCACTAGATATAAATGTGTCAGATTTTATTCGTTGGGTTATGGTTGGAGCTCATGAGTTTCTTAGACAAGGGGCTTGGCATGTAGGAGTGGCCCCAATGGGATCCTCCCATATTTCCCTATATTATAAATATATTGTAGAAAAGAAGTTCCTTCCTACCTAGTCTGTCTCAAAGATTTAATCTCTCTAGGGCACCTCGTGAGATCCCTCGATTCCAGTGTCAAATATGATGCCCTAAACAGAATGTCAAAGTGAGGTAGTCTTCCTAGGTGACATTTTTTAAAGAGTGTAGCCAGAGGAGAAGGGATTATTCAAAATTTTTAGGGGGAGAAGGATAAAGACAAGCACACCAAAAAATCCTGCAATGCCCTCTCTACCATGAAGGAATTAACCCTTAGGTTGGGTGTAAACATGGACAAAGTCGAATCCTTATCTAAGATAGCTCTAGTGCGAAAATTTAGTTATATTTATCTAACCCGTGAACAAATCCTTACCTGGGTAAGGGAGTCTTTGAAACCTTTGGTGGGCTACACTTTGGTAGTGAGTATCTTGGTGAATAAATTGATACACTTCCATTTTAGTACGAAAATAGACCTAGAATTATTCCTTAGAATGCCCTAGGTAATAAGAAGTGATACCATGTGGCTTTAATGATGGCACCAAACATTTTATTTGAGAGCAAATCAACAAAACTGAAAAAAAATTGTTGGTCATGATACGGGGTTTTCCTATTGAGCTCTGGTCAAAAGATGTATTAATAAACATCGTGATCTTTATGGGTACATTTTTGTTTCTTGAGGAGGCTTCCTTGACAGAAATTGACAAGAGGATAAAAATGGTTTTGGGGTATATGGATGTCTCTAGGGTCTTTGAGAGACTCTAAAAATCTAGTGGGAAGCGAAAGTCATCGTATAACCCCTTGATTTTTCGAAGATATTTTTTATATGTTTAAACTCTAGAGGAGTGGGGCATATGCTTGTTTGGCTCCTTCTCGCTAGGTTTATGGGACTCAAAATATATGCAAGGTTTTATGTAGGTGCCTTGCACAATGCTAATGGAGAAAAAAATTCCCCCTCTCATCCCCTGGATGAATGAAGGGATTGATAGTCAGAATCATTACTATCTCTAGCTGAGATAGCGGTTAATACTAGTGTAGCTACATCACAAGCATCGAATCATGTTTCTTTAGCTAAGGAGAAATCCCTGGCTAGTGGAACAAAGTATTGGGAAAATGCTACATACCCGAGTCTAGGTGATGTGTTTTTCTTGTGGGTTTCTTCTAAAAAGGATGTCAAGGAATGCCAACCATGCTTAGAGCTTGCTAACTCGAGTAGATTTGTCAAAGAAAATATTATTGTACTCTTACTTGAAAGTGATGAACCAACCAATACGTCTCTCTCATATTCTAGTTATCTCATTCATTTCCTATCTTATGAAGACTCCAATCTCATTGATCAATTAGAAAAGAACACCCTCTGCAATTTTGAAACTTTATAAAATGCATATACTTTCCCTTCCTGCATTACAAAGCCTATTTCGAAGTCAACATTTTTTTTTTTATAATTCATTTAGATCAGAGAATAAAAAAATCATTTGGGCCCTATCAAATCCATATTCTTAGATCAAATGACCATCCTAGAACTACACTCTTCCAGAGTAGTCTAGACACACCCTCTTCGGATAAACAAGAGTCTTTGATGTTCAAAAATTATCTTCTAAATTTGATTCAACATATGCACCTAGGAGTAATCATTCCATAAAATCCCATCCTCCCACCATATCCCTATTTGAAGGTTCCCCATTCCCACTCAATGCTGTGAATCATTCTTCAGTCCCCTCTTACAAGGATGTACTCAATACGACCCTCATCCTCACATTTTTTGGTACATCCCTTATTGATAAAATATCGATTAAACCACCCTCTCCATTCCAAAATGTAACCATTAGAAAGAAAAATATTAACAAAAAATATTTGTAAAGAGAAGAAAATCCTCTAGAGGTCATCCATGGAGGATTAATCTTTCCACCTCCTTCTTATAAGGAAATTTTTACAAGGGTCCTTAGAGCACAATTTCCCTCAAAGGTTTATTCTAAATTATTATCTTGTCCCTCAACATTAGGTGGTTTGGTGGAGCCTCAAAATTCGATTCCCCTAAGGGATTGATAGATTCCCACAAACCCTCTATTTTCTTACTTCAATAAACTTTGGTTCTAGGGGAGAAGGATAGGAATGCTTTCTAACATCTATGTCTAAGGTGGCATTCCATTTTTATGGATTCTTCTTGGCTGTATGGATGTCTCCTCTCCTTATGGAATCCAAATTATACATATTTTTAAGTTGTATCCTCTTCTATTGGAATTATCATAGAAGGGTTCTTAAGGGGATTTCCCCTTTGAATTAGATTGGTAAACTATTATAGACCCTATGGAGCGAGGAGGGAAATTTGGGATAAATTCAAATACAGTAGACTACTCTTGGACCATTCCTTCCTCTTTGCAGGAGATTTAAATTTTACTATCTCTCCAAGGGAGTCTTAGGGCTCTCACACCTGCTCGGATCCTCTCGCATCCTGTTTTTTGGAGATGTTGCAGAATCACAATATATGTGATATGTATCGTTTCTCTAGTGATATACATGGAGATGTTGTAGTACTAGTGAGAAAGGTATTTCCAAGTGTCTCAATAAATTCTTGATGGCTAGAAAACTGACATATAATATGGGGAGGGTCAGATCTTAGATAAGTCAGCATAAATTATAGGATCATCTTCCAATCCTCCGTGAATTGAATTTTTAGGAACTTCAAAACAAATACCCTTTCAAATTCGTTTAGTCATGGAAATAAGTAGATTCATGTATATGTATGGTGAAGTGTTGTTTGAAAAACAACTTGGTATTAAATTGATCCACTGCCATGGGATCCCTTGTTAAAAAACCTTAAGACACTCAAGAAGGTGGTTATGCTTTGGGAAAATAAAAGGAAATTGGAGGAAAATGAAAAATTGTTGGCTCTAGAAAATGAATATGAAAATATTTTTTAATTTTTGAATCTCTCTCTTTTTCCAATAGAATTAGCCTAGAGATTGATCTCCTTGGAATCCATAAAATATCAGATTTTAAAACTAGAAGAAGATATGTGCAGGCTCAATAGAAAGGTGACATGGATTAATATGGACATAAATACATTTTTTTCCATAATTATGAAAAATCAAAGAGAGAATATTAACACTATTTGGGAGTTTAAGTTGGAGGATCGTAAGATTGTCACAAGTTAGCATGATTTAAAATCTATTGTTGCATCCTACTTTTCCTCCACTTTTAGAGGTTTTTGTTCTTCCAATATTGTCTCTAAAATTCATATCATCCAAATTTACTTGAAATTATTCAGCCCTGAGGAGTCTGTGAGGAGTAGAAACCTTGTTTCCCATGACGAAATTAAAGAGGTCTTGAGGCTTTTTTTGAAAGACAAAATTCTTGGCCCAGATGAATGGACAATCAAACTCTTCTTATTTTTCTTTGACCTCATCAGGCCCAATCTTAGAAAAGTAGTGGAAGAATCAAGAAGGTATGAAAAAGTTTCAAAAGCCATAAATGCAACCTATATAGGTATGATCCCAAAAAATACCCAAACATAAAATGTTATTTGACTTCAGGCCCATCTCACTATGTAACTTGATCTACAAAATAATTTGAAAAGTGATCTCAAATAGGATCAAGAAATATCTAGCTGAGAAGATGTCTCTCAATCAATTCAACTTTATGGATGATAGGAAAATTCATGATGCTATTGAAATTTCTCAAGAAGTTATGCATTCCATAAAATCAAAAAATCTTGAAGCCTTGGTCTTTAAGATGGATATCAACAATGCCTTTGACAAAGTGAACTATACCTTCCTCAAATTAGTCCTATTATATATTGGTTTGGGCTTGGAGGTCACCATTTGGATCATGGGTCATGTAACCTCAATGAGATTTTCCATTTTAGTCGACAGATCCCTCTCCGACACCTTTTATAGCTCCAAAGGACGTAGGAAATGGTGTCCTCTATCTCCCCTTCTATTTCTGCTTAATATGGATGGCTTAAGTCTCCTATTGATCAAAGAAAAACATGAAGGAAATATTCAAGGCATAAAAATCCCATTAAATAAGTATATTCCCACCTTCCTTTTATGGGTGATGCACTATTGATAGGGTTGGATCCGTCTTGGAATGGAAGGTTTTCCATAGGGTTATAAAATTATTCTATTAGTCCATGAGAATGGAGATTATTGCATCAAAATCCATTTTTCCTCATAATGTTGTCAGTTCTGAGACCCCCTCATCCATTAAGTCTTTTCTTTCCTTTCAGGCGGATGTCATTGAATTTTTTTTTGAATACCTGGGTTTCTTCCTAAAACGAAATGGGTATAATAAAGAAGATTAGATGTGGCTACTTAGAAAGTTAGAAAATAAATTAAACTTATGTTGTTATAACTGGTTGTCCCTTGAGGGGAGAATGATCTTAATTAAATATGTGCTGGAAAACATTTCAATATTTTGGCTCTCTATATCCAATATTCCTGAATCAATTATGGGTAATATTAGGCAAAGTATGTTCAACTTCCTGTGAAATGGTAAGAAAAATTAAGGAGGCGTTTGACCTTGCCAACTCATACTTCTTATCCAAGCCAAAAAATATTGGTGGATGGGGTTTCAAGAACTTGAACTGGTTTGACAAATCTCTTGCTCACAAAAATATGTGGAGAGTATTTTTGGTGGGGGGATTTGGAGCCAAGTTATTAGCGAGAAATATCGTAAAATAATGTTACTGGTGGAATGGCTTAGAAATTCTACAAAAACAAACCAGTCCACAGGGGATCCATTGTATAGAAGGAACTTATGGACTCTCTTGTATTCCTCTACAACTAGCTTTTGTGGAAAGCTGAAGATGGAAAATAGGTGATTCCACCCGATAAGATATATATATATATATATATATATATATGAGTTTTAATTTTAATTTCAGTTATTATTATTATTATATATATTGAAAATATTGTAAAAATACTTAAGGAGGTATATATATATATATATATATATATATATATATATATATATATATATATATATATATATTTGAAAATAAATCTATATGTTAATTTTTTTTATAAAATATTTCAGAGTAATGTTTGTGATATCTTAAAAAAAAAATTAAAAATAAATATAATTTTTTATAAATTAATATTTAAAATTTAATATTAAAGCATTACACAACATAGAATTCACAAAAAAAAATCTTTAAAGTCTAGGCTCTCATCACCATTTAACATAATTTAACAATATAAGAAAATGTTAAATATTTCTTCTAAATATCTTTATTAATTTACATGTAAATAAACAATATCTTATTTTTTAAATTATAGTTTATTTATGAAGGAAATTTTATTAGTCTTAATTTATTTTATTTGGTTAATAAAATTTATTATGATTTAAATTTAATTATTAATAATTATTAAATTATTGGTAGGGGCTTAATCTTCATAGATTATTTTAAAATATTCTTAGTAATTTTCACAAACTAGAGGTTAAGATCTATCTCCAAAACAGTTATGGCCTTTCCGCACTTTTAATTAAATAGATTAGTTAAAAAATGTTATATGAACATGTGCCATATGAACTTGAGTGATGGTTTTTTGTGCATGTGATATTAGTAAGCCATGGTATGGCCCATGGTATTGGAAAAAGGCCCATTTATTGTTTAAAATACTCCATGATAAAAAGTGGAGTGAATATCTATGGTTAATAATCTCGTTACATGTTTTTTTTTTAAATGTATACATGTTTAAATCATATATTAATTTTTATTAGGCATGTGATGTATGGTATTAGTAAGCCACGTTATTGGAACAAAGCCTATTCATAATTTAAGAATCTCAAAGGTAAGGTGGGGTGAATCTCCATAGTTAATAATCATGTTACATGCCCCACATGGGTTGACACATGCTAGCCAAGTGGGGGGGTGGGTTGTCACTACCACACCTAGTGATTACTTAGGAGGCAGTGGAAACACACCACTCACAGATGTTAATTATTCCTTATGCAATCATTTAATTCACCTCCACATAGTAGAATATGGAACAATGCTCTTATTTGGGTGGGGAGCTCAAGAATTTGATGCTCATTACTTTGATGGGGATGGTGCTTATTTATTTTAGATATGAAGGGAGGGTAATAGGGTAATCCTCCACGAAGGTCAGAGTGGGAAAATTGTAAGTTGTTGCATTCGTGATTTTAGGTTTAAAATCTTCACAATATCCAGAATTAGGGGAAAACATAGGTTTTGTTTCTTGTCTATCTCGACTTATGTTATGTTTGAATTTCCAATTTTCATGGATTGTTAATTGTTTCTCCTTTTGGCTCTTGATTTTTAGTTGTTGAAACTATTTTTATTTTTTTGTTCTTCCATTACTAGCGCTTTTTCCCATCACCAGATTCTCGGGAGGCTTATTAGGTGGAACAGATTAGTGTTTTCGATGGCATGGGGGTATCTCTATTTCTCTTATTGTTGCATGCTCAATAGAGTTCTTAGGTTGGGTACTGGGTGCCTCAATGGGGCATTCAAATTTGGTGGCTAATATGGGTCGATTTTAATTCGTATTTATTTCTCTAGAGTTTTCACGGAAATCAAGGCTCTCTATTATACCACACCCAAGTTTGTGCTCTCTGAATTTATCCTATTGGCTCATGTTTATATTGGATAGTTTCGTGTAGTTCTTCCTCCCTGTTAACTTCATGGCCTATGGAGGTAAAATATTCCATCCTATTTTTTTGACTCAGTAGCATGGATCTTTTTTTGGTTGTTTGATTTTAAGACTAGAATTTCAAAACCTAGTTGGTGTAAAGAAGGGAGGGTCTACACTCTCGAAATAGTCCAAGCCTTTAGTACAAATTGTGGGTAGATATATCATTTATGTTGTTTCCATTTTATTCTAGTCCTATCCTCCTCCCATGGATGAAAAAAATATTAAAGTCTTGAATGGATAGGTGGTCTCATGTGTTTAAGTGGCATACTTGGCATCTTCGGGCATCGATAAATTTTTTCATCACATTACTTTGTCTATTCGATGGTTCCTGTAACTCCTATAGGAATTATATCGATGGAATCTGGTTATGGTTTTTATCTTCCTATTTATATTTCTCTAGGGACATTGGACCTATCTTCTATCACTAGTTAGCATAGGTCAAGCTAGACATCTTCCCCTTGTCGCAAAAACGAGGTAGAATTAGAGGAGGGGTTACCTCATACCAAGAGAAAATTTACTAGGGAATATATTGGATGCACTATATAATTTAATCATCCTTCTCAATTCAAGGAAATTACACCTCTGCATGTTCAAGATGAGCTCACTAGCATGTACAAAGAAGAATCCTCTCATAGGTCCTCTTTCTGACACTATTGTATTTGTTGAATGGGCTAGTAGGGTTCCAAACACTAGAAACACATGGAGAAGATACAACAAGTATATGAAGGCTATATATATATACTATAAATTGAAATTCCTCATGGGCAGGACCATCCTCCACTTCCATGAACCACATTTGGATAGCTTCCATTCCATCGAGCATACACAAAATAATATTTGTAAGTTGGAGAGAATAATGGAGTGGATGGAGTGACACCTTGGCCTTCCCCTGTAGCTAAGGAGAACTCAGTAGACTTGGTATCCCTTAACTTAGTATCCGGATCATATTTGGAACCCAAAGCATGATGGCTGATTTTTTTTATTTGTAATCATCTAGTTATTGTCTTCCTTGTATTTTCCTAGCTAGGCCCACATAGTAGAAGTAGCTATTTAAGTTTTTTTGCTCTAAAGTTTCAATCAAATCTTTCCTCCTTGGGGAGCGTACATTTTCTGCTTTGGATATGTAACCTTTAGTTTTCTATAACATGTTACATGTTTTTTTTAAATGTATATATGTTTAACTCTTATATATATATATATATATATATATATATATATATAAACTTATAATTTGTTATTTTTTTCTGATATTCTTTTAATCCTAATAATATCGTGAAGTAAGTTGTGCTAATTATTCGGTGTATGGTAGGAATATAAACTCCATGGAAAATTATAGAATATTATGTTAGTGGCAATCACAAATCAAATATTGAGATTTATCTCAAAAGCAGTTATCTTATTTATAACCTTTTAGTTAAATTAATTTGTAAAAAATTCCATATGAAGAGGTGTCACATGCCCAAAAGTTATGATTTTTTAGGCATGTGGTAATAGTAACCAATGGTGTTGGAAAATGGTATTGTGACAAATCATATTTATAGTTTAAGAATATCCATGGTAATGTGGGGGTAAATCTCCACGGTCAAGAATCTTCTTACATATTTTTTTAATTCTAACTATGTTTAATTTATATAGTAATTATATTTATAATTAATAATAATAATAATAATTACACCAAGATGCACATTTTACAATCCACTATGAGGGTGATGTGTATTCGGCCTATGCTCAATATGGAGTTGACATGTGTCCTTAAAAAAAAAATCTAAAAGGAAATGGTAGCTATAATAACAACATAAGTGGGAATATATATATATATATATATATATATAGTTAGATTTAATTCAAATATTTATAAAACATAATTAATCCCACTATTATTGTGTTATCTAGATTCATTCTTATTCTGAATATTACAACCCAGTATGAGGGAAATGTGGTAAAACTATTTCACTTCCACTCTCAATCCATAAATAAAATATCAATATGTCTATATTTTATATCACCTCAAGGAGATAAGATAATTAAATAAGAGTAAATAAGAGTTTGAATATTCATTTTAAGTAATATATTTCAATATAAGATTCTATATATATATGTATATATAAAGTGACAAAGCAAAAACACACACATGCATATATATATAATTTAGAATATTTCAATCCTAGAAAGAAGAAATAATTAAAAATAAAATAATTCAGTTTCTTTCTTGTTAAGAGGAGATGTATAATTCATTAAATTTTTATATTAAATTGATATGTGGATTTTTTTTCTTTTTTGTAAATTGAGTTCTATTAATTCTATAGAACTATATTACATTAGGAAAATAGATAATTTATAGTACATCTTCCAAAGTCATGGACCTAAAAGACAAGATGAATCATGTATTTTTCTCTTTTACCCTTTTTTCCTACAAACATCAATCCACCACTCAAACCACTTGGAAAAACACAAGATAATGTTTCTTCTTCAATATTTTGAGAAATAACCAAAGCAATTGAATTAGTCAAATTCAATAGGTATGCTTGCTATCAGAGTGAGAAAACTCACCGTTGCACTTCTACCCACAAATTAATAGTGTGGTTACGACTGAAGATTTATCATTTTCCTTTTCCAAAATATTTTCCCATGTTAAGGGTTTTGTCGATGCAACCGGTCACTGCCTGAAAACCCAAGTGGATGAGGTATTAGGAGATGAATTTTGATTCTAATAGTTATTCCTTTGACTGATAAGATTCTTGGAATGAACTTCCACCTTCAGATCACTCCATCCATAGTAGCATATCTTTGGTTCATGAATGCAAAAATCCCATTTTGAGGAGGGACACACATTCTAGAGGTGCCTAGGCTATTGGAAATTTCTGCACCTGAAGGGATTTTTTTCATAGTCCAATGGATGGATATACTCCTTTCCCTCCCGTATAAGGAAAATTTTGTTTGGAAATCCATTAGTGAGGTCCACTTCCATGCATATGTAGATGTAACTTATAAAAAAAATTTAAAATTGTTCAATATCTACTTTGATAAAGCTTTCTATAGAGTCTCCAACATCCTCTAGGATTTTTGGCACGATCAAATGAAGAAGAAAGTTTGGGAGCCTAACCCAAACTCTAATAGAAAGGGACATTATGGTGAGATGATTAAAGTCCAAGAACCATAGCTAAATCTTAAGACCAGCCTAGCCTAAAAAAGAAGGCCCCTGATTGACAACCTTCTTCTAGTCTTCTAAATATTTAAAGAAAACTACGAACTAACCCTTCAAGAAAAAAAAATAGATGTAGGTTCTGGGACCAATTATGGAAAACCCATTCTTGAAGGGAATATGTCGAAGGTCAAAAGCAATTGAAATGGCATATAATCACCCAAATTTAAAAACATGTTCTTCTTTAATTAATTTTCTCATTTACCTCTAATATTGGGATATCTGATGAATGTTCCACTATGAAGTTGTGACCTAAGAGCTCCTTTGGAATCCAAGGAAATGGACCTAGCTTTAGGGATTCTTTAAAGGACATGGGCCTTGAAGAAGAAGAAGCCTTGTTACTCCTGACATCTCCATGGAAAATTGCAACAACGGATATAGAAGAATCCTTTTGAATGCTTGAATATTTGAGATCACTTTACATCTTCAACATCATCCCTTCATAAATAAATCTAAATGCTACGACATGGATCCCTAGAATTTGATGGATGTGGGCGACTACTAAAACTAGTAGATCCTCCTCTTTCACTTTAAAACACAAATAATATTGAGACAAGGACCTAAAAAAATGGAAAAATTCGAAGATCCTTGACCAGAAAAACCTTGGATATGCTCGCTAGCAGAAATCTTTTGTTAAATGATTTGCAAACATAACCAAGTCCCAGATTGACTCCTCTTTCTGAATTTTCGGCTGTTTCATTTTCAACATCCTTCCAATGGTCCAAAGATTGACAACATGAAACAACCATGACTGGCTTGAGAGACTTGCCTAGCAGGAGAAATGTGTCGAAAACTCTACATTGGCCTACATTGAGAATCCCATTCAGAAATTTCGACAAACATTTGGCAGGAAAACATCCTGCAAATTCGTTTTTCATAAAACCCATTATAAATTATCATATTTTTTATTATAATTGTCATAGAAATTTTCTTATCTCTCAACATAATCAAATCAACGACTTTTGTATGACCTATAAAATTATACACAAATTTGTTCCCTCTAGAAGGCTTGTTAATGGGCTTAATGGGATGATGATGCGAAACAAGGGGTTTTTTGTCATCTGAGGATGAAAAATATGATGTTAAACGATGCTGCAATTTATCAGATATATTTTCCAGAAGGAAATCGTCAGTGTGCTCGTCATCCTCCATCTCTAGAGTTTGAATTCTATAAGTTAACTTTAAGTTTTATCATTACCGAAATTGATACATGGGATTCAAAATTATTATTAATAATAAAAATATTCAGTGTAGCTCCTAAATAAAATATTTCGGTATGCAAGGTTAAATAATATTGACATGTATTTAAAAATATATAAATAAACCAATAATATTTTAATATGGGGATAATTTTGTTTATAAATGAAATTTGTCAATATCCATATTAAGCAAAATGTTTCAATGTCAACCATGCATGTATGTATATACCATATAAAGAAATTAAGAAATTTAAATTATTATCACTAAAAAAAATTTAAAACATTCTTATAACCTCACTGTTTTACATTTTTGTGTAGTTAAATTTGTCTAAAATCTAGAAAATATTTTCTAATATTGCAAACTTAAGTTGTGTAGCGTACAATCTTATTGCTCGAGGGGGATTTCAAGGTATTATATCCATTTATGCATTCAAAAATGTCATTTAAACAATGAAAAATTACAAATGGTGTGTGTCCATATAAAATAAGTTTCCATATCAAGGGATTTGATCCTCTTTGTACTTGGTATTTTCATGTTTAATATGGATCTATAATATATATATATATATATATATATATATATATAT
This sequence comes from Pinus albicaulis, assembly GCA_034641835.2. Lineage (NCBI taxonomy): Eukaryota > Viridiplantae > Streptophyta > Pinopsida > Pinales > Pinaceae > Pinus > Pinus albicaulis. Next base: position 432,811,376 of record CM076583.1, read on the forward strand.
ATATATATATATTTTGTTAGTCAAATTTCTTCCATTAGTTTTCCATAAAAATAAATAATACAAAATATGTCTGAATGGCCCCCATTTCCTCATTTCAACCAAACCTATTGGAATTAGGGGTTAGAGGATGCCACAGATAAGTATTTACATGCATTTTTATGCTAGTATTAGAAGCTATACATTGCTTAAAGGAGACAAAAAGATAAAAAACTAACAATACCATATCAAGGAGGGAGATGAGGGGGGAGTACAGGAGGAGAAACAAAATAACCAGCACGTTCATGCATATGGAAGTTGATGTGCTCCACCCAAGCTTCCAGATTGCGGAGATGAAAATTCGTTCAATGATGGCTCCGTTGGATGCTATCTAGTTGTTCCAAAATATTATTCTGGTTGAATTGTATATCATTCATAGATGCAAAAAATTCATTGTTTTATTCATACTTGTGATCACGAATGATGTCCATATTGGCCTGAGTAAATCTTAGTTTATCTACTATGGAATCCAAGGAGGCTGGAGCAACTATACGACCTGGAGAACGGTCCAGAGTGTGAGCCACTTCACCCTCGTGTTCCATGTTTAAAGAATTTATAGAGGAAGAGATGTGGCTATGAGACATATGACCTGCATTGAATTTATGACCACCCCACTGAAGATGCCTCCCTATCTCACGAAAAATTGCTATCAATCCTGAAAATATGACCGTCATGGTATTTAAATGAACCTCAAATCTACTACCAAAATAGAAGTGATAAAAACAACCTGAACCACAATAAGAATTACTAGTTCTGGGTATTCCAGTAACCACATCGAGGTAGATTCTGAAATATACTAAGAAGGAATTCTCCAAAACCAAACAACTTCCCAAGGGAGACTTGTCACTGAACCTCACAAACCCTCAAAAGCTAAATTCCACCCCCAAGTGGTCTGAGATCTAACCCCTGATACAATGACCCAAAAAAACAACAATGCGAAAGAGTGAAAGTGCTTAAGGGAGAAACAAGTGACCCCGTGGTCAAGAAAAAAATGTGGATGGACACCAAGTTCGTGCCAAAACAAGGGCACCAACAAGAACAAAACTTATTAAAACAAGGGCTGAAACCAAGAGCTAAAACCAAGATAAAGAACACAATTTTTAACATTTAATATTTCAAGACACAAACCAAAGAGCTCAACGGAGTCTCCTTCAGAGTGCTCCTAGAGTTTTCCCAGGGGAAAATTGACATAACACTTATAACATTAGAAACAATGAACCTGGGTTACATTCTTGGTGGCCGAGGAGAAGACCATTGTAAACTTGTAGGCCAAAATGGGTTGAGAGTGCCTAATATCCAAGCCAGACACTAAGCCAAGAACAAATTCATCACTTAGGATCGTTCCAGGGTCCATTATACTTGTTTGAGAGCCAAACGCATTCCAATATTCTATGAACCAACCTTCCACTGTGCTACACCTACAAAGCCAACACCTCAGTGAGCATCTATGGTCCTCGTCGCACTCCCTGCAATGCTCCCTCCTCCAAAAATTCATCACCCAAACTTCCAAAAATGTAATGAATTTTGTCTTCCCTATTATCATAAATGTAGTGCTTTTTGGATGCTCCTTCTGGTGGGTATACCACATGATGGAGCTGATCATAAAGATGAGCATGTGTGTTGTGTGGTGGAGGGGGATAACCCCGAGGACTTCCAATTTACCATTTTTCCACCCCGTCGTGGGGGGCATCTACACTATTTTAAAATAAATATATAATTTAGTTAAATTTTTTAATCTTAGGAATTTGAGTTGTATCATGAAGTAAGTTTTTTGATACTTATTAGTATTTACCATCCATTTAATCTATATGAATATGCTAGTTAAATTACAATAGGAAAATGGAAAAGAACAAAAATACTATCTAATATTTCATTGCACCGAGAGGCGCTCTACAACGCAGTATAGGGTAAATGTGTAGGCGTTAGATGTTAGATGTAAATAATTTTTAAACTCGTTTTTTTTATATTGTAATTTTTTTTAATTAATAAAATTGCAAACATATCACATTTAAATATAACATATAAAGAGTAGTTATAAAGTAGCATCTATTTTACCATATAAATTAAAATAAGGATTTCGTAACCATATTTAAATTTAATTAATAAGAACATAAAAATTTAACATTTACAATATAACAAGATTCTTAACCATGAATATTCACCCCCATTTTACCATGAATATTATTAACTTATAAATAGGCTTTCTTACAATACCATGTGTTAGTATGAATCCTTTGTCGAAGTGTACGAAAAAGGACCACTTTAGCTACGCATAACTAATAGCCCTAACAACAAAAGTGGCTGCCAATATCTTCAGATCTGCAGTTAGTTGAACAAGAAAAGAGCTGCAAAAAACTAGATCTATGCATGGAAAGACATTAAGCAGTAAAAACAAGGGTTTGCTCCATATACCAATAGACAAGACAAGAACAATTTTTGAAAGAATTTTTGTATTAATTGGGCACCTGGGAGGAAAACAAGAAGGCGTATCCAGTTCTCCTCAGTGGGATGGGTTCTTGGAAGTCCTCAGCACTTCATATCTAAGATTTCTCTCTCTTGTTGGTGTAGAAAACCCAATGCAAAGAATAGAGCTCAAAGGGAGCTCACACAACAAACAATGGAAAAATGTGACCAAGTGTATAGATCCACAGTGATCTAATAGGCAACAAAAGGTGAAGAATGGTAGGAAAAAACCCTCCTATTTATAACAAAATATTGGGTCATTCTAGATCTTGGTGCATGATTAAGATAATGTTAACCAAATCTAGATCCACCTTTTATGGAATATTTTATTATATTTGTTGGAGGGAAAAAGTATTTGACTTGGGTCAAATCCCTTTATTTGTCAAAAATAAATAAATAAATGATTTATTTATATTTTTAAGGAAGTGGTTGAAAGATAATTAAATAAATAATGATTTATTTAATTATTTGTGGGTGATTTGGTCATATTTAACAAGGAATATTATCTAAATAAGATTTAAATAATTATTCCTAGAAAATAATAAGATAAATAAAGGTTTATCTAATTAATTTCTTTATTTTGGGTTAAACATGATTAGGAATAATAATTAAATTATGGTTTAATTAATTATTCCATGAGGAAAATCAAACAAATATAGGTTTGTTTAATATTTCCTTTTGGAGTTTCCTGTTTAGACCATAAACAACCTAATAAATGTGGTTTATTAATTTATTTTACATAGTGAAAGCAATTTTACTTAGGGTAAAATTGGTCTTACATGGTGTACTTGGGTCCATCTAATGATAATAGGTTAGATGACCAAAAAATGGTGTAACAGATTGCCCCCCAGCGTGCGAGTGTCAGGAGCAAATCGTATGAACGAAGTACGTTGTAAGAACTCAATCACCAGACAACAAAAGGGAAGTCAGAGAGAGAAATGCAAGGTAGCTAGTGTGCTGAAGAACTAGACCCTGAGGAGACGAGACTCGCAGGTGCAACAAGTCTCTTTTTATAAGAGGGTACCTGTGCTGAAGGCGGCGGGGGAGGCATACCTATGCCCGCCAAGACAAAGTACAAAAGAATAGAGTGTCTAGTAAACAAGGGACCGAACCATAAAGTACAGCCGGCATAATCATGAGCCAGATAAAAATAAAATGAGGAATCCCACATAAATGCTATGCCTGGGATAACAGCCAGGACTTATACAATAATATCTGAGTACATGAGATACAAAGACAACCCAAATGCCCCCTGTAAATGGGGAAGGGCTCACAAAATCTGACTGATACATGCAAATCAAAGAGGCGCTGCAAGTGGCTAAGGCCAACATCATCAAATATCTGGAGCTGCATCGAAGGCTGCAAGGAGGAGGTCATCCGGGCATGTGGCGGGCTACCTGCAGGGCCACCCCCTAATGAGGGTTGAGACATCTCACACACACCTGAGAATCATCAAGAGCTGTTGCTGTATGACTGAACCATCAAGCATACGGATCTCGATCATGCTGAAAAGAGCTAGAGTGGAGAAAAAATCAAGTCAAAGGGTAATAAGATATCCCTTTGCCTGATCTGAGGCACCGAACAAGAGTGGAAGCTGGAACCAAGGTACACCGCCCTCTAGACCTGGCTTCCGGAATGAATGAGCTGATGTTGATGGAAGGAGGTCCGCCATAGGTGAGGCAATGAGAGATCCTCAACTAAGGCACGAGAGAAAATAGTAGAGCGACGGACAGACTGACACTAATGATGATAGTGAAATGGAAAGGGTTGAGTGGCGAATGGACGACTTCCCTTGTTAGAGCATAAAGGGTGTGAATGACATGGAGGCAGTGACACAATATCATGAGGATAGGGGATAGTGGGACTGAAGGTCATAATGTGCGACACAAGAGAGAGACCAAGCAATGAAGGATGGAGGGCTATAGCGGGGTACAAAGGGACTTGGGACAGACTCCATGAATGCGATGATGACTCAACTTGGATGCTCTAAAAAAGGACGACTTGATGGTGCTTCCACACAGTAAAGGCCCAATGGGGGACCATGAAAACATGAGTACAAGATGGTAACTCATGATGAAAATCGACACGAACAAAGACAAGTAAGGAGGCAAAATGGTGCCCCAAGTATAGGTGTCGTAAGTGAGGAAATTCGATTTTAGGGAGAGGTGAAGTGACCCTTCTTAGACAAAATGTGTCCTGGTGAAGTATCAAATCACAAAACACTAACAAATACCCATTTGAGGGCTCGGTGAGAGCTTTCCAACGGTGCAGACGATTTGTCAAACGGGGCTACGGTATGGTCGCAGCAGTCGAAAGAAGAAATAGGGGTTCTCTTTTAATAAGGAAGTTTTCCCTCCAAATTAACTCATTTGCTATTGTTGCTGTGGTGAATGTAGAGAGGAGAGAAGGCCCTAAATCTTGCGGCGAGTGTAGTGGACAAACCGACCGTTGGAATCGAGATCCGTCAATTGTAGGTAAGAGGCCTAACCTTACTCTTTCATTTTGATGGATTGAAAGTTCAGTTTAGGGCCCAGAATCTCAGAAACAGACCCTCCTTCATCTCTATGGCCGGGTCGCACTTTTTGGGCCAAAAAGTGTGACCTAGGAAGCAGGTTTCGGGGCAAAAAGTGCGACCTGTTCCAGAATTGGGCAGAAAACTGCGACTTGGGAGATGAAGGGGTTTTAGTGCTGTTTTATGGCTGAGAGTTGGGTTTTTGTGTTTGGTTATGGTATTCCCGATCTGTATGCTGAAAAAGATGATGTTTTTGTGCAGGTATGGAAGATTTACGGGTTAACTGGAGAGAGAAAGACCTGGGTACATTACGGGCAGAGATCCAGGCGGATCAGGGTGTCCGTTGTGTGTTGGCCAGGTTTGGGATTCTAAAGTTTTTAGAGAACCCTTTGATGAGAGCGGGAGAACCTTTGTTGGCCCGGATTATCAGTTACTGGGATCCAGAGCATGAGGTCTTTGTAGTGCAGGGGCACAGGATCGAACTGACAGTCCAGGATGTGTATTTCCTGATGGGTCTCCCGCCACTGGGGATGGTGGGAAACACACAGCCAGTATTACCGCGGGGGCGGCATATCATGGAGTTTGTGGAGCGACATTGTCGATCGGGTCTCTAAGTCAAGGGGACTCGGATACCGATCGGGGACCTAGAGAGATTAGAGACCCGTGCAGTGGCCGTAGCAGTGCTACGTATCCTGGGCAACCAGGCACTCCATCACATCACTGGGGGGCAGATGATGATTGTGGAGAGTGTGTTGAGTGGGACCTACTATGGGTGGGCCCAAATGATGCTTGTGTCGCTAAAGCGACAGTTGTCGCTCTGCAAGTGGCAAGTGAACCACGATTGCTCGTATGGGACTTTATTGTGCGCCTTCTTCTTTGAGAAGATCCCGACCTTGCGGCCTCGTATACAGCTCCCAGATGGGGGCCCAAGAGAGCCCAGGATGCGCCGGTGGGGGCGGCTACTGTGCATAGGAGGAGGAGGGGCGGTCGGGTGAGTGTTTTGACCTGATTTCTTTGCCCATTGGGATCAGATGTCGTTATACATAGACGACAATCCCTATAGTGGGATGAGTTATTGTGGGGATCCGGACCTACCACTTCCGCCTGGTCGAGTATGGGGGCCCGATGGTAAGTGATAAGTAACTATTCTTGTATGGGCATGTTAAAGTTATTGAATAGTATATATGGTACTGATTCATGTACTTTTGGTATGCAGATATAGCTCCGGTAAAACCGGTCGGATATATGGGACACCCGGCAACCTCTAGAGCTGCAGGGCCGAGTGGGTCGAGAGCAGCACGCAATGAGGATGCGGCCACCCTTCTGGAGGACATCCACCGTAGATGCGAGACGTTGCTGACCAGAGTTTCAGAGCGCAGGTGGCAAGACTTAGATGACCAGTACGTGGAGGCATGCATTGGTCTTCCCTCGGAATGGCGAGGTGTCATGCGGCGCATGACGATGGCTGGTCAAGGCATACGTGATCTACGAGCTGCAGGGGCAGAGCCATTGGCTCGGGATCCGCCAGATAGTGAGTAGGTGTGGGGCATGTGGTGCTCCCTAGTGTGTATGTAGGGGCAGGTGGTGCCCCCAGTTTTGAGTTTTTTGTAACATGCTATGGGCATGTCATATGTATCAGAGTAGATGGACTCTAAACACATGTTTTGCGACACATATTATGGATATGCATCATTTTTAATGTTTATGAATGTTATTGTATTGAATGAAATGCGTGTGATAAATGCCAATCTAGAACATGGTTTGCAATACTATCTACATAATGATTCTATTCTCGAGGTACATGGTTGAAAGTTATGGTTTCAAATTCACGTATCAAGAGTTTCACTCGTAAAGAGCGTCTAAACAGCACAGGGTTATGCACACGATAAACACCATTTAGTTGCATGACAAGAAGTAGGGAATCCAAACGAACGTGCAGATGGAGGATGTGATGGAAGAGGGCATTGGCTAAGAGACCACGCACTGCATCATATTCGGCCTGATTGTTGGTGGCAGAACCAATGCAGACTCCGTTGGAGAGAACGAGGGCATGCAAGGGGGTGAAGATGGCCCAACCTGCCGAGGCTAGATTCCGGGAGTAACGACTTGCACCATCGGCGTAACCGATAAAGGGTGTGGACGGGGGGTCCTGCAGAATGGTGTTACAAGACAACAAATGAGGGGAGGAGAGACAATGACGGCAGCGTGAGTGTACAGAAGACATCGAGCGGCAACTGCGGGAGGGAGTGCAAGGAGCAGGATGACTATGGATCATATACGAACTAGAGGGTGGTATATGAGGGTTATCGGAGGTATGGCGAGGACTCGGGCTGCGGAGGTCAACAGAGATACGGGTAGAGTGATCTCGTGTATGGGTAGAAAAGAGGGGGTCAGGCGAAACAACAGGGGAGGATGCAGGGGGACTGGAGTCCAAGTGTCTCGCAGAGGAGGATAGGTAAAGAATGGTCGTAGTAGACTCCGCCATCTAAACATCAGGGGGGGGAATGTCGATGGGAGCGGGGGGATCCTCAGGCTGGCCCGAAGCATACTACGCGAGTATGGGAGAGGAAGATTGATTTTGTTCAACCTCATACTCTTGGACTACCTCTAAAGAGGCGTGGTAATGTGTCAGGTGAGGACAATGGTGGGAGTAATGGCCATGAACGCCGCACAAAGCACAGGGTTTGTTGGTGCGGAGAGTCTTGGGGTTCTTGGTTATGGACGAAGAAGGAATGGAGGCTTCAGGAACCGTAGACTCGGGGAACGCGACTTTAACCATGGGTTGAATACGGGGCAACTCGGGACAAGCATGGGTGGCATGACCGGTGACATCACACAAGGCACAAGGCTTTGCGGGGGGAGGGGGGGCCGGGTCAGTCGTGGTGGTCTTGTCTTTGGGTGCCCCCTTGCGGGCTTTGCCTTTCTTCCCAGGAGCCGTCACGACAGGAGAAGGGTCCTGTGGAGGTGCTGGGGGCACAGTGGCAACGGAGGAAGCGAGGGGGACCGGTTGAACCGGTGTCAAAGCCATGTAGGGTTTGGGGTGACCAGGAGGGGTAGCGGCTGGAGGTTCAAGGTACCAGACTGGAATGCCCAAGGTTAGGTTAGGGAGAGAGAGGGTGGCCATGACGGGGACAGAATATACTCCGGGATGGGGAGCCAGGAAAGGTATCTGCCCAACAGGGTAATGACCAGGAGGGATGGCTCCGAGATGGTTAAGGCCTAGGGGAACCAATCCAGGAGGATAAAGGGGTTCAGGGATACCAGCTGTGGGGGGAGGGCTAGAAGGAGGAGGTCCGGCTGGCTGAGATGAATGGCTAGGAGCGGGTTGCGGAGGGCGAGGGGGAGGTTGCTGACTAGCCGAAGAAGGCCGCTTAAGGGTAGCCTGAGACGATTGCATCATGCAAACATTAGGATAAGTCAGTCAGAGATAGGAGGAGGAAGACCAGGAAGGTTCCGAGCAAAGAGGAATCTTGCAGACGCTGGGAGACCGGTCAAGGAGTCGATGGCTTGTTTTTTTTGGCTACACAGAAGAGATGGTCGTTCTGTGAGGTCCGAGATTTTGAGCCCAAGGAGCATGTCAACTGTCAATGGTGGTGACTATCTTTCCATTATGTGGTATTCATGAACGCGTGATGTGACAAAGAGACAGGAAGTATGTAGCTTCGCTCTAACAATGTTTTAGGCCCAATGTGGGCGTCTAAGAGTTCGACGTCGTCAACGCAAATACCTTACCGGCGAGGGTGACAGACACTGCTAAAACAAAGCCAATGGGCCGGGAGGGCATGGCCATCCCACGCCTCAAGGTGATCGGAAGGGCTAACTCAGGATCCAAGTTGAGTTTCCAAACTGGAAGTGACATCATCGTGAGGGTGGATGCCCTCATCAATTATACACCGTGGGAAATGTTGTATGCCCGGATTTTGGACTGGATTTGCAAAGGTGACTAAGGAGAGGGAGGATGGTCCGATTGAGTGGCGTCGAAAACAATCATTTGGTCATCAGCAGGATCTACAGCGCCCACGGCAGATAGTAGAGCCTTATTTTGGGAAGGGCATGACTGGAGGAGTTCCAGTGTGGAAATGGCAGCAGGAGATTGCGCCAAATCATCTACTATGCTATACGAATGAGCAGCTCGACCGGAAGCAGTGTTTCGATGTAAGGGTCCTTTAGGAATCTTGGTATGAACCTCAACTTTGGGTTGAGGGATATGTAAGGGGCCACTGGATGTCGAAAGAGGCTCTGTAGAACTTGAAGAAGGAGGTTCGGGGGCAGACTGAGCAGGAGGCTTGGGGTACTGGCGAGACCGAGTTTGAAGGTGAAGGTCGACGGTTGGGGATGGATCAGAGGTCATCATGAGGATCTGGTAATCGGAGGAACCAGAAATGGAGGGTGGAGTGGAGACCCGCCCATCAGGTGGTTGGGTAGCCACGAATCCTTGCTGAGGGAAAGGATCAGTAAACACAACTGGCTGAGTAGTGGCCACATTAGGGGGAGCGTGAGGGGAGGCATGTTGTCCGCGCAATGTGCCTTGAGACTCCCACATCTGCCGCATCTGTGGTAAAAGGGGACAATCATGGGTGTAATGACCGTAAACACCACAACACGAACAAGGCTTGTTGGTATGAAGAGGCCTGTCCAGCTTGGGCTGAGTACCCTGTTGCTGGTTAGCAGTGTTAGGGTCAAAAACTTGAGGATTGGGTCCATGAGTACCAGGGGCAGATTGATTTGGATTGCCTCTCAGCCTTCTTTGAGAAGAAAGGGGATTAGTCGCACCCTGCTGTGCAAATACTTGCCCTGAAGGGGGCTGTAGGTGCGGCTGCTGGGGTTGAGGAGGCAAGGGAGGTGGAAGCGCATATGCTGGAGGAGCTGGCGCACCAGGCTGCGGATAAGGGTAATGGTTAGGTTGGGCAACATTGAGGTAAGCAGGAGGTTGTGAAAAAGGAGGAGGCATGCCGTATCCTGGGTACATGCTACCGGGAGGGGGAAGAGTGCTAGAGGTGCTGGCCCCTTCATGAGGGAGACCGTAGCCCATAGGAGGTTGAGCATACGGATGGGAAAGGGCTCCAACGATACCGTCGGCGGAATGAGATGCCCCCGGGGCGTTAGCGCCACTGGGCCTGGGGAGGTCAGGAAGGACGGTATAAACATAACCAGACTGGGCGTAGATCAGGTCATATTTCAAGGCTATTTAGAGGGCGGCTTCTTCGGTTTGAGGGAAATGGGAGGCGACATCTTTGCCGATGGGAGCTAGGAGAGAGCGAAGGAACCAGTCCATATAGATCCGATCTTCGAAGGGGGGAGCTCGACATAAGCTGCGTCTACGTTGCCATTCCTGAACATGGGTGGAAAGGTGGGTTGAAGATGTTTGCTTAAAGGAAGTCAAGAGCTCCGTACCGGTATCGTATCGGAGAGGGAGCTGGAAGTAAGATAAAAAGGCTTGGGCAATGGTCGCAAAGGTGGTATGGGAAGAGGTGGATTGGTCGACATACCATTTAGAAGCTTCGCCGGTAAGCGTGCGTTGGAACAAATGAAGACGAATGGAGTCATCGGTAATGGAATTGGAGGAACACCACATGTGGAAAGATCGGACATGATTGGTTGGATCTTCTCCAGCAAGGCCTTCGAACTTAGGGATGTCGGAGGGGAGCTTGGTTAGCATAGCAGGCCAACCAACATCGTGGCGGATAGGGTCATTGGAATATCGGTTGAAATCGAGAGGGTGGGAGCTGTGATGTACGGCGGCAAGGGTGTGGCCGAAGGTAGTTCACCGTAGGCGGTTCATTAGTAGTGGTTAAGCATTAGGGCACCGGAACGCGGTAACGATGAGCCACCAGACCGGACATAGTGAAGGTGACGAGGGAGGAGCCGGAGGGAGAGAACCCAATGAATCGGAGGGGTCGGAGTGCGGACTCGGAGGGGCGGCTCGACGACGACGGGATGGAGAAGGTCGATTGACCGGAAACTGAGGGTGAAGGCTAAGAAGTCTCCAGGAAAGGCACCTTGGGGGCGCAATGATGACGGGAAGAAGGAAACCGACAAGGGCAAAAAGGGACAGAATCAAGCGATGTCAAGGGCAGAAAATGTGCAGTGACAATTTATTTTAGAGTCTTTTCCAGGCGGTGTTAACCAGGTGCTTCTTCACTTAGGGTCAGTGTGTGGTGTGTGTTAATTTTAATTTTTAAAACAACACCCCGTTTTGAGGCATTTCTCGAAAATGTCTTAACGTATTTTTGAAATAAATACGGAAAACAGTATATAATGCTGAAATAACAGAAAATTAACAACTACTATTGCATCTATCTAACCCAAGAAGGCGGGTCCCTAAAAACTAGTCTAAAAAAGAGAAAAAATCTAGTCAAAATGCATTGAAAAGAGGCCAATAGATCTAAGGTCGAGAGGGACAGGGATCTAAACGATAAAGCTGCTAAAAAGAGGTGCAGATCACAGCCAAGAGACACAGGCAAGGTGGCTGGAAAAAGGGAGGAAATCAGCAAAAATCGGAAAGGATAGGGACGAGGTCCTAAAGAGAGGTCCAAACAAAACGACAAGAGGTGATTTGAAAGGAAGAAAGGCTGATTTAAAGGGATCTGAGGAGGAGGTTTCAGATCTGAAAAAGGGAAGGTTGAAACTCTGAAAAACAGACGGCTGAAACAACTAAAACTCTTCCACAAAAAGTGGAGGGTACTGAAGCCCTAGGGGGCTAGGTTCCCACTTAGATGAGTAAAAACAGATCATAACTAGGTCAAAGCAGTCTGAGACAGAGGCTGGAAAACCCTGACAGAAGCTTCAGCAGAACCCAGAAAAATTGCAGAAAAATCATTGAAAAATTGGCAGGTCGCAGGTTCTGACCTGCTTTTAGTGCAGGTCACAGAAAAGAGGCTGAAAAGTGCGACCTGGAGGTCCAGGTCGCATTTTTTGGGCTGAAAAGTGCAACCTCCCATTCCGGTTGTCTCGGCGGCAGATTTTCGGAAAAGTTGCCGTCTCAGTTGCGGCTGATGTCGCTTACCTGCGCAATAGGGCCAGAAACACACGAAAGTTAAAATTTTTAATGTTTTAGGGTTTTATGTGAGGAAAACAACATAAAAATAGGAAAAATAAACAGCTGAAAAGAAACCCTAGGGTCTGAAGTAGCTGGATATGCAGGAATATGAAAAACGACAACGGTCGTAATTTAAAACCTGTTTGGAGTCGCCATTTGTTAGTATGAATCCTTTGTCGAAGTGTACGAAAAAGGACCACTTTAGCTACGCATAACTAATAGCCCTAACAACAAAAGTGGTTGCCAATATCTTCAGATCTGCGGTTAGTTAGACATAAAAGAGCTGCAAAAACCAGATCTATGCATGGAAAGACATTAAGCAGAAAAAATAAGGGTTTGCTCCATATACCAATAGACAAGAAAAGAACAATTTTTGAAAGAATTTTTATATTAATGGGGCACCTGGGAGGAAAACAAGAAGGCGTATCCAATTCTCCTCAGTGGGATGGGTTCTTGGAAGTCCTCAGCACTTCAGATCTAAGATTTCTCTCTCTTGTTGGTGTAGAAAACCCAATGCCAAGAATAGAGCTCAATGGGAGCTCACACAGCAAATGATGGAAAAATGGGACCAAGTGTATAGATCCAGAGTGATCTAATAGGCAACAAAAGGTGAAGAATGGTAGAAAAAACCCTCCTATTTATAACAAAATATTGGGTCATTCTAGATCTTGGTGCATGATTAAAATAATGTTAACCAAATCTAGATCCACCTTTTATGGAATATTTTATTATATTTGTTGGAGGGAAAAATATTTGACTTGGGTCAAATCCCTTTATTTGTTAGTAATAAATAAATAAATGATTTATTTATCTTTTTAAGGAAGTGGTTGAAGGATAATTAAATAAATAATGATTTATTTAATTATTTGTAGGTGATTTGGTCATATTTAACAAGGAATATTATCTAAATAAGATTTAAATAATTATTCCTAGAAAATAATAAGATAAATAAAGGTTTGTCTAATTAATTTATTTGTTTTTGGGTTAAACATGACTGGGAATAATAATTAAATTATGGTTTAATTAATTATTCCATGAGGAAAATCAAACAAATATAGGTTTGTTTAATATTTCCTTTTGGGGTTTCCTTTTTGGACCATAAACAACCTAATAAATGTGGTTTATTAAGTTATTTAACATAGTGAAGGCAATTTTACTTAGGGTAAAATTGGTCTTACATGGTGTACTTGGGTCCATCTAATGATAATAGGTTAGATGACCAAAAAATGGTGTAACACCATGGACCAATACCATGGCTTTTCAATACCACATTCTCAAAAACCATAACTCATTTAAAAAACAAAAATTAATTTAAATATTTTATTTTAATTTTATTTTATAACATTTTTAAAATTAAAACTTAGTACTTATAATACAAATATAATATAAAAATATTATTAACCATGCATCAATATCTTTAGTTATCAATACAACTTGCCCAAAAATCATAGGTCATTTCAAAATTATAATATTTTGTAAATATTTTATTTGAATATATTTTATAACATTTTTAAAATTAAATCTAAAAGCAAAAGCTAGAGGGAGATGTTGTAGAAGTGTAAATGTTTGTACACATTTACATGTGAGCTCAATTAAAAATAATAAAAGGTTAAAATTAATTACATAAAGATGCGAAGATATTGTAATGTAATGTTTAACATTTTGACTAAGTCAAATTATATAAAAATAAAAACAAAATAAAACAAAATAAAAAGTTTGATGTAATGTGAAGTAAACATTTTAACTAGGCCAAAATAAAATAAAAATAAAAGTAAAATGGCTCATGGTATTGACCCATGGTATTGAGAACCCATGCTATTTACCTATGGTATTCATACATAATGTGGCCTATTTAAAGGGGGAAATCAAACCAACCTAGATCCATGATCTAGCAAGCACCTACAGGGATCAAATATCTTCATATGCAAAAATATTTTAGAATGAAAAGAGATTTGATCCCTCTTGGGGCTTGGTAGATCCAAAGTTAACATGGATCTATGTTGGTTTAATTATAAATTATGATTTCATTTTTTAGTAAAAAATAATTTCCCAATTTTTTTTTTGTTGATGAAAGTCAGATTTATATTATCAGTTCAAAATTTACATCACAAAAAAATGTTGTTGTGGTACAACTAAGCAACCTGAGTTTCAGAAAGAGCCATACTTGTCTCGAGTGCAAGCCAAGGAAAATGGTGCCACTGGTTATTCCCGGCACAAAACTACAAAAAAAGGCAAATACAAAGCTTCATGGAGGAGGATTTTAAGGGGCGGCTGTAAAGAAACCTTCACGGTTGTGCACATGGTAGTCGATATGATCGACCTGGATTTCCAGTGCTGGGAGGTGGTTGTGGGAACGCCACAACTGACAGCGTAGACTCTCCCAAGCATCTAGAGTTTCATTTTTCATATGTTGAATGTCATTAATGTAAGCAATTAGCTCATTGTGTTCTTCATACCTCTATTCCCGCATGTTGTCCAGATTGAGTTGAATCTGTTGCAATTGGATTGAAATCACATCTAGGGTGATCGTAGTGTCAACTTGACCAGATGACCTAGATGGAGAGACTGCCATGGTAGCAACAAAGTGCTGACTCTTGGTGGACTATGAATCGGAGCTTAGGTCCCTGTTTGGCCTTCGCTCCTCCATTCTGTGCTTGAGACCGCCTCTGCGTGCCCAACCATATCGTCGTGGCATATACCTACCCTTCTCATGCCCTACTGCTTCTTGGATAAAATTCCGGTCACCTACACAGAGTGTTATCTTATGAATTGGAGTGCAATGGCTCAGACTAGTTACCCCTATCCAAATACTAGCACCCACTGGCTCAGAAGAGAGTACCATCATCCCAAAGATCAATTCCCCACTTCTTCCAATGGCATAGAGGAAAATCCACATGTGCATGCACTAGACCGACACTAGACCAGAATGACCTCTGAGCCCACACCAACATTGCTCCTTGGTCTCCTCCACTACCACCACAGACCACTTCCCTGCTACGAACCGAGAATTCAATAGTAAGCACGCCCAATTGGGCTCCTTCCTCACCACTAGCCCAACTTCAATCACCTCCTCTGTATCAATTTTCCCCTCGAACACGATGCTACCATGATCCCACGGGCACTTGCGCCACCATCCCCAACTCGCTGCCTCCCTCTCTTGCCAACATGCACCCTTCATTCGAGGCTGAAGTCATAGCTTGAGTGCCAATGTCGTTGCATAGGGTGAGACCTCCCAACAAAATTTCACCATCACCCAGAACTGCACTCTGCAAACTTCCTTGTGTGAATGCCTTAGAAGCTTTCGAATCCCGCCACGCCCTTTCTCTTCCCAAGACACCATAACTACCTTCATGCGAGGGTGATTAATTCAGCACGATGGCACGTGGTGATAGGCTTGTCTTATTCGCGTATACTGCCACCACTTGGCTCCTTGATGAGACACCCCCATTGGGGAAAAACATAATTTCCCATTAATTATATAAGATAATTGTTTTTTACTAATTTTAATTTATAATTTGTTTTCTTTACACATTTATACAATTTTTGAAATTTGAAAATTTGAAAAATTAAAATAAATATTTACAAATGTGAAAGGGTGATTAAATGCTAACTCTTTTTCATTAAAATATCTTATGCAACTTATATAAAAAATATATTACAATGCATATTTTTCCCTTAGAAAACTTGAGTACATGTGTATTTATGAAGCTACAACCTATTAAATTGTAAATTAATATATTTCACCTAATTTAAGAAAATAAAGGCTACCGTGATCTCCACAAGTCTCTTCGATAGATGAGTTTGAAGTAATTACGCAGATAGGTGTTCCTCTATGGGATTTGACTAGGTATATCTAGCCAACCAAATACACCTATTTTCATCTTCCTCCTTCTAATGCAAATTTAACATGTGCCTCCTCCTTACACACGTCATTGCACACCCCAAAAAACACCTTCACCCTCATTTTCGTCATGGTTGGCTACTTTCTCCCATTATCAAGCCCTATAATATTTTCATACTTTTTTGTGTATGAGTTCCCAGATATTCCTACATGATCTCGCCTTTTGGAAACATGAATATCTACGCCACTTTCCGCCAGTAGCGATTCTCATCTTTGGGTTTAGTTTTCTATTTTAGGTAAGAATCGAACTTGCCCTCTTCGCAAAGTATTCCTTAGAGGATGAGTTGAGGATATCAAGTGAAATGATTTTAGTATGACTCCTTATGGTATTGGAGTGGCCATATATGCCTTTAAGGGATTGGCATGGTGGTTCCCTTAGAGGTGGAGGCAGGCAAGAAGCATACTTTTGGGTGAATTTTGGGCCTTACTATATTTTTCATCGCTCTCACCTATGGAGGTTTTTGGCTATTAGGTTATTGTGCATTTGGATCTAGGACTAGGGACATCATAATACTAAATATGGGAAGTAATTAGGTGACAATTATTTTCTAATTGTATTTGTACCTAAATTTGTTCTTCCCTTTTCCTTTAATGATGAATCACGTTCACGAGGTTGTAGAGATAAATTTCAATGGAGGATAGTATTCTTTCCTCTCAAGGTCCCTCTCCATTTTTTTAACTATTATATTTTCTTTGTTCATGCCCATTTTTGCATACTTTCTGTCTCTTATGGGTAGTAGTGTCTGTTATGTTATGGGTTTTGTATTTCTTGATACATTTCACTTCATCACTTGTAGGAAGGATTATTCTTTGGGTCATGTCATTGAAAATGTTCTGATCATCTTTTTTGGCACGATTTTTGTAGTAACCATAAAAATATCATCTATTAAATATATATTTCACTTTACAGTGCAGGGTTAATTGTCATTGTCTGTTAGATCCCCATATTACTAGTTTAGTCCCTTATTTTTATTAGTGTAGCCCCCTTATTGTTATTGTTGTGCCCCTATAACCCCCATATTGTTATTATTGTTCCCTTACATTATTATTGTTAGGTTGGCTAGGATTATATTGTGACCCCATGGGCCCCTATATATATAAGGAGGTTTTTTCATTTGTATCATCCAAGAATTGTTCATTTATGTAATGTATTGGAGGTTTCCCCCTTGAAGTGGCTGATTACTAAGGCTTTGATCTTTGTTCTCTTCTATTTTTGGAGCTGGTTTCATAACATTTGGTATTGGAGCTTTGGATTATAGGGTTTCGTTGCTCCAAACAAGTCATCGTGAAATTTTCACTATAACATTTTTATACAAAGGTTCAGAAGCTGAAATTTTTACATCATGAAGCCAAAATCCTGAGGAATGTCATGGAAAAATTTCAGATCTTAGTTCACAATATTTTCGGAGATATAATCTGTAAATGTTAGGTCTTTTTGCAGGCTCCTAAATTTAACCTAAACAGGTCATAGTGGCATTTTAGCAATAACGTTTTTTCTACTAGGGTTCAGAAGCTAAAATTTTTACAGATTGAAGCCGAAATTCTGAGGAATGTCGTGGAAACATTTGAGAGCTTTATTCACAATATTTTTAGAGATATGATCTATGGAAGCTAGTGTTGTTACAGGCTTTTGAATTTCATCTCAAAGAGGTGACCCTGGGAAAATTTTCATAACTCTCACTCTGAGAATCAGATTGGAATTCTGTAAAAAGTGGCTAAAAGCACACAAACTGTAGTTTCCATTTTATCAATTTCAGAGATGAACGAGGAAACAATTACATATGGAATGTCGTACAATTTAGCTCTAATGAACCAGTCCATAATTAGGTCATTGTGGGATATTGGGCATAACTTTGTCTTGAAGAATCCAAATCAGGTGAGACCTATGGCAATTGAAAGAAGCTTCAGAGGGCTACTACAAGGCAAAATTTCAGATATTTAAAATCTGAAATCACGGAGATAATTCAGTTTCAATACCTAGCTCCTCAAAATCAATAAAAAGGTGTGTTTTTTTTTTTTTTCAATTGTATAAGTCTTGTGTGAAATATCAGTTTGAATTGATTCCAAGGGCATATTTTAGAATAGATATCAGTATTCGGTTATAAAATTCCTCCTAAAAGTAATTCAACGCCCATTAATCGTTTAGAAGGCTCTACTATAACTCATGAAGATGAATAATTGCAACATGACATATCAAAATTACAAGAACAAGTGCACCAAATTTTGCTCTCACAAAGAGCAACAAAAAATGAAATGGAAGCTTTGAAGAAAGGCATGGAAGCTAAGATGGACGGCATGGAAGCTGGCATGGAAGCTAAGATGGATGACTGAAAGACAACATGGAAAACATGAAGAATGATCTAAATTCACACATGGAAGGTTTGACAAAGTTGATACAAGAAATGTTTCCAAATGCCAAAAAGATAGTAGAGGAAACTCATGATGAGAAAAAAATAAATGTTAATCGTGATTTCATAAACTCTAACGTTGGATGGAAGAACCACCATATTCCAAGATGGATATGAGGAATTTTGATGGCAAGGATCCCGTAAAATGGATACTACATATGGAGCAATATTTTAATCTCAATTATGTGCAAAACACACAAAAGGTATGCATTGCAACTTTACATTTAGAAAAAAATAAATTTGTATGGTATCGATGGCTTTGCTCCCGTAAAAAAATTATCACTTGATCAATTTTTATGGAGGAAATGAGAGCACATTATGAGGATACAAAGAGTAACACCTTCTTTAGCCAATTGATAAATCTCAAACAAAAGGGTTCAGTGGCGGAGCACATTTAGGACTTGCAAAAATTAAATATAAGGGTAACTGATATTCTATAGGAACACAGGATTGATGTCTTCATAGGGACTTTAAAGGATAAAATACAACATGAAGTTCACGTTTGGGAACATAAATAATTGGAGAAGGAATTCAGATTGGCAAGAAAAATTGAATGTAAAATTATGGCGACAGGGAAGCCTACCACTCACATCTATAAAGATGGAAGTATTGATACTCCTAGACTTCCACAACCTACAAGGTTGACACCACAAAAATTGGAAGAAAAAATAGCAAAAGGGCTTCGCTACAGTTGTGATAGAAAATACAGTAAAGGTCATAAGTGTGCTGAGAAGAAATTATTTTAAATAGATTGTGAAGAGGAGGAAGAAAATGAACAAGAAACTTCAAAAGAAGAGGATATACACTAGGAACCAACCCTAGAAGAAGAATAAATGAGTCCGACCATATCGTGTAATGCATTGGCAGGAATTACCACTCCTAATCTCAAGATAGAAGGACATATCAAGACGAAAAAGGTAATAGTGTTGATTGATTTAGGTAGCACCCATAATTTTATTCATTGTAAGGTAGCCAAGGAATTGAATTGTTTCCTATACCCAGCACCAGAATGTCAAGTGATGGTTGCAAATGGAGGAACTATAAATTCTTTGGAAAATTCCATAATCTCAATATAACCATGGGGGAATATGTATTGAATAGTCCAATGCTTTCCATTCCAATAGGAGGTGCTGATGTTGTACTAGGAGTACAATGGTTACAATCTTTGGGGATGATAGCTTTTAATTTTCAAGAACTTTTCTTGAATTTTTTTTTGGAAGGAAAGGAAATTGAATTACGGGGTATCGCAAGGAAGTCGGGAAAGATAATAAGCTCTAATTTCATGAAAAATATTTTTAATAAAGAACAACGAGGCGTAATTGCACAATTATGCTCACTAGAAGTTCCAACATCAAAATCATCTATTTCTCTGGGTCTCCAAAAATTCTTAAACAATTATTCCAAGGTGTTTGATACTACCAAAGGACTCCCACCTATTTGTGATCATGATCATGCTATTCATTTGATTCTAGGAACTGTTCCTCCAAACATCAGGCCTTACAGATATCCTTATGTCTAAAAGAGAAAAACTTAACGTATGATTGCAGAAATGTTAGAAGCTGGTATAATTCAACCTAGTCAAAGTTCTTTCTCTACTCCAGTAGTATTGGTGCACAAGAAGGATGGATCATGTCATATGTGTTCGGATTATAGGGAGCTCAATAAGCTCACTATTAAAGATAAATTTCCCATTCCTGTGATTGACGAATTATTGGATGAATTACATGGCGCTATTTATTTTACCAAGTTGGATCTTTGTTCAGGATATCATCAAATTAGAATGAAGAGTGAAGATATTCTGAAAACAACATTTCGAACTCATGATGGTCATTATGAATTTTTGGTCATGCCTTTTGGCCTTACCAATGCACATTCTACATTTCAAGGGTTGATGAATTCCATTTTCAAACCCTTCCTTAGAAAATTTGTGCTATTATTTTTTGATGACATATTAATCTAAAGCAAGTCTTCGAAGGATCATGTTCAACATGTTGATAGGGTGCTCAAACTATTGGAGGAGAAACAATTATATGCAAAAACATCCAAAGGTTTCTTTGGAGTACAAGAGGTGGAATATCTGGGTCATATTGTATCTCACAAGGGTGTTAAGGTAGACCCCAACAAAATTAAATCCATTAAGGAATCGAAAGTCCCCACAACCATAAAGCAGTTGCGAGGATTTCTTGGGTTAACAAGGTATTATTGCAAGTTTGTTAAGAATTATAGGAGAATATCAGCACCTCTAACAACATTATTGAATAAAGATGCATTTTCATGGACTCCTGAAGCATCTAAGGCCTTTGAACATCTTATAGAGGCAATGTGCCTAGCACCGGTCTTAGCCATGCTAGACTTCACAAAAGCCTTTATTGTGGAATGTGATACCTTAGGAAATGGAATTGGTGTTGTGTTAATGCAAGAAGGAAGACCCATTGCTTTTCGAAGCTGTCCAATCAAAGGAAAGTATTTACATAAAGCTATTTATGAGAAGGAAATGTTGGAAATACTACATGCACTAAAGAAATGGCGACCTTACCTAATGGGAAGGCACTTCAAGGTAAAAAATAACCATGACAGTCTTAATTTTTTTTGGGAACAAAGAATATCTTCAGAAGAGAAACAAAAATGGGTCACAAAGATGTTGGGTTATGACTTTGAAATCATCTACGAAAAAGGGAAGCTAAATGTTGTTGTAGATGCACTCTCAAGAAAGGATGAAGAGGTGGAAGCATTGATTTGTGCAATTTCTATTATCCAACCAGATTGGATAACCGAAGCAAGAGATGAATGGAAGAAGGAAAAATAAGTGTGGACACTCATTCAAAAGTTGAAGCAAGAACCTAGTACATCTTATATATTTAGTTCGAAAAATGATTCCTTATGGTACAAAGATCGGTTATATATTTGTAAGAATTCCCAAACAAAAAAAATATTCTTTTGGAATTTCACACTTCTCCTTTAGGAGGACACTCGGGATTTTTAAAAACTTACCATAGGGTGAAGAATGAATTTTTTTGGGATGGCCTTAAATCTGATATTCAAAATTTTGTGGCAGAATGTTTGGTTTTCCAACAAAATAAACTTGAGATAGTTAAGACCCCATGTCTTCTACAACCTTTATCCCTTCCAAGTCAACGTTGGGAGGAGATTTCAATGGATTTTATCACAGGTTTACCTAAGTCCGAAGGAAAGAGTGTCATCATGGTGGTAGTTGATAGAATTACCAAGTATGCACACTTTTGTGCATTATATAATCCATTTAAATCAAGTACAGTTGCTACTTCATTTATGAAAACAATTCAAAAGCTACATGAAAACCCAAAGATTATGGTAAGCGATAGAGATCCCATTTTTACTGGAATTTTTTGGATGGAATTATTTTCTTGTTTGGGTACTCAACTAGTTCATAGCTCATCTTATCATCCTCAATATGATGGTCAAACTGAGATAGTGAACAAATGTTTGGAAGGATATCTTCATTGTTTTGTATATGATAAACAAACACAATGGGTCAAGTGGTTACCTCTGGCAGAATGGTGGTATAACACTTCCTTCCATACTGCAGCAAAAATGACCCCATTTATGGCACTTTATAGATATCATCCACCGTCCATCACATCATCTTTAAGAGAATATTCTAAGGTGCAAGTAGTGGAAGATCACATCGTGCATCAACAGCAAGTTCTCCAACTCCTAAAGGATAACCTCAATTTGGCACAAAATTGAATGAAACAATGGGTAGATCAACATTGCAGTGAGAGAAGTTTTGATGTAGGAGACTGGGTATTTTTAGGGCTACAACCATACAAACAAATGTCCCTCAAGCAAGCTAAGAAAGATAATAAATTATCGCCAAAATACTATGGTCCTTACAAGGTGTTGCAAAATATTGGTACTATGGCATACAAATTGGAGCTTCCTTCTTCTCCACGAGTGCATCCAGTTTTCCATGTTTCATAGTTAAAGAAGGTTATAGGTGACAATTCTAGTTCAAACAATATTGCTAGAACTTGATGAGGAAGGAAAAATCATATTGGAACTTGAAACAGTCTTGGAAACAAGAACTCGACAGCTACGAAATCGGTCAATTTCAGAGTATCTCATCAACTGGAAGAACTTACCCACTGAAAATTCTACATGGGAGGATGAGAATTTTATACAGAAGCATCCAGAGCTACTCAAGCATTGAGGAAAACACTTTTTTGAAGGAGAGGGGCATGTTAGGTCCCCATATTACTAGTGTAGTCCCTTATTTTTATTAGTGTAGCCCCCTTATTGTTATTGTTGTGCCCCTGTAACCCCCATATTGTTATTATTGTTCCCCTACATTATTATTGTTAGGTTGGCTAGGATTATATTGTGACCCCATGGACCCCTATATATAGAAGGAGGTTTTGTCATTTGTATAATCCAAGAATTGTTCATTTATGTAATGTATTGTAGGTTTCCCCCTCGAAGTGGCCGATTTCTAAGGCGTTGATCTATCTTCTTTTCTATTTTTGGAGCTAGTTTCATAACCTTGTCTATGTCTCCTATTCCAGTTGCCATAAAAACAACATTATGCCTTGTGTTAAAGGTTGTTTCCTTCTAATTTTCTATAGAAATCCTAATTAAATATTATGCTTGTTATCAACTAGTGTTGAATTTTACATGTGAGTTCTTCATGAACTCCATACTACAAATTCATGTAATAGAAATTAATCTCAATGGCGGTATGAAATCTGACTTCCTATGCTTAAATTTATGCATTTGCTATTTTATAACAATGGAAATAATTGGAGTTGTGTGGTTCTAATATCATTGTTTCTCTCTTTAACTGGTTTAACTTGAATACAAATGAGGAAAGAAACGTGTTAGAAATTCAATAGCTTGTTTTTCTACAAGGAATTGAATTTAACATAAAGGAAATGTATCAAAAGTCACCTAACTATTTGTTAATGATTTTTAATTCAAACCTATCGAATTTATGTCATTTCCATGATTGCAACATTCAAAAAATGATGGTGGTGTAGAGGATTAACAAAACAAACACATAGAAATTTTATTAATAAAAACCACACCCCAAATCTTGAACATTACAAATGATTACATGGTTATTTTTTTAGGATGGAAGCATTCTCTTGAATCTCTTCAAGAGAAACTTCTTATAAGATATTTGGAGGATGTTGAGAATTATCCTCTCAAATTTAGCAATCCTATCCTAACTTCCTAATATCCTAATTAATTCTACAATAACTCATAAAATCTAGAAAATTCTAGATTTCTCAATTTAAATAATTACAACATATAAAATATGTGATGCTTCTACATCATACTACCTGGGAAGAAAAAGATACAATAATATGTTTTGTTTTTGAAGTTCTTTAATGATGGTACCATATTTTGAAATCTTTGTTGCTGTCATCCAAGTAGCATATTCGACTGGTTGATTCTTCCATTTGACCAAGTATTGAATATACTCTTTGCTTTTAGTCCTTTTAGCCACTCTTTGATCAATGATGGATTCAATCTGCTTTGTTGGTGCTAAAGTTAGTTGTTTCTCCCGTTGAACTTTTTCGTTGATAGGTGCATCTGTAGGATCATTCATTGGTTCCTTAAAGGGGTATAGATCTGAAACATTAAAGATTAGTGAAATTCCATATTCGTTGGGTAGTTCTATTTCATAAGCATTCGAGGAAAATTTCCACAAAATTTTGCATGGTCCAATATTTTTCAATTTTAACTTATTATATTCCCCTTTAAGAAATATTTCTTTCCGAAGATGTGCCATAACCAGGTCTCCAAAATTAAAGTCTAATTGTCTTCTTTTGGATTTTTCTCTTTGTTTGTACTTTCTACTACTTTCTTGTAGTTGCTCCTTGACTTTGTTCTATATTTCCTTCACACTGGCTACACAATATTCACCATCTGCTCTTATGAATTGTTGCTTTACTAGGTTCCTCAAGTCATAAATTCCTCTTGGATGCATCCCATAAACAATTTGAAATGGACTCAATCCAATGCTTTTGTTGGGTAAATAATTATATGCAAATTCTTCCCGAGAAAGTACCCGATCCCACTCTTTGGGATGTTCACTTACCAAACTCCTCAAGAATTTTCCAAGGCTTCTATTTACCACTTCTGCCTAACCATCAATCTAGGGATGATATGTTGAGTTGAAACTGAGATTGGTTCCCAACATTTTCCATAGAGTTTTCCAAAAATGACCCACAAACTTAGTGTCTCCATTAGAAACAATGCTTGTAGATAATCCATACAATCTAACTATTTCTTGGAAGAAAAAGTTTGCTATGTTAGTTTCATCATTTTTCTGTTTACAAGCTATAACATGTGACATTTTTGAGAATCCGTCAACAACAAAAAATATTGAGTCACTTCCCTTTTGTGTTTTATGTAATCTCAATACAAAATCCATGCTTATGGAGTGCCATGGTCGATTTGGTATTGGTAGGGGTTGATAGAGCCTAGTGTTCTAAATTCTTCCTTTCGCTTATATATCCTGCATCTTTCAACAAATTTATTTACATCTATTTGCATGTGAGGCCAATAATAAAATTCTTGTAGTTGTGCTAGATTTTTATCTTGCCCAAAATGGCCTGCTAAACCCCCACTATGTTTTTCTATCAACAAATTTCCCCTCATCAAACATCTTCAAATGCATAATTTTTTTCCTTTGAATAGATGTCCCTCCTGTATCATGTAGTCTAACCATGGAGTCCTATATATACTTACATTATTTTAACAAGCTTCATATGATTCTTTAAAATCTGGATCATCTTTATAGATATCTTTCAACTCATCAAATCCTAAGACATTTACTTGGAATTATTACAAAATTGAATTGATTCTGCTTAATTCATCTACTACTTTGTTTGATTTCCCACTTTTATGCTTGATCAAAAATGTGAAATTTTGTAAGAATTCAATCCATTTAACATGTATTTGACTCAATTTTGTTTGATTATTGATATACTGTAAAGTATGATTAGCTGTGTAGAGGATGAAATCTTTTGGCATAAGATAATGTATCCATTTCTTTAGAGTTTGTATGATGGAATAAAATTATTTATCATAAGAAGAGTATTTTTTCTTGGCCTCATTAAGTTGTTAACTAAAGTAGGAAACTAGTTTTCCTTCTTGACTTAATAAATCTCGCATTATAGTTACATTTGCATCAGTTTGAACTTGAAACAACTTATTAAAATATGCCAGTGCTAAAATAGGTTGTTCTGTGATCTTTTTCTTTAATAAATGGAAACTTTCATAAGTTTCTTCTGTTCAATGGAATGGTTGATTTTTATCTTTAATATGTTCTACAATTGGAGCACATATGCCACTAAAATTTTTGATAAATTTCCTATAAAAACTTTCCAATCCATGAAAAATTCTTACCTCTGAAATTCGTATTGAAAATGGACAATTGATTATGGCCTTCACTTTCTCTTGATCCATCTTTAAGCCTTCTCTTGAAATTACAAAACCAAAGTAAAATA
This sequence comes from Pinus albicaulis, assembly GCA_034641835.2. NCBI lineage: Eukaryota > Viridiplantae > Streptophyta > Pinopsida > Pinales > Pinaceae > Pinus > Pinus albicaulis. The sequence continues at coordinate 432,837,228 of CM076583.1, forward strand.
ATTTTTTCTTCATGAAACTACATTTCTTTAGATTAATTAGCAATTTAACTTTTTGTAGTTTCTTCAAAACCATCTTAAGATCTCTTAGGTGCTCTTATTTTGATTGACTATAAATTAAGATATCATCAAGATAAACTATAACAAATTTTCCAATGAATTATTTTAAGACTTTATTCATTAGTCTCATAAAAGTGTTGGGAGCATTGATAAGTCTGAAGGTCATTACCAACCATTTATATAAACCATTATTAGTTTTGAATTTTGTTTTCCATTCATCACCTTCTCTAATTCTGATTTGACGATATCTACTTTTTCAATATATTTTAGAAAAATACGCAACACCACTTAGACAATCTATAAGATCATCAATATGGGGTAATGGAAAATTGCACACGATTGTGATTTTGTTGATTTCTTGAGAATCTGTGCACATTCTCCATCTTCCATCCTTATTTGGAGTTAGCAATGTCGGAACATCACACAAAGTTAAACTTTCTTGAATGATACATTTATCCAACAATTTCTACACTTGATTTTTAATTTCTTCATTCTCTTTTAGAGTCATTCTGTAAGATGCTTTATTTGGAAGGCTAGCAGATGGAATGAGATCAATATGATGGATGATGCTTCGAATGGGAAGAAATTAAATAGGCAAGTCATCCACTACAATATCAATAAATCCATTCAACATGTTTTTAATTTATTTTGGAAGATCATTCAAATTTTTACTTGTGAGGAATACCTTTGGCTTACTGATCAAAGAAAAATTTATCTCCTCATGCGTGATTTATTGAAGAAATTATTTTCCACTAAGAAAAATTACCTTAGATTGGTCTTCTTTTGGTTCTTTTTCATTCTTCAAAGCCAAAATTACCTTCTTTTAACCATTCTTTTCAAAAGTGTAGGTATTTCTCATTCCATCATGATTTACTTACCTGTCATATTGCCATGGATTTCTAAGAAGGATATGACAGACAGCATTAGGCATACATGACAAATAATTTTATCCTTATAACATCCTATTTGAAACTCCACTTCACATTGTTCATTAACTAATATCTAATGTCCCTTTTGCAATTATGAAACTTTTTAGGGAGTAGGATGTTTAGTTTTCTTTAAGTTTAAGTTTTCTACTATTTATATAGATACTAAATTATCAGTACTCCCACTATCAATAATGATTTTACAACACTTTCCTCCTAATTTAGAAATAGTTTTGAGCAATGTTTTTCTTTGTGTGGGTTCCTTTACTTCTTCAACGATCTTTAATAAAGTTCTTTTCATCATCAAATATTCACCAATTTCAAGTGAATTTTCATGTGTAGAGGATTGTACACTTTCTGTATCAGTCTATGTTATATGTGTGCTTCCTTGACTAGAAAATATTTCTAGACATTCATTAACTTTATGACCAACTTTGTTACATATATAACATCTTACCACAAAAGATCGACCTTACCTCTTTGATATGGTCTTCATCCTCTGAAGTCTCCTCTTGATGATTCTGCCTATTGTGAATTGTTGCCTTCTTCTCTTTGAATGGGAAATCCTCCACTTGAATATCATGTGCTTCTTATCATGCTTTGTCCTCTTCATCTTTGACTTTTCTTCTTTGCCAATTTATTTTTCAATATTAAGGGATATCTGGTAGGCTTCTTCAACATTTTTTAGAGACAAAACATTCAATTCATATTGTATTTCAAATCTCATGCCATTAATATATCTTGCTATTTTTTCTTCATTTGCTTCCATATGACAAGATCTTATACCCAATATATAAAACTCTTATGTATATTCTTTTATAGACATAAATTTCTGCTTAAGATTTTGCATCTGGCGAAAAATATTTAACTTATAATCTCGAGGAAGAAATTTACCTTTGAGCTTTTCCACCATTCGATCCCAACTAGTGATATTCCCTTTGTTTCTATTTATCCTTTCAGCTTGCACGTTGTCCCACCATAGTGCAACATGTCCCTTTAATCTGGTCACCACAAACTTCTAAGATATATACTCAAAATTATATAAGTTTCACTTTTTGAAACCTCCACGGAAAAAAGTTATAGTGAAAATTCCAAACTGACATATTTGAAACTAATTTAAAGAGCAATAAGGAACCCTAATTTCATTAGAGCATACAAACCAATATTTTAAATTTTAACTAGATAAAAAATTCTTCTAAATATTCTCCAAGTTTCATGGTTTGGATCCTCCCAAAAAAAAGTTATAGTGGAAATTTCAAGATGAATATTTTGAAGCAACAAACCCTAGGTTTGTATGTTTTGATACTAAATTTTATGAACCTTGCACCTTAAAATTGATAAAAAACTAATCATTACAATCCTATTTTAGGGGAAAATATCCTTTTACAACGAATACAATGTACAATATTGATCCTAAAAATAGGTCTCCTTAGAATATAGATAGGAAATAAAGGGTAAAATTATAATAAAATGGAACCATAAAAGGTTCTAGTCTACATAACAATAGAATAATATAAATGTAATCACTCAATATCTATGGCTTGATAAAGGGAGTTTTTTTTTGGAGTTTTGAGAAGTTAATATGCATGCATTCCTTGTTTTGAAATGCCCATAATTTTAAATTTTGGAAAAGGCCACATTGTGGGAGTAGGAAGGGTAGAGTGTCATGTAAGGAAGACATGAAATGGAGTTGTAGGTAGGATTCCTAAGGATGAAGGATGAAGTGGTAGAATGAGAAATAAAATTGATCAAAGTAGGAGATAAAAATAATTTCATCAAGTAAATAATAAAAAATAACAATGAGTTTGCATAATTTTGAATGTAAGAGAAATCCCTGGATAGGAAAATAAATTTGGCCTCTAACCTTTCTTTGATATGTTCAACTCCTTTGGCAATTTGGTTTGTTCTTCATGATTTAGTCTCCACTATGAAAAGCATTTACATTTTTCTTACTTTGATACCATGTTAAACTCACAAGTAAAGGTAATAATGATAAAAAAATTAGAAACTCACAGGTTGTGGCTCACCCTTCTCACTATTAAAGAGAATATTTTCCACTAGAATAACACCTTTATAGAAGTACACATGACTAGAAAAAATTGTATAAATATAGGGGTAACAATTTTCTAGAAATATCTAAGACTAAGAGATAACTACCTATTGTTCCTCAAATTGTTTCAGTGAAAACCACAATACCAATAAATTCAATGAAGATCAAATGATATTACCACTTTTGGTTAAAGGATTGACCTTCCTTAACCACAAAGTGTATTCCATGTACTTATGTGAAATTTAGAAATGATTAACTTTATAAAAATACACCATGTTATATATATTTGAAATTTATAAGGAAAATAAGTGGAAAGACTAACAATGCATGAAACTTTGTTAATAGAATTGAGTCATCAATAACTAGTGGTATTAAACTATATATCTCAATTTATTAATGAAAATAACAAAATTAATGAAAAATAACATACATAACATAATTAGGTAGCAAGAGATGAAAATAATAAAATAAAATAAAAGAAAGAGGAAAACATTTTTCAATGGTGTGTACATATTGTGTTTAATTAGCTGTATACACACACACACACACACACACACACACACACACACATATAGCTAATTAAGCACAATGAAATTATATGATATCATGTATATATATAATTTTATATTAAGAAAAATCAATTATAGTGGTTAAATCAATTTTCTTGGATAATGTATATCCATGAAGTTTTTACATTTAATGATATGTATACAGTAGGTTAACGAATTGAACATGTCAAATCATAAATAATTTATTTGTACCAGAATAAACATAAAGATAATTTAAAACATAGACACATGAAATAAATAATTAATAATAATAGAAACATAAAGTGAAAGCTCACATTATAATGGTGAAAACAAGATAAAACAATGTGTGAACTTTGCCTTTAAAATTAAAATTTCATATCCATAAAGCCAACCCTTTCAATGTACAATATGTTGGCATTATGATATATGTGTTGTCCTTGATGGCAACCCACTTATAGCGGGATAAGTATGTGTTGAAATTATGGTAACATGATGAATACACATGCTAGTTCAGACGTGACAGAGAAAGAAATACTAGTTAGAGACAAAGGAATGATGAAGGAAAAGTTTGAGAAAGTTTACGTAGTTTTTGTGAAGCAAATACATGTACACACAGAGGCATGATGAATATAAGTCAGACATACAAAATTTATATGAAGCAAAGCCATGTAAGCATGCAGGTATGATGAAAATAAGTAGTGTATATGCAGGTTCGATGAAGCAAAGTTGTGTACAGACATGGGTATGAAGAATAAAAGGGGTGCACATTTGCGCACTATGGTTTACTAAATACCAAGGGTCTTAACCATAGTATTAACCCATATTAATGAGCATGTAAATGGATATTTTATCCCTTCAAATAATACCATCGACATAAGTTTGGTTTTGACACATGGTATTGGCTAAGGCCTACTATATAAGGAGAAGAAGATCCAAGTATTAGGGTGTGCATGTGTAATGGTGATTGATGAATACTTTGATTTGAAGTATGATTTCATGGTATGGGCTACTGATGAGTGGTTGATCTGAAATAAATATGCACCCAGTAATACAATGATGGATCACACTCAATAGAGCTAAAATGATTATGTATGGTATGATATGCTTATGGGTTGTTTAGATAAGTGATTTGGCATGTATTTATTTCTTTGAATTTCGTGATCTGGGTATGTGTGAACTTTCGAAGTGCAACATAACTATTATTTGGTAGTTGTAGATATGTACGCAAGTTTGTCTCTGGTAAGGCATGTACACACACTGATACTCTTCTGAGTAGTAACGTATCGATTCTGTAGTATGGGAATATCTGTACGCGGGTTTTATTCCTGAAAATCACATATACACGTGGAAATGATTTATGATAAGTGTGTATGAAAGCTAAGGTTTCTAATGAAGAATATGTTTGATCCATCTAATTAGTCTTGCTATGTTTCTACCATCTTTGAATGAAGTCTTTATATTGATCTGGGTTTGATAGTGATGTCTTGAGTATTTATGATGCTACTAGCTGTATGTGATTGAAGATCAATGATTGGTTTTTTGATTCAGTGATTCAGTGATTGGTTGAATGATTTGGTATAGTGATCAGTTTTAGTTTTGATATATGATATTGGGCTTAAATTATGGTAGTGGGTCCAGTCTCAAAATTTGATGAAAGGTGGCCTACAAGTTTTGATGTGTTGAAGTAGGTGGATCCATTGTGAAAATTTATGAAATGTTGTCCACGATGGTGTGGAGGGTTGGAACCTTGAGTGAGGAAGTTGAATATTCCTAGTAGTAGTAGCTGGTAATTGGATCAGTGGGTTGGAGCTCCCTTCTAGTGGGTGCTGGTAAATGAGATCAGGGGGTTGAAGCTCCTTTCCAATGGGTGTTGGAGAATGAGTGAAGGTTGTAGCCTTTTGCAGGTGCATTCCTACATGTTGGTATGAGTTTGTGCCAGTACACAAATGTAAGAAATTTTCATAATAATAAAATTGAAGACAGAGACGACAGTAGCGATGTTTTTCTCCCACATTGGGTTTCCACCTTAAATCCTGGTGTTCATGTGGGTTCTTTGTGTATGATTCTTTATTCTGTTCTTACCGCACATGTTTACTACTTATCAAATTTCTGATGAATTATTGATACATTTTTTTAAGATAAACATATGAATATTTACCAAAATATAAGTTCATTGAATATACACTATTTGTTTACATAACAATTATGTAGATACGCAGATTTAATTCAGTAAAGATGCATAAAAAAATCAGAGTAAGAAAAATAAAAGTTTATGTGTGTTTTAAAATACTGATTCACTCCCCCCCCCCCCCAAAGTATTTTTCCTAGCAATTGGTATCAGAGAAAGTTCTTCATAAGAATCCTGATCGCTTGAAGGAGGTCTGTCATGATGGGAATCTTGAAGGAGTATTTACTATCAGGCCACCATTGCTCAATGGAAGTAATCTAATCTTCTAGAATATCCAAAGAAGATATTATCTACAAAGTATTGGAGCAGAGATATGGGAAATCGTAGAAGGAGGTTATCAATATCCATCAACCATTCTTGTAGACGTGAAAAAAAGAAGAAATATGAAACCAATGAAAATTTTATCAATGCATTATTGGGAAGCTTGACAGAATAAAATTTTGTTAAAGTCATGTTGCTAAATTCAGCAAAGGACATACGGGACAAGATCATGCAAAGCTATGAAGGTGATTACAAGGTAAAAAGTTCCAAAATTCAAACTCTAAGAATTCAATATGAAACTATAAGAATGCATAATGATGAAAGTATTGCAAGTTTCTTCCTGAGAATATATATGATTGTGAATTATATGAGAAATACGGGTGAAGTTATAACATAATAAACCTTAATAGATAAAATATTGAGATATCTAACTCCAAAATTCGAGTCAAAAGTGTCTGCCATTGAAGAAAAGAAGGATCTGAAGAACCTTACTGTTGTACAACTCCATGAGATTTTAACAGCCTTTGAAATGAGAAAAGGAGGTCCCTCATAAATCAAAGAAGTTGCATTCAAAGTAGCTGCAAGAGGAAAATAAAAGGAAGAACACAAGAAATTAGGTTATATATTAGAAGAAGATGAGGCAAATTTTATGAAGAAACTCCAACTAGGCACCAAAAGGTTCAGAGGTAAGCTTCCCTTCAAGTATTTTTCTTGTGGTAGAGTTCGTCATTATGCTACTAAGTGTCCTCATAGAGAAAATCATGAAAAGGTGGAACCGTTTGAAAATAAAATAAGTTATTATATACATGAAGATAGTGATGGTTAATCGCTTGGAGAAGAGGGAGAGCACGATGAAGATATTCAAGTACTTATGGCATTTAGTATTAATGAATTTGATGAAAATTTCATGGATTCCATAGAAGAGAAGGATATTTTGACTAAACAATCTCCTAAATCAAAGCATAAAAGATGGTTTCATGGATATTGTTTCTTTTGTAACTCTTTTGGACATAAGGCCATTGATTGCAGGTCAAGTATGTTGAAGATAACCAAGATATTAGATAAGTTCCAACACATAATAAGAAATTTCAAGAAAATCTAGAGAAAGAAGGAACACCAGTCATAAATGTAGGGATTGTTGACCCTACTGTAGTCAACTATTTATAAAGCTTACTTCTCATAGTGACTGCAGAAATGACGTGAGATACATTATCAGGATCGGTAATGTATTATCACAGAAGGAACAATATATGACGATTCCAATGTTTTTTTTGTTAATTCTGGTTACTTATATTTCTGACAGTGCATCTGATGTGATAAAATAATACAGGTACAAACAGTACAAGCTCAGGGGTAGCTGAAGTTATGAAATTTAAGCATTTCAATTTCTATACATAGATCCTATGAAATACAGTCTCTTATATACACGAGTTCCTACACAGACATTTGTGTATATTTTTTCTCTGATAGAGAAATAAAGGGACAGATTCAAGAAAATACTTTGATATGCTTCAGACAATTATTATTTGGCTTTCTTGTTCTGATGTTGATGGTTACAGTCTACTGATGTTACTTATAAATGGTATTGTGTTATTATGATCTATAAATTGGTACAACATGACTGTTACACCAATTTTTGGTCATCTAACCTATCACTATTAGGTGGAATAAAGTACACCATGTAAGACCAATTTTACCATAGTAAAATTGCTTTCACTATGAGAAATAATATAATAACCCATATTTTATTAAGTTATTTTTGGTCTAAATAGGAAACTCCATGAGAAATAATTAAATAATCCTTATTTGTTTGATTTTCCTCTAGGGATAATTAACTAAACCACTTTTTAATTAATATTCATGGGCATATTTAAACAAAAACAAGAAAATTAATTAGATAAATCACTATTTATCTTATTATTTTCTAGGAATAATTATTTAAATCATTATTTAATAATATTCCTTGTTAAATTTGACTAAATCATTTATAAATAATTGAATAAATCATTATTTATCTAATTATTCCTTAACTACATTCTTGAAATAATAAATAAATCCTTTATTTATTTATTATTTCTAAATAAAGGGATTTGACCAAATTTAAATTCCTTTTCCCTCCAACAAAAATAATAAAATATTCCATGAAAGTTGGATATAGATTTGGTTAATAATATTTCAATTATGCACTAATATCTAGACTAACTCAATATTTTTCTATAAATAGAAGGGTTTTCCATTCATTCACTACATTTTGTTTCCTTGAGATCACCTTTTGATCTATAATTTTGGTCTGACTTTGATCCTCCATCATTGTCATATTTTTCTACTTTTTCTTGTGAGCTCCCTTTGAGTTCCATTTTTGTCTGGGTTTTCTACACAATAAAGAGAGAGAGATCTTGGATCTGAAGCACTAAGGACATATAAGAACCCATCCCATTGAGGGGGGCTGGTAACGTCTTTCTATGTTCCCTTCCCAAGTGTCATAATACAAAACATTCTTTATAAATCCTTGTCTTGTCCATTGGATGTATGGAGCAAGCCAAGTGTCATAATACAAAACATTCTTTATAAATCCTTGTCTTGTCCATTGGATGTATGGAGAAAGCTCTTGCTTATTTTTGCTGTTTAATGTCTTTAACTACTTAGATCTGGATTTTTGTAACATTTATTCTGATCACCTACTACAGATATAAGGAAATTGACAGCCACATTTGATGTTAGGGATGTTTGTTATGCACAGCTAAAGTAAGCCTTTTTCGTACGCTTGTGATTTGGATTCACACTAACAACTGGTTACTGCACAAGGGTTTTTTAACTACGCTCGTTGTCGTTTTTAGATCCCTGCATGACCAGCTGCTTCAGCCCCTAGGGTTTTTCTTAAACTTCTTATTTTGCATTCCTTGATGTTTTTTTTAACCTTTTTATCCCTAAAACAATAAAATTCTAACTTCTGTGTGTTTCTAGGCCTTTTGCGCAAGTAACAAGTATCAGATGCAGCAGAGACGAAATTTTTTTTGAAACTTGCTCCTGAGACAGCCGAAAGTGCAAGTTGCACATTTTGGCCCAAAAAATGTGACCTCAGCTCTCAAGTAGCAAATAACTGCCAAAAAACTACGACCTCAGTGGAAAATAGGTCAGAATCTGTGACTATACTTTTTGTGGGATTTTTCTGTGATTTTCAGGGTTTCTCTGAGGCACTGTTCAGGGTTGTTTGACCTCCGTCTATACCTGTCTTGGACCTATACTTGCTTATTTTTACTCATCGAAGTAGGAACCAAGCCCCTTAGGGCTTCAGTACGCTTCCACCTTTTTAGGAGGATTTTAGCTGAAGTAGGTATTCTGAGATTTCAGTGTTTTTCAGCCATTTTTATGTATCTTAACCTACACTTTCAGATCCATTTCAGATCAGTTATTTGTCTGTCCCAAACACCTCTTTTTTAGTTTTTTTTGTTCCTCCTTTAGGGTCCCCTATGTTTCCCTTTAGGTTGTAGCCTTTTGCCATCCATTTTCCAGCATTTTTCCCTCTGGTTTCTTGTTTTTTTCTGCACATCTTTCTAGCAGACCTGACCTTTAGATCCCTATCCCTCTTGACCTTAGATCCATTGCCCATTTTGTGTGTTTTGAGTATATTTTTACCACCCTTAGGCTAGTTGTTGGAAGCCCTCCTTTTTGGGTTTAAATTTATGCATCTTTAGCTGTTTATTTTACTGTCGCTTTAAGTTTCCTTTACTATCGCTTTTAGTTTCTTTTACTATCGCTTTCAATTTATTTATAGTTATACAACATTTATTTCCTTTTTTCTCTACACACGTCTGGGCTTAGTTAAAATTAACACAGTTATCACACACACACACAAACACACCTAAAGCGAAGAGCACCTGGTTTACATCGCCAGGCTAAGACTTAAACATTGTAATCAATTGATCTGCATCTCCCTACCCTTGTTTACCTCTATTCCTTATTGGGTTCCGTGTGTCTTTTCCATCATTGTTCCCCCAAGGAATTTATCCCGGAGACTCGAAGGCATTCATCCTCAGTTTCCATTATGAAGAACTACCCCACCATGTAGGGTCTAAGTTAGTCCTTCGCCGAGTCCCCATTTCGACTCTGATTTTGGTTCATTGGGTTTCCCTTCCGTTTTTATCCCTATTTATCCTCCACCTTTCACATTAATCATGTCAGGTACAAGACCTACCTCTGGTGGTGGCCCCAGCTCTAATGCTCGAACTACTACTGGTGGAGCCACAACAGGAACGATTCTAGCTACTCCCTTACTTCCTTATATGGCAGGCCTAAGCCTTCCCAATTTCATCCAGTTGATTAATGGCCCCATACACCATGATCCTGGTTGGCCTGCTATGCCAACCAAGCTTTCTTCATACATCCCTAAGTTTGAAGGAAATGTTGGAGAAGATTCCACCAACCATGTTCATTCTTTCCACATGTGGTGTTCATCTAACTCTATCACTGATGACTATGTCTGTCTTCAATTATTCCATCATACGCTTACTAGAGAAGCTTCCAAGTGGTATGTCGACCAGGCCATTTCCTCTCATACTACTTTTGAGACTCTTGCAAAGTTGTTTATGTCCTACTTCCAGCTTCCCCTTCGCTGTGACATTAGTACCGAACTTTTGACCGCTTTTCGTCAAACTTCTGCCACCAGCTTATCTGACCATCTTCAAGAATGGCACAAAAGGAAGAGCTTATGTTGAGCCCCTGTTTTCGAAGACCGTGTCTACATGGATTGGTTTCTATGATCCCTTTTTCTCTCTATTGGTAAAGATGTCGCATCTCACTTTCCTCAGACTGAAGAATAAGCCCTCCAAATTGCGTTGAAATATGACTTGAATGACGCGCAATATGGTTATGTTTATACCGTCTTACCTGATCTCCCTAGACCTGGTGGTGCCAATGCACCAAGGGCATCTCATGCCGCCGACGGTATCTTTTGATCCCTTTCACATCCATACACTCATCCTCCTATGGGTTATGGTTTCCCTTAGTGAGGGGCCAACTCCTTTAGCACTTTCCCCCTTCCCAACAACATGCATCCAGGACATGACATGCCTCACACCTTTGCCCAACCACAACCTCCGATGCTAGGGCCTAATTTTTCCCAACCTCCTTACTATATGTATCTGTAGCCCGGTGCTCCAGCACCTCCACCTCCCATGCCTTCTCAAGCTCCGCAGCAGTAGCCACCCCCCCTCAGGGTCAGGTGTATGTGCAATAGAGTGCGACTAATCCTCCCACTTCTAGAAACAAGAGGAAAGACAATCAAAACCAATCTTCTCTAGGTAATCTAGGAAAAAATCCTCAAGGGAATACATCTAACACTGCAAACCAACAACAGGGTGATCAGCCCAAGCAGAACAAGCTTCTTCGCATAAATAAGCCTTGTTCATGTTGCGGTGTCCATGGTCACTATACCCACGATTGTCCCCTTTTACCTTAGATGTGTCAGCTATGGAAAGCTCAAGTAGCATCTTGAGGATAGCAAGCCTCTTCTTTGGTTCCTCCTAATGTTGCGCATATTCAACTGACTATGTTTACCAATCCTTTTCCCCAGCAAGGATATGTGGCTGCCCAACCCCCTAAAGGTCAGGCAGCCACTCAACCTCCTCCATCTGGAAAATCTAATTACCATATCCTCATGATGAACTCTGACCAGGCCAATACTGCCGATCTCAACCTTAAAACTCGGTGGTGCCAGTACACCAAGCCTCCCGCTACGTCCACAACCGATCCCCGATCTTCATGTCCCATAGAGCCAATTTCTACACCAAATGGTCCTTTATAGATCCCTCAGCCTAAGAAAGAGGTACATACCAAGATCCCCAAGGGACCTTTATGCCGAAACGCTCCTTTCGGTAAAGCCACCCACACCTACAGTATATTAGATGACTTGGCACACTCCCTTGCCGACATGTCAATGCTGGAAGTCCTCCAATCGTGCCCTTCAAAATGACAAGCTCTAATAATTACTATGGTTTTTTTGGATCCTTCAGACGATCATTTGATTGTCTTTGATGTTGACAAGTCAGAGCACCCACCCCTTCCTGCATTCGTCACCTTCCAAATACCTGTCAAGATTTGGAATGCCAACGTCTCTTGATGTATCATTAACGAGGGGGCATCCACCTGCGTGATTTCCGCTTCAATTTGGAAATAGCTCAGATCGCTCGAGTTGGCCCCTTTCACTATCACCCTCCGTGCGTGGGATGACCACTCTTCCCAACCCCTTGGCATGTTCCGCAATTGTCCTATTACTCTTGTGGGAAAAACTGTTTGTGTTGATGTTGAAGTTATTTATGCCCCCTTACACTAAAACATTATATTGGGTCATAGCTACACTTATGCGATGTTTGTTGTCCCTTATGTGGTTCACCGTAAGATGTGCTTTCCTCACAACAAAAATATCTTCATTATAGATGAGCTGGCATATTACAAACTGAAGTCCCAAACCTCTCCAGAGTCCATTATTTCTTCGGTTGCCAATAAAAAAATAGTTGAACCTCCTACTAGTGTCTCACCCAATGTCTATAAAGATTCCTATTTTCTTATTTCATTCCCTAGTCTCCCCGCTCTTATCTTTGACCCTAGCTCATTGAATGTTTGCATGAGGCAATCGTCTCTGTCCAACCTCAAATGGTTGGTTCGACTAGTCAGCAGCCTCGCCCTTTGCAACCTGCTCCTAGTACTTCAAATTAGCCTTTGGGATGTCCTCCTCAAGGCCATTAATCTGTATTCAGTTTCCCTGATCCTATTTTTCCTCCTGGAACAGTTCCCCATAGCCTTAACCATTTTGGAGCTATTCTACCTGGCGATTACCCCTCCAGTCAGATAATGTTTCTTGCTCCCCCTTCTAGAGTATTTTCGATACCTGTTATGGCTACCTTGACCCTTCCCAACATGACCCTGGGAATCCCATTCTGGCACATTGATCCCCTAGCCAATATCCCGCCTGGTCAGATCAAAAATTACAATATTTTGACCCCATTCCAACCGGTCGCTATGACTCCTCCCTTTGCTTCTATGCCTCAGCCACCACAACAAGAACCTACTCCTGTTGTGAAAGTCTCAGGTGAGGGGGACTAAGCCCGCAAAAAGGCACCTAAGGAAAAGGCTTCCCAAACAACTCTTGCTCCTCCTAAGCCTCCAAAGTGTACACCTCTGTGCGGTTTGTGTGATGTTGACGGTCATGCCACCCATCATTGTCTTGAATTTCCTCGTATCAAACCCATGGTCAATGTCGCATTTATTGAGTATGATGTCCCATAAGTCCATGTTACTTTACTGACTTCATCCAATAAACTCAAGATTGTCCACACAAATCGCCCTTGTGCTTTGTGTGATCTCTATGGCCACTATACTCACCTCTGTCCTTGCCTCGTAGACTACTACACCTCCTTGGAAGTGGTTCACCAATATGAGGCCAAGCGCAATGAGTCTACCTCTCCCTTACTTGCAAGTTATGATTCAGAAAAACCATAGGACACATCCACTCCCATTGACATTCCCCCTCTCGATGTGGAGATGATGAAGCCTTCGGCCACTTTCCTCTACCTGTCATAATCTATGAGATCCACGGTGGAAGATCCCTCTGGGTAATCCACTTCTATTTCGCTTGACCTCACTTCAGCGACCACCTTGGGCTCAACATCAGTGGATCCTTCATCTTCTTGTTCTTCTGTCACCGTCCATGATGATGCGCATGTGAACCTCTCTTCTCATGATTATGATCTAGGTAGCTTCGTCACATCATGTGGTCATCCTTCCACTAGTCAACCCATATTCTATTGTGATGAAAAAATTATGGAAGAATTTACCACCCCTGAATTTATCTATCCAAACCATAATAAAAATGGCACCATCGGTGTCTATGGTGACTTTCGTAACCTGAGCGCAAGCTATCCCCAAGATGGTTCCCCCTCACCATTCACTATTCAGTGTGCATTGTGTAGAAATTCTACCCATCGCATTTCCCCTAGCAGTGCTTGTTTTATTTCTGCATTACATTTAGGTTGCCATCATTTTTCATCATCCTCTCATATGTTGCCTTATGGCACCTTTCAGATGGATCCCTTATCCACACCATACATCAGCTACGTTGATGATGCAAGTCGCTACTCCCAGAATCTAGCCTCAGTAGTGTGGGCCATTTTCACCCCCTTGCATTCGCTTGTCCTCTCTAATAGTGTATGCATTGGTGTTGCCACCAATAACTAGGCAAAATATGATGCAGTGATAGGCTTGTTAGCTTATTCCCTTAACCATCTCATCCTTCACCTTCATGTTCATTTATATTCTTTGTTGCTTGTCATGCAATTGAATGGTTTTTATTGTGTGCATAATCTTGTCCTTTTTAGAAGATATTTATGAATGAAGCTCTTAATGTGTGAATTTGAAATCATTACATTCAACCATGTACCTAGAGCCAAGAATCACTATGTAGATATAATTGCAAACAATATTCTATATTGGCATTTATCACACGCATTTAACACAATACAATAACCATAAACCATAAAATGATGCATATCCATAATATGTGTCATTCAAATATACAATGTTTTGGAGTCCATTAACTCTGACACATATGACATGCCCATAGCATGTTATGAAAACCAAAACTGGGGGTACCTCATACCCCTACATCTAACCACTATCTGGAGGGTCCTGGGCGAATGGATCGGCTCCTGCAGCCCGTAGATCATGCATCCCCTATCTAGCCACCGCCATGCATCGCATGACTACTCGCCACTCTGAGGGTAGACCAATACTTCGCTCTATGTACTGGTCATCAAGGTCCTACCAACCGCACTCAGAAACTCTAGTCAATAGTGTTGGTGTCCCGTGTTTTGACAGTTTGTAAAATCAAAAGACAAGGCAACATCAGAACCAATCTTTAGAGTTCCAGGATCTAGTCCTCCTGTTCTCAGAGAGGGATCTCTCAAATATTTGTTTGCAAAGGTTTATCTTGTGTGCTTTGAGTATGGATTTTAGACTAGTTATTAAGTGCAGATGTTTGTTTGGTTGGATTGAGTTGATACAGCAGAACATGAAAGGTCTAGGAAAGATAGATAGAAAGAGGAAATATCTGGTTCATTGGGCAATGGAGTCAAAATAAGGTCATGACAAACTCTTCAAGGGATATGGGATATCAAAGGGAAAATCTAACTTGGCCACAGGATCCTTTTGTTTTTGGAATGAAGTGAACATTAATGATTTGGAAAGAGAAGTTTAATTCTCAACAAAGGGAACTTGAAAACATAACTTAACAATAAAGAGATATTTGATAGACAGGGCTAACCATAAATTCTACAAACATTCTTTAAGAAAATAATGACTTCAAGACAACTTTTTAAAATGAAATCTAAGATTCGGGGAACACCCTATTTCCTCAAAGATTTTGTTTTAAAGGACTTTAGAAAACATAAAAGATTCACTGATAATTGCAGTCATAGAAGAGGGAACACCTAAATAACATCTATGCTTACAACTATAAATACCTTCAAAACAACTGCTCAAGAAATGGCAAAGGGAAAGATCGAAACTTACCTCTTTGACTAACTTAAAACAATGGTACTTTAAAGGGAGACTTCAATAACAGCTTTCGAGTGATGGAAGACAAGCAGGGAGAACCATAAATCATGCTGAAACCAACTATTTGAGCTATTATAGAAATAAACAAGCATGAAGACTAAAGAGAAAGTTTAAAGCCTCTAAAATACTTCAGCAGAAGAAAACATAAAACAGTGAAGGATGAACAGATCTAAGGTGCTTCCAAGAGTCATTTCTTAGTATAAAACTTTCAACCTACTGTAGTAAGAAATTATGGAACATAATGAAAACAGGAGAAAACATTAAACGGTTTAGAATACTTCACCAACAGCCAAGCTCATGGATCCAATGATAGAGCCTTCTCAGGAACAACATATAACAACATCATCAAGACATCCAAGACTTCAATTTGTTTTTCAACTTCAACAGACTTGTATATTTATTTCAGAGAGTTTGTAAGAAAACAACAACCAACAACCTCTGATATTCTACAGAAGTATTTATAGAAGGATGAGGAGGTGAGAACTGATAAAAGATCTCCTAAGGTAATTAATACAGATTCAGGACTTCTTGGCCCTTTGAGGGGCTCGACGAAGAAGTTTACAGGTGGTTTTCTACATTAACTTTTTATAATTAATATCAAAGCTCGGCGGAAGCTTTATTTGACTTTGAGGCTCTGTGTGTTGTGTGGAGTAACTTTGCAGATATTTATTGCATTAGTTTCCTGTGGCAGAATTAACTTCTTGGCAGCGCTGGAGGCAGATATTTCTTTAAGCAATAACTTCGGCCTCTGTTTGAAAGGTTTGAGGCAACAGGTTGCTCTGTGGTAGCTGAGGAATAAATTCGCCTTAGAATGCAGCGGTGGAGGTCCTTTCTGCCTGTCCAACACTTATAATTTCTCCTAACTGTGTTTTAACTCTGGGAATTAGGCTTTTGATAAGCATTCTTAGCCGTAATTCCCATATCTGTCTTCAATCTTCTGTTCTTCTGTGCTATGTCTTCAAAACTGATACTCTTTTAAATTGTGTTTAAAATGTAGTGTCTTATCAATGTGCAGAGCTGCGCAGGGCTATTTTACGTGTTATCAATGCTCATGAAACATTAACAAATCATTGAATTCAACCCTCTGAATGGTTCCTTTAGTAGCTCGAAGGCACAGGAAACGTCTTTCCCAGTCCCCAGCTTTCCTTCATTATTCAGTGGAAAACCATTAAAATACCTTCAAAACACAAAAACAATTAAGAAATCCTGCGTTTTGGGCTTAAACTGCTTAGAAGGCGAGGAAGGAGCGCCACCGTTGGATCTGGACACATGGACGGTCCAGATTTAATCGGGGAATCGTAATCGGCGAGAGGAGAAAAAGGGATGCGATTGAAAAACTCCGATGTGATTGCGCGATCGGGAGGGAAGGAGCGATTAAGCGATAGCCGTTGATCCAAGAACGAGATCAACGGTGAAGAACCAATCGGGGGAGTCGCAATCGGAAGGGCAAACAAAACGCATGCAATTGAATTATGCAATGCGATTATGCACAGATCGTCGATCTAAAATTCAGGTCAACGGTGGGAATTTAATCAACGGGTTTTGAAGCGGCGGCAAGATTCGTGATCGGAGGGAATAAGGACCATTGGATCTCGGAAGGTGGAGAGGAGATCAACGGTGGATAACCAATCAGGTATCGTCAATCGGGGGTAGGAGTAAAAGGGTGTGATTGAAAAACTCCGATGTGATTGTGCGATGACCGTTGATCCACAAACGAGATCAACGGTGGGAAATGAATCAGAGGGATGTCAATCGGAGGAAGAAGTGTTAGCGCAGCGATTGAGAAATGCGATGTGATTGAGCGCTGGCCGCTTGATCGGCTTTAGATCAACGACGCGGATTAGTCCGGAATCAATCAGCAGAAAAACACTTAAATTATATGGAAACTTAACCTTTTGAAATAGAACAAATTTTTTATGGATCGGGGGCGGAAAATATATATAAAGTGACGAGGCGCCCGACTGCGGGGCCGTTGGGTATATGAATTTTGATATGGCTGGGGCTTTAGTAAATCAAAGGCCAATCGCAATCGGAACTGCGGGCCTGGACTCCTCGATCAACTCATTTCGAATTCTCCGATTGCGATTACGCAATGGTCTTTTTGATCAACCCATTAGATTATTTCAACATGTGACTTAAAGTTTTAAGTTAAAACTTTGGATTGGCGGGTTTGAGGGGAAGTGGTTCGGACTTAGCCCAAGGGGCTTAGGTCCATAGTAAATAAACTTTGTTTTTCATGAATTTCATATTTTTTAATGGAAATGGGGGTTCCGAAATAGTTAAAAAGTGAGTTTTTAACTATGGAAAAAGGGGGTTGTCATGAAGGGAAGAAAAATGAGAACATGAAAAATAGAGGAAATTTATGAAGAAAGGGGAAACAAATGAAGGTTTGTTTATGAGTGGAAGAAGGGAAAAATGATGATTTTTGTAGCAGTTTCTGCTCTGTAATCAGCAGAATTTCTGAGTATAAAAATGGAAATAGTAATGAAGATTTTGGACAGAGGCATGAGGCCTTCTAGGAGCCTTTAAGAGACAACAATTTTTAGTGATAAAATTTGTTCCTTGGAGGCTCAGAAAGTCTTAGCCATATTTTGGTATAACAAAATATTATAGGTGGCTAATAGTGGCTCCACTTGGGGATGGTGCTTTCTTGAAGGTATCAAGAACTTCAGACTTGGATTCTTTGGGAGGCTGACTTGTGCCTGATCCATTGGGCTGACTTTCCTTTGGTGGGATGATCTTGCTCTGAAAATATATTAGTATCTACAAAATAATGGATCTTTCATCAACAAATTTTTTTACCTACCCAATCCTATAAATCTAACATTTTTTCTTCATCAGAGTGCACTTGGATTGGCAAACTCTTTACACGACATTTTATTCTTTTGAAAGCAGGAAATCTAATCTACTTCTACTCCTTATTTCTCCATGGACTCAGTTTAAACAGTTGAGCCCATATGATTCTCTACCTATTCTATCCATCTGTTAGGATTAAACAGTCTAACAGATTTTTATTCTCTAAATTCTATAACAGAAAATTAAAAATAGCCAAGTCAAGATTAAGCTGTTTGACTTGCTATGATCTATGGCATAAAACAAGCTGCGCATAGACATTATTTTTCAGAAAAATAAATCAAAATTGGATGGCTTAAGATCTGAAAATTCAAGCACTTCCTTCACTCTTAAAACAACTCTATTTTGACTTTATTTGAGTTGTTTCTTCCTTGTTCTCCGGTTCAGATTTTGAGCTGTTTAGAACCAGTTTATCTTTGTTTCTGACTCAAGAAAATAAAACATATTTGAGTCATCTCTCTTTGGAAACTTAGGTTCAAATTTCAAATATGTTTGAACCCTTAATTTCTATCCTAATCTATCTACTGATAAACCAAGATTAAACAGTTTGGCAAATCAAATTCACTACCCTTTCAGCAGAAAATTCAAAACTAATTAGTCAAGATTAGGCTGTTTGACTAACTAGAAGTGTGTTTTTCAGAAGTGGCATTTAAGCTTGCACACTTTCAGATTTGTTTCTCTTTTTTGGCATGGGGCTTTGCCTTTCTTATTTTCATTTATGCCCTCTTTTCTTTCTCTCTATTGTTTTTGTATTTTTAATTTTTCATAACTTTGAATGCAACGGTTTAGATCATGATATTTACAATGGTAAAACAAAAATTCTTTGAAACATAAGATTCTTGGCAGAAGTAATGCTTGAGCGTCCTGCCATTG
Organism: Pinus albicaulis; assembly: GCA_034641835.2. NCBI lineage: Eukaryota > Viridiplantae > Streptophyta > Pinopsida > Pinales > Pinaceae > Pinus > Pinus albicaulis. The sequence continues at coordinate 432,856,575 of CM076583.1, forward strand.
ATGAAACCTCCATATAGGTCTTCTCCATTCAATTCTTTCAAGAAAAATGTATTATGACCCCTCTTAGCATGAATAATATAGGGCCCTTTCCACAAGTTCTCAAACTTTCCATGTTTCCCCTTCTCTTATGTCCTTGAATCCCATTTAAGAACAACACTTCCAACCTGGAAATTGTTTGCCTTAGTCTTCTTATCAAATAGCTTCTTCATTTTTTCTTGGACTAACTGTGTTCTTTCATAAACTTCTTCTCTGGTCTGTTGTAAATGGATTGTTTGGTTGATCCTTCTCTGCATATAATTTTCTTCAACCTGCACTTCTTGAAGGAGCTTCATGACTGGAACTCCCAATGAGGTAGGAAAAATTGCATTCATGCCATAAACTAACTGATAGGGGGACATATTTATTGATTTCTTTGTAGTTAATCTATCAGCCCATAAGGCATGAACCAGCGTACTGTGCCATGATTTTTGATTCTGTTCCAATAGATTTTTAATGATATTAATGAGGCTCTTGTTGGAGGATTCAGCTAATCCATTTCCTTTGGGATAGTAAGCAGTGGAATGGCCCAAGGTTATATGGTATTTGTGACAAAAATCAACCATATTCTTAGATTTGAAAGCAGCAGCATTGTCTGTTATGATTTTTCTGGGACAACCAAATCTGGATAGGATATGGGTTTCAAGAAACTTGATAATGACAGAGTCATTAGCATTCCTGTTAGGTATAGCTTCTATCCATTTGGTGAAGAAGTCAATGGCTGTGAGGATCCACTTATGTTGAGCTGAGGAGGATGGATGAATTTCCCCAATGAAGTCCAGCCCCCATTGTTGAAAATGTGCTTCAACTCTGATAGGACATAAAGGTAAGGGAAGGAGTTTTCTCTTGCCATCAAAGATCTGACACTTATGGCAAGACATGACCAATTTTTGAGTGTCTGGAAAAAGGGTAGGCCAATAGTAACCCGATCTGAGAATTTTGTTTGCTGTGGCCTTCCAGTAGAGGTGTCCTCCACATTCACCATCATGCAACTCGTGCATGATTTTTTTTGCATCATCTTCAAGTAAACATTTAAGCAAAATTCCAACAACATTTTTCCAATATAACACCCCATCTAATATGCAAAAACTCAGAGATTTCTGTTTCAAAAATCTAGCTTTAGTCTTAGACAAAGAAGGAGAAGCATTTAAATATAAAAGCACATAAACAATGTCAGTATACCAAGGGGAATTCAGAAAAGTTTCCTTAATAAAAGGAGCATCAGATTCTTCCATTTCTTCCAACACATCCACCATATTTATGTCTAGTGCTTGGAAGTTAGACTCAGCCATAAGTTTTGCTAATCCCTGCCCCTTTACTAGTTTGGTGGGCCTAATTTCTAAGTCATATTCAAGAATAGTTGCAATCCATTTTCCCCTTTTACCATCAGGGTCTTGACTTAGAATATCCTTGACAACAGTATGTGGAACAAAAGCAATTATGTGAGAGTGTAAAATGTAGACCCTAAAGTCCTTTAATGCTTTCACTAATGCTAAGGCTTGCTTCTGCATGATGTTATATTTGAGAGGAGCATCTCTTAAGGCCCTACTAAAGAAGGATATTGGTTTTTCTTGCCCTAAATCATTCTTTTGAAGCAAAATTGCAGCTATTGTATGTTCAGATGCAAAAGAAAAAATGTAAAAGTCTTTGGTAAAATTAGGACTAATCAGGACTGGTGTTTGATTAAGAGCTTGTTTGACCAGTTCGAATGATTGTTTAGCTGGCAAAGACCATTTTACACCCACGTTTTTCTTAAGCATGTGTGTGATGTTTTTTAATAGCTCAGCAAGGTTGGGAATAAACCTTCTCAAAAAATTTATCTTTCCAATGAAAGATTGCAATTCCTTGAGGCTTCTAGGATGGCTAATTTGCAATATGCCATCTATCCTTGTAGGGTCTATTTTGATTCATTCTTCTGAAATTATATGACCAAGAAGTTTCCCTTCTTGGAGACCAAAGAGGTTCTTCTTGGGATTTAGTGATAAGCCAAATTTCCTACACTTCTCAAAAACCTTTCTTAGGTGAATCAAATGCTCTTCATCAGTTTTTGAGAAAACAGTTATGTCATCAAGGTAAATAATTATAAAATAGCCAATATCTTCAGAGAAGGCTATGTCCATCGCCCTTTGGAAGGTGGCCCCTGCGTTCATTAATCCGAAAGGCATTTTGACATACATAAAGGTGCCCCAAGGTGTGGTAAAAGCAGTTTTGATTTGATCACTTGGGAACACTAACACCTGATTGTAACCGGAGAACCCATCTAAAAGGGATATTCTTCTTGACCCAACTACCCTTTGAAGTATATGGTCCATCTTGGGTAAGGGGTAGTTGTCTTTTAAAGAGGCTCTGTTTAAATTTCTGAAGTCAATACAGAGCCTGATTTCCCCAATTTTCTTTCTAACAGAAACTAAGTTTGATACCCATTCTGAAAATCTAATGGGTACTATGATCCCAGCATTATATATTTTCTCAATTTCTGCCTTAACTAAAGGTAGTAAAATGGGATTTATTCTCCTTATTTTTTGCTTAAAAGGCTTTTGATTTTCCTTCAAGGGGATTTTATGCTGGTGTTGGGAAAAATACTGAGAGGGGGGGTGAATCAGTATTTAGTGCAGATACTAAAAATTTGATATTTTCTTTCTTAAAAACCCATACGCTACTTTCCTGAAGCCAACTAGCGTATATATGCAGATATCCTTTACAGAACTCGCGTATATCCAGTGAATTAATTATGCATTCAATTCTTGACTTAGATCATTGCATTACTCATTCATCAGATGTTTAGAAAACAGTAAACAGGTGCAGAAAGAACAGAATAATCATCACACATAAGCAACACACATGAACAGCAGGATTTTTAGGTGGAAACCTAATTCGGGAGAAAACCACCATTGCTGTCGTCTCAGTCTTCAATCTTTATTGTTAAGAAAACTTCTTACAACATGTACTGGAAAAGACTCATACCAGCACGCAGGCACCCACCTGCATAAGGCTACAACATTCTCTCATTTACCAGCCTCTCCTGGAAGGGAGCAACAACCCCCTGCTCTCATTTACAAGCCTCACCTGGAAGGGAGCTACTACCCCCTGATATTAGTACCAGCCTCTACTGGTGGAAAGCATCTACTTTCAAACTGAAGGCTTCAACCCTCAGATCCACTGCAGACCATGTTTCATCAATTTTCAAACTGGATCAAACAACTACAACACAATCCTTTACATCAAACAACCTTTTCTCATTGCATCAAACAGAACAGTGAAACCACTGTGCCCAGAATATCAGAGATAGCCTAGACTTCAGAAAAGATATGCAGAAACTTAATCAGCTTTGAGCAACCATCAGTTCAAATACCATATTCTCTTTTCTTTAAACAGACCCACGTATATACGCGCTTATAATAAAGACAACCCGCGTATACATTTGTGCACTTTTCAGAAAAACCCTAACAATCCATACGCGCCTTTGTTTAAACAGATCCGCGTATATACGCGCTTTTCATGAAATGAACATGCGTATAGATCTATATAACATAAATTTTGCAGAACAGACCAGATCTATGGACTTACCCAGATTTCTTCAATATCTTCAATAGATTTGCATCAAGTCTTCATTACTTCTTTTCAGATCATCCTAGAGATTCATCATTTCTAGATCTACAGTATTTGAACCTTCATCATCTTCACAGGTGCATCATAGATTCAGATCTATCGATTAAGAACAGAGTTCAACCATGCAGATAAAATTTAGAGTGAAGCATTCATTAAAACCCAGACACATGCACACCTTTTCTCAATAATTTCCTTCTCTTTATATAGGTTTACCCTTTTTCAATACCATGAGCCAAAACCATACCACTTTCGATGGTATTCCTGGACGGGACCAAATATACAATCCAGCGCTCAATACAATGGGTAAATACCATGGTAGTGACCCCCTGGTTTTACAAATTTAGAGTGCAATTGAGCATACGCGACTTGGCACGTACTTTTCCACGTGCATACGCTACTTCTCCTAGACAAACCCGCGTATGCCTTGAGACACACACTTTTCATCATTTTTCTAGCACATACTGAAATTCCTTTCATCATTACATCTGAGTTGCTCTGAGACACATCATATCACATCAGATTTACATCATTAACAAGTCGATCAAGTCAAGAATAACTTCATCAAGTAGGTTGCCATCATCTTCATCAAGTGGGTTGCCATCAAGGACAACACTCTGCATCATATTTCCAACAATCTCCCCCTTTGGACTTGATGGCAACCACGATGGTGTTTGATCACCACAAAAGATATATACATTAAGCATAATGATATTCTCCCCCTATTCAAACACCATGTCACTCTCCCCCTTTGACATCAAGAGCAAAGGGCGGATCAAAACCAACACAAGGTTGTTTTCTCCTCATGTAGATAGAAGAGCGTTGTAGATCTGATGTGCACTGAAGTTACCATGCTCCCCCTAAGTTCATGCTGAGTCTTCAAACATATTCTACAATGAAGTACATGACTCTATGACCTTTCCTATCACCAAGGACTCATACTTACATCAAAGATCCAATCAAGTGGATTTACATATGAGACTCAAATACCCAACCAAGAGGGTTTACACATTTTTATTTAAGTACCCAACTAAGTGGGTTTACAAATTTGAACAAGTTCTTTCACGATTGAATATTACAATTTTTACATCATAGATATCAACATGAATTTTCCATCAAATTACAAATATGACATTTCATGACCAATACCAGAAAGACCTCAAGAGAGAGATCATATTTCAGAACCATAATGCCAACAATGCATAGTACTCAGCAAGGCTAATGCTCCCCCTAAACCTGTACATCAGTTTAATCCTTCATCTCCCCCTTAGCTTGTGCATCCTGAACACTTTCAATCAGAATATCATCAAGGCATCTTCACCCAATATCAGGGAATGAAATAGAAATATAAGAGATAAAACTTCACCAGATATTCCATACAGTATCAGAGATATCAAACAGTACTGTAGATGTGCTGAAAAATGCTGATCCCGAACAAAATTTGTCAGCAACTAACCATACGCGGTTTTCTGTGGATAAACTCGCGTATATATGCGACTGTATTTCAGGAAACCCGCGTATCCAATTTAATCTTCTAAATTTAATCAGATCTGCTCTTCTGAGAAGCTGATATAACACCCAGCTTCTGTCTGAGATATTCGAACGCTTCCCTGGGCAGAGGTTTGGTAAATATATCAGCAATTTGTTCTTTAGAGGGAACATACTCCAACTTCACCTTTTGTTCAAGCACTTGTTCATGTAAGAAGTGATACTTGATGGGAATGTGCTTGGTCTTTGAATGCATAACAGGATTCTTTGAGATACTAATGGCACTTGTATTATCACACATAATGGAGATAGGAGGTGTACATTTGATTTGAAAATCTTGCAAGGTTTGCATCATCCAAAGGAGTTGAGTGCAACAAGACGCGGCAGCCACATATTCTGCTTCTGCTGTAGATAAGGTAATAGAATTTTTCTTCTTGCTGAACCAAGATACCAACCGGGGCCCCATATAGAATGCACCACCACTAGTGATTTTCCGATCATCAACATTTCCAGCCCAATCTGCATCCGTGTAAGCATGAAGAGTAAGATCAGCATTCTTTGGATACCATAGTCCAAAGTCTTGAGTTCCTTGTAGATATTTGAATATTCTTTTGACAGCCTGAAGGTGAGACTCTTTTGGATTAGCTTGGAATCGTCCAACAATCCCAACTGCATGCATAATGTCTAGTCTAGTCCTAGTGAGATAAAGTAGGCTTCCTATCATTGATCTGTATTCTGGTTGATTCACCGCGGGAGAATCATCATGAGAACTGAGGTTACATCCGGTTATCATTGGTGTACTTACAGGTTTGCATTCTTCCATGCCATACTTCTTTAGAATTTGCTTAAGATATTTTGCTTGTGATAAGAATATACCATCTGCAGTTTGATGCACTTGCAAGCCAAGAAAGAATGTTAGTTCTCCAAGTAAGGACATTTCAAATTCTTGCTGCATGACAGAAGCAAATTTCTTACTCATAGATTCTTCATTACTCTCAAAAATGATGTCATCAACATATAAAACCACAATCAATAGTTTATCATTTTCAACCTTTGTGTATAAGTTGCTATCAGCAGACCCCTTTGAAAATCCTTGTTGATGAAGATATTTGCCAAGACGATAATACCATGCCCTTGGAGCTTGTTTGAGACCATATAGAGCCTTTTTAAGTCTACAAACAAGATTTTCATCATTTCCCAAAATGAATCCTTCCGGTTGTTCTATATAAACTTCTTCTTCTATATCACCATTGAGAAAAGCAGATTTAACATCCATTTGATAAACTTTGATTTGTTGAAAACTTGAAAAAGCAAGAAACATTCTTATGGCTTCAAGTCTAGCTATAGGAGCAAAAGTTTCTTCAAAGTCTATGCCTTCTTGTTGAGTATACCCCTTGCAAACCAGTCTAGCTTTGTTTCTTATAACATCCCCATTCTCATTTAACTTGTTCTTGAATATCCATTTAGTTCCAATGACAATTTTATCATGTGGTCTTGGTACCAATTCCCAAGTGTGATTCTTTTCAATTTGATCAAGCTCTTCATTCATGGCTTGAATCCAACATTCATATTTTCTAGCTTGATTGACATTGTGTGGTTCAATCATGGATAGAAATGCCAGATAGCTAGAAGATCCCACAAGAGTCCTCCTTGTTTGTATACCTGATTCCTTGTCTCCCAAAATTTGAGATTCAGGATGATTCTTTTGAACATATCTGGATGGAGCCTTTTCAGATATATCATCTTCAGGTTCTTCATTGGATCCACTGTCTATATCATTTCTATTTGATGTAGAGGAACAAAAGTCACCATCATCTTCTTCTGTTATTTGTTGCTCTTCTTTAGGGGCTGCAGGAGACTCATCAATAACAACATCAATACATTCAACAATCTTTCGAAGCCTTTTATTGTAACATTTGTATGCTCTGCTTGTAGATGAGTAACCAAGAAGTATTCCTTCATCTGATCTAGGTTCAAAATTTCCAAGCTTTTCATCATTATTTTTGATAAAGCATTTACTTCCAAAAACTCTAAAATGCTTCACAGAGGGAGAATTACCATACCAGAGTTCATATGGAGTTTTGTCACTATTTACCCGAACATGTGCCTTGTTGAGAATGTTTGTTGTTGTATGTGCTGCTTCTCCCCAGAAAATGTCAGGTGTTCCAGAATCATCAAGCATAGCTCTAGCCATTTGTTGAATTGTTCTATTCATTCTTTCTGCTACGCCATTTTGTTGTGGAGTGCCAGCTACAGAGAACTGTCTTTTTATGCCATGTTGTTCACAAAATTCAAGGAATTCATTTGACGTATATTCTCCTCCTCGATCAGATCTAAGACACTTGATTTTTAGATCTAATTCATTTTCTACCAGAGCTTTGAAGATCTGAAATTTCTCAAATGCTTCATCTTTGTGTTTAATCAACCCAATCCAACACATTCTAGAGAAATCATCAATAAATAAGATATAGTATTCTTCACCACATGGTGACTTTTTCCTCATAGGTCCACATATGTCAGTATGAATGAGTTCAAGAGGCTTACTTGATGATCCTTCTTTGGCATTAAATTGCACTCTGGTTTTCTTACCGAATTGACAGGATTTGCATATGATATTTTCAGGTAGAGTAATATTGGGAAGACCACGAACAGCATTGAGTCTACTTGATTTGTTGATTTGAGAGAAGCTTAGGTGCCCCAACCTTCTATGCCATAGCCAGTTTTCTAAAGATTTACTCAAGTAACATAGTTCTTTTCAGTTCTTCAATATATACAGGTTGCTTGGAGTTCTTTTTCCTTTTATAATAGTTTTACCTGTATCAAGATCACGAACCACACATTCTTTTGAATTAAAGACAACTTCAGTTCCTTGATCACACATTTGACTTACACTTAACATGTTATGCCTTAATCCATCCACGTACATGACATCAATAGCCTTCACCTTTTCTTTTAGAAACACAGACCCTTTTCCTTTAATTACCGCAGGAGTATCATTTCCAAAAGTAACTTTCTTTTCTTTTTCTAGAGCATTATATGCAAGAAGTTTTCTTTTGTCACCTGTCATGTGTCTTGAGCATCCACTATCAATGTACCATTGATTTTCTTCACCTTATGCAAATAACGCTATCCCACAATTTTCAACCTGTAATTCCTTCTTTTTCCATACTTTGAAACTTGAAGGAAAATGCTGTTTTGGCTGAACTTTGTTCCTGCATTCAGATTCTTCATGACCAAAGTTATTGCAATAAGCACATTCAACTTCATTTTCAAGAGGAGAAAAGTTGTTATATGTATTCTTCTTTGTTCCAATATCAATCCTTTTCTTTCTTGCTTCTCTTGTCATGATGGTTTTATATGCAACACAGTGAGCAGCTTTATGACCAAAATTGTGACATAAGAAACATTGTCCATTGAAGAAGAAATTTCTGCGATCATAAAATCTTCTACTTGAATTTACCTATTGATTGATGTTTCTTTGAGAGATATTCCGGTTAGTGTCCTGTGAATTGAGACTATCATGCTTTACCTGTAAGGATTCTTTATTCCCTTGCTGAGAGGCAGAATGTTGTAATCCAGTTGTAGCCGCTTTTAGATAATTTGGTGCTGAAGCCTGAGAAGATTCTCCAGTGTATCCAAGACCTGTCTTTATAAGAGGAGAACGTTGTACCTTGATAATCTCATCTAAGGTTTCAGATCCTTTAGCAAATCTAAGATTCAAATTCTTTATTTCTCAAATTCTTTTCTTTGACTTACCACTTCACATTCTAATTTCTCAATGTGTTTCTTCGCTTCTTCAACCTGCTTTTCTAGAGTCTCTATGGTTATTTTCATTTCTTCTAAGAGTATTTTACTTTCTTCTAAGCGGATTTTGAGTTGATTGTTTTCTTCAAGAAAATCATTGTCCTCTAGAGCATCCACAAAAGTATCCTTTTCTTCTCTAGATTCAAATTCCATGAGAAGTCTAAAATCTTGTTCACATTCTTCCTCACTATCAGATAACCCATCACTGTCTTCATGAGTATAGTAACTTTTTCTAGTGCTAGACCTGTTCTTATTCCTTCTTGATACTTCCTTCCCTTTTGCAGATGTTTCTTTATAAGGACACTTAGCAGCATAGTGACCAACTCTTCCACATTCAAAACATTTGAAAGGAAGCTTACCTCTAAACCATCCCGTGCCAAGTTGAAGTTTCTTCAAAAAATTTACCTCATCTTCTTCTGAAATATATCCTGATCCTTCTGCTTCTTGTACTTCTTTCCCTTTTGTAGAAGCTCTAAAGACAGCTTCTTTGACTTCAGATGGTCCTCCTCTTCTCATTTCATATGCAGTTAGTATGCCATGAAGTTGCACCATAGTAAGATTTCGAAGATCCTATTTTTCTTCAAGAGCAGAAAATTTTGACTCAAATTTTGCTGTTAGTGATCTTAAAATTTTCTCAACCAAAGTAGATTCGGTTATTGTTTCTACGATTTACAACATCATCAATATGTAAAAAGAAACTGGCAATATTCTCATCACTATGCATTCTTAGATTCTCATATTCAATTCTGAGAGTTTGAAGTTTTGCACTTTTTACGTTTGCATCACCTTCATAACTTAGAATGATTTTGTCCCATATCTCCTTTGCTGTATTCAGCTGCATAACTTTGACAAATTCTGATTCAGTTAGACTTCCTGTTAGAGCATTGACTGCCTTTGCATTCATTTCATAATTCTTCTTTTCCGTCGGATCTGTTGGTATTGCAGTTGGATATTGATATCCTTGTTCAACAATGGCCCATACATTTGCTCCCATAGACTAAAGATAGGATCTCATCCTTATTTTCCAGAAGATTAAATTGCTTCCATTAAAGAGTGGAGGCTTGATAGATGTTGTTCCATCTTGATTGCTCATCTTGCTTGATCTTCCTTCTAGTGGCTAAGCTTTTTCAGAAGGACCTGCTCTGATACCAATTGTTGGGAAAAATACTGAGAGGGGGCGGTGAATCAGTATTTAGTGAAGATACTAAAACTTTGATATTTTCTTTCTTAAAAACCCATACGCTACTTTCCTGAAGCCAACTAGCGTATATACGCAGATATCCTTTACAGAACTCGCGTATATCCAGTGAATTAATTATGCATTCAATTGTTGACTTAGATCATTGCATTACTCATTCATCAGATGTTTAGAAAACAGTAAACAGGTGCAGAAAGAACAGAATAATCATCACACATAAGCAACACACATGAACAAAAAGATTTTTAGGTGGAAACCCAATTTGGGAGAAAACCACCGCTTCCGTCGTCTCAGTCTTCAATCTTTATTATTAATAAAACTTCTTACAACATGTACTAGCGCAGACTCATACCAGCACGCAAGCACCCACCTGCAGAAGGCTATAACCTTCTCTCGTTTACCAGCCTCTCCTGGAAGGGAGCAACAACCCCTTGCTCTCCTTTACCAGCCTCACCTAGAAGGGAGCTACTACCCCCTGATATTAGTACCAGCCTCTACTGGTAGAAAACTTCTACTTTCAGACTGAAGGCTTCAACCCTCAGATCCACTGCAGACCACGTTTCATCAATTTTCAAACTGGATCAAATAGCTACAACACAATCCTTCACATCAAACAACCTTTTCTCATTGCATCAAACAGAATAGTGAAACAACTGTGCCCAGAATATCAGAGATAGCCCAGACTTCAGAAAAGATATGCAGAAACTTAATCAGCTTTGAGCAACCATCAGTTCAAATACCATACGCGCTTTTCTTTAAACAGACCCGCGTATATACGCACTTTTAATAAAGACAACCCGCGTATACATCTGTGCACTTTTCAGAAAAACCCTAACAATCCATACACGCCTTTGTTTAAATAGATCTGCGTATATATGTGCTTTTCATGAAATGAACCTGCATATAGATCTATATAAGATAAATTTTGCAGAACAGACCAGATCTATGGACTTACCTAGATTTCTTCAATATCTTCAATAGATTTGCGTCAGGTCTTCATTACTTCTTTTCAGATCATCCTAGAGATTCATCATTTCCAGATCTACAGTATTTAAACCTTCATCATCTTCACAGGTGCATCATAGATTCAGATCTATCGATTAAGAACAGAGTTCAACCATGCAGATAAACTTCAGAGTGAAGCATTCATTAAAACCCAGACACATGCACACCTTTGCTCAATAATTTCCTTCTCCTTATATAGGTTTACCCTTTTTCAATACCATGAGCCAAAACCATACCACTTCCGATGGTATTCCTGGACAGGACCAAATATACAATCCAGCGCTCAATACAACGGGTCAATACCATGGTAGTGACCCCTGGTTTTACAAATTTAGAGCGCAATTGAGCATATGTGACTTGGCATGTACTTTTCCGCGTGCATACACTACTTCTCCTAGACAAACCCGCGTATGCCTTGAGACACACACTTTTCATCATTGTTCTAGCACATACTGAAATTCCTTTCATCATTACATCTGAGTTGCTCTGAGAACCATCATATCACATCAGATTTACATCATTACCAAGTCCATCAAGTCAAGAATAACTTCATCAAGTAGGTTGCCATCATCTTCATCAAGTGGGTTGCCATCAAGGACAACACTCTACATCATATTGCCAACATCTGGATGATGTTGGTATCATATGATTTCAAGTCTTTGTATTCCCACGCAAACACATATTTAAATTCTTTGAAAAGCTCTATGTATTGAAATTTTATGTGAGCTGGGAGGGTGCTGGATAACTTGATCATCCTGGGTTTTGCTATAGTTCCTATGTTATGCTCTTCTACATTTGTTTCCATAGGCTCCATTCTTGTTTCTTTAGCTACATCGTTGAGATCAAACAGGTGTTATAAAGGTGTGAGACCTCTTAGGATTTTATCATTTGTGCATCGTAAGACTTCCAAGTCTTCTTGGTCTTCATTGTTCACTATCTCTGCTTCAAAAGGATTCTCACAATGATTTATACTAGCAAGATATGTTATTTCGGCCTTGGGGATTTGTTAAATATACAAATAGTTGTCTTTATGGCTAGTTCTTGGTGTTGGTATGCCGAAATTACTTTCTGATTTCATGAAATCATATATGTGTTTGTTAGATTCAAACACCTGCTAGTGATCTTCATTATCAGGCACAACAGGTCTGTGTTTCACCTTTATACTGAGTTTTTCATTTATCTCATGTATTTGGAATTTGCTAGCAGTGAAGGCAAGTTCATTTGCCAGATGATTCAGTGCTCCAGGGATGAAAATGAGTTCATATTTTTTGAAAGTTTTTAATAGGTCAAAGGCAGCATTTCTATATTCCCTAAGCCTTGGATTCTTGGCTGAGTATTCTCCTTTGATTTGTTTGATGATAAGCTCAGAATCCCCTAAAATAGACACCTTTCGGGCTTCTAATTTTTTAAGCAGTTGTAAGCCTAGGAGAAGTGCTTCATACTCAGCAATATTGTTAGTGCATGGGAAGTATAACTTGTATGAGAAACTCTGATTTGTGTTTTGAATCCAGACACCTGCCCCCGCACTAGTTTTATTACAGGATCCATCGAATTCTATTGTCCAAAGTATATTTGACTCATTTTCATTTTCTTGTTGCTGTTGATTGTCAATGTTTTGAAGTTGATTGGAGGTAAGATTGGATTCTTCTGGTGAACTGATTGGGTCTATGTTTTCTTTATCTTGTTGAGTAATTTCATCTTCGTTATACAAGATAAAGGAATCTAAACTTGATTGAATAGAATAGATTGGAGTGTTGTTTGGTTTGTCCATGTTACTCACCATGTACTTCATGTGGGATTCTCTGTATAGTCTTCTGTTTTGGTTAAAAACAAGGATGGTGGCATAAGACATGTCCATTTGAAGGCTTCCCTGAAGTTTGGCTCCCCAAGATCTTGATAAAATCATGCCATACTTAGGGGGAATGTCAGCTACAACGATATCCATCACTAGATTCTTGGCAGGGATCTGAGCTAGGTTAACACATAAATCTTTGATTAAACCCAAACATTTGACTCTGCTTGAGTCAAAAGAATACAAATATTTGTATGGTTTAGTAATTTCCAAGCCTAAGCTTTCCATTACTACCTTGGGCATTAGATTGTGTGAGGCTCCAGAATCTAACATGGCATTGTGTAAAATTTTATCGTGTATGTTAAAACTGACATAGAAGGGAGGGATTGGTCCTTCTTGATGTTTTCCTTCAACCTCTGGGCCAAACAACAGCTCAGGTTTGTCATCCATCAAGTTTAAGGTATCAGTATCACTTCCTAAGTTCAAAGCTTTCAAAACTTGGTTTTTGTACACATCTTGGGTTACTAGTTCGGCTAGGGGGATGGTAATTTTTATCTTAGCAATCTCCCCCTCAAGGCTAAAAGGAATAATTGACTTTTTAATATTTACATCTGTTTTCTCAATTGAATTCTTTTCAGCAGTTTTGATTTGCTGAACCTTGTTTGGACTAGTGATAGGAACATTTTTATTAGGACCACTAGCTGAAGTGCTAGGGGTACTCTTTTCAACATTTGGCTGGATTCCCTTGTCTTTGTTTAAATCTGGTTTTCTGGCCGAAATGTTGGTTTTTTCTGCTGTCTTTTTGGATTGGTTTTCCATGTTCTTCTTGACAGTAGTGCCAGAATTCTTATCTTTTGAATTCTCTATACTTCCCTTACTCCTAAGATCGTACTGCTTGTGTACCTCCATGATTGCATTTCCAAAACCTAATCTATAGTCATCAGAATCTTCATAGGTGTTTTTATTTTGATCATCAGAGAAGAAACCTTGTTCTTCCTCAGTGAGGAAAAAATCCTCCCCACTATCTGATCCAACCAAGTTTACATGTGATTCTTACAACCTTTCCAACTCCCTGTCTTCCTCATATTGATCTACATAGTTCTGTTGAAAGGGAGGTCTAATTTGTTGGTCACTCTCTTTTTGCTTAGCTTGATTGTTATCTCTTCTATAATTCTGATTTCTATTTCTGTTTTGATTGTTTTGAAGTGCACTTTGGTTTTGATTTTCTTGTGCTTTCTTAATTATGCTCATCTCTTTCATCATCTCTTCCATCATTCTCTCCATTTTTGAGCTTGAAGTAGAAGGAGGGGATTCCTCTTTAAAATATACTCTCTTCTCAGTTTTCATTCTTGCTCTCTTTTCTATTAAGTTGACTTCCACAAAAAGAGTATCCCTTTGCATATCTTCAAGAGTTACAAAATCTCTTTCTCTTAGTGAATAAGTCATGCCAGAGACAAATCCTTCAGGAAACTTGTTTAAGGCTGAGCCTTGTGGAGGTTTTAGTTATGGGGAAAGTGCATTATATACACTATTAAACCTAGAACAATAGGCTTGTACACTCTCCCCAGGGTTCCTATAGAGGTTGTTGTAATCAGAAAGGACTTGAAGAGGATTATTCTTTACTTCCCATTTGTTTAGAAACGTTTGATGAAAGGCTTGGAGATCATTAACACTGCGGGGGGCTAAACCTTTAAACCATTTTCTTACTTCTCCCCCAAAGCTCTGAGCAAATAATCTAAGTTTGACAGAATAATCATCAATTTAGTTTCTGTCAAAGTAGTCATTCATCCTATCCACATGTTGTGATGCAGTTACAGCATTGTTAGCATCATACAATGGAATCTTGGACTGATAGTCTTATGGAAGATTGACTAGTGGTACGGGAAGGACTAAGGGAGCATACCATGCGGCCATGGCAGGAGGTGGAGGTGGATTCTCAGGTGGATTGACAAAAGGGAAAGTGGGCTGAGGTGTGGTGGTTTGAACAGTGGATGTAGGATGAGTGGAAGTGGATGGACCAGGAGTAGAATGCTGAGCTGATATTGGATGAGAGACACCTAGGTTGCGGAGGAAATGTAAATCAGGAGGTGTTGTTTCTCTACTACTAGGATGTTTACTTGTCTCCGGGGATGAAAGTGAAGATTCAGAGTCTAACTGGATTATATCATCAAATGACCTAGTTCTAAACGGGTTTACTAGGTCAACTTGTGATTGTTGTAGAGCTGAACGATTTTCAGGGACTAAATTAGCTCTCAAGGGTGATCTGAAAATAGTTGATAATTTAACCCTAGGAGACTTCCAAAGGATACTTTCTGGGTTATCAACTAGCTTAGGTGGATTAGGGTCTGGATGGGCTCTAGTGTGAATTTTATTAGAAGCCACTATGCTGTGTTTTGAGACCCAACTAATAAGAAAATTTTAACCAAGTATGACAATATTTGAGGGGTTAACTAATCTGTTTACACAAATATTAATCCTACAGTCCTCTAACTGAGTTTGAATGATATTATAATGATAAGGGTTCTTCCCAGTGGAGTCTTAAGGTCTGCTAAGGATTTTGGAGTCGCCAAGTCGAAGTTTTTAGCTCCTAAGGAGGTAAAAGGTTTCATGGTCCACTACCAATGTTTATTATGAAGCCAAATTCGAGATTTTTTTGGGTTTTTCTGAGTTTCTTGATTTTATAGGTTATGAGAGTGTCCTAAATCTGACTTAACACTTAGCTAGGGTGTCAACACATACAGAGTTCACTCTTATGGCTTGGTAATTGCTTCCTTCAAGGTTTGATAAGGTTTTAATGAGAATCCTAAGGGTTACTTAGTTTGTCACTGATTCAATTAAGTCCTATCATGATTACCATTTGTTAGGTAGTGCTCGAAGAAAGTTACTTATGTTATACTTGGATCTAAATTTTTTTAGGAAGGGTCTTCAAACCTCCAATTCTTAGTAAGTCCCACCGTGATCACCATTATGTTGGTGTCCCGTGTTTTGACAGTTTGGCAAATCAAAAGACAAGGCAACATCAGAACCAATCTTTAGAGTTCCAGGATCTAGTCCTCCTGTTCTCAGAGAGGGATCTCTCAAATATTTTTTTTCAAAGGTTTATCTTGTGTGCTTTGAGTATGGATTTTAGACTAGTTATTAAGTGCAAATGTTTTGTTTGGTTGGGTTGAGTTGATACAACAGAACATGAAAGGTCTAGGAAAGATAGACAGAAAGAGGAAATATCTGGTTCATTGGGTAATGGAGTCAAAATAAGATCATAAAAAACTCCTCAAGGGATATGGGATATCAAAGGGAAAATCTAATTTGGCCACAGGATCCTTTTGTTTTTGGAATGAAGTGAACACTAATGATTTGGAAAGAGAAGTTTAATTCTCAACAAAGGGAAATTGAAAACATAACTTAACAATAAAGAGATATTTGATAGACAGGGCTAACCATAAATTCTACAAACATCCTTTAAGAAAATAATGAATTCAAGACAACTTTTTAAAATGAAATCTAAGATTCGGGGAACACCCTATTTCCTTAAAGATTTTGTTTTAAAGGACTTTAGAAAACATAAAAGATTCACTGATAATTGCAGTCATAGAAGAGGGAACACCTAAATAACATATATGCTTACAACTATAAAGACCTTCAAAACAACTACTCAAGCAATGGAAAAGGGCAAGATCGAAACTTACCTCTTTGATTAACTTAAAACGATGGTACTTTAAAGGGAGACTTCAATAACAGCTTTCGAGTGATGGCAGACAAGCAGGGAGAACCATAAATAATGTTGAAACCAACTATTTGAGCTATTATAGAAATAAACAAGCATGAAGACTAAAGATAAAGTTTAAAGCCTCTAAAATACTTCAGCAGAATAAAACATAAAACAGTGAAGGATGAACAGATCTAAGGTGCTTCCAGGAGTCATTTCTTAGTCTAAAAATTTCAACCTACTGTAGTAAGAAATTAAGGAACATAATGAAAACAGGAGAAAACATTAAATAGTTCAGAATAACTCACCAACAGCCAAGCTCATGGATCCAATGATAGAGCCTTCTCAGGAACAACATATAACAACATCATCAAGACATCCAAGACTTCAATTTGTTTTTCAACTTCAACATACTTGTATATTTATTTCAGAGAGTTTCAATGTTACAACTTGTAATCAAACAACAACCAACAACCTCTCATCTTCCATAGAAGTATTTATAGAAGGATGAGGAGGTGAGAACTGATAAAAGATCTCCTAAGGTAATTAATACAGATTCAAGACTTCTTGGCCATTTGAGGGGCTCGACGAAGAAGTTTACAGGTGGTTTTCTACATTAACTTTTTATAATTAATATCAAAGCTCGGCGGAAGCTTTATTTGACTTTGAAGCTCTATGTGTTGTGTGGAGTAACTTTGCAGATATTTATTGCATTAGTTTCCTGTGGCAGAATTAACTTCTTGGCAGCGCTGGAGGCAGATATTTCTTTAAGCAATAACTTCAACCTCTGTTTGAAAGGTTTGAGGCAACAGGTGGCGCTGTGGTAGCTGAGGAATCAATTCGCCTCAGAATGCAGCGGTGGAGGCCTTTTCTGCCTGTCCAACACTTATAATTTCTCCTGACTATGTTTTAACTCTGGGAATTAGGCTTTTGATAAGCATTCTTAGCCGTAATTCCCATATTTGTCTTCAATCTTCTGTTCTTCTATGCTATGTCTTCAAAACTGATACTCTTTTAAATTGCGTTTAAAATGCAGCGTCTTGTCAATGTGTAAAGCCGCGCAGGGCTATTTTACGTGTTATCAACGCTCATGAAACATTGACAAATCATTGAATTCAACCCTGTGAATGGTTCCTTTAGTACTCAAAGGCACATGAAATGTCTTTCCCAGTCCCCGGATGTCCTTCATTATTTAGTGGAAAACCATTAAAATACCTGCAAAACACAAAAACAATTAATAAATCCTGCGTTTTGGGCTTAAACTGCTTAGAAGGCGAGGAATGAGCGCCACCGTTGGATCTGGACACGTGGAGGGTCCAGATTTAATCGGGGAATCGTAATCGGCGAGAGGTGAAAAAGGGATGCAATTGAAAAACTCTGATGTGATTGCGCGATCGGGAGGGAAGGAGCGATTAAGCAATAGCCGTTGATCCAAGAACGAGATCAACGGTGAAGAACCAATCGGGGGAGTTGCAATCGGAAGGGAAAAAAAAACGCATGCGATTGAAATATGCAATGCGATTATGCGCGGATCGTTCATCTAAAATTCAGATCAACTGTGGGAATTTAATCGGTGGGTTTTGAAGCGGCGGCAAGATTCGTGATCGGAGGGAATAAGGACCAGTGGATCTCAGAAGGTGGAGAGGAGATCAACGGTGGATAACCAATCGGGGATCGACAATCGGGGGTAGGAGGAAAAGGGTGCGATTGAAAAACTCCAATGCGATTGTGCGATGACCGTTGATCCACGAACGAGATCAACGGTGGGAAATGAATCGTAGGGATGTCAATCGGAGGAAGAAGTGTTAGCGCAGTGATTGAGAAATGCGATGCGATTGAGCACTAGTCGCTTGATCGGCTTTAGATCAATGGCGCGGATTAGTCCGGAATCAATCAGCGGAAAAACCCTTAAATTATATGGAAACTTAACCTTTTGAAATAGAACAAAGTTTTTATGGATCGGGGGCGGAAAATATATATAAAGTGACGAGGCGCCCGACTGCGGGGCCGTTGGGTATATGAACTGTGATATGGCCGGGGCTTTAGTAAATCAAAGGCCAATCACAATCGGAACTGCGGGCCTGGACTCCCCGATCAACTCATTGTGAATTCTTTGATTGCGATTGCGCAATGGTCTTTTTGATCAACCCATTAGATTATTTCAACATGTGACTTAAATTTTTAAGTTAAAACTTTGTATTGGCGGGTTTGAGGGGAAGTGGTTTGGACTTAGCCCAAGGGGCTTAGGTCCATAGTAAAAAAACTTTGTTTTTCATGAATTTCATATTTTTTAATAGAAATGGGGGTTTTGAAATAGTTAAAAAGTGAGTTTTTAACTATGGAAAAAGGGGGTTGTCATGAAGGGAAGAAAAAGGAGAACATGAAAAATAGAGGAAATTTATGAAGAAAGGGGAAACAAATGAAGGTTTTTTTATGAGTGGAAGAAGGGAAAAATGATGATTTTGCAGCAGTTTCTCCTTTGTAATCAACAGAATTTCTGAGTATAAAAATGGAAATAGTAATGAAGATTTTGGACAGAGGCATGAGGCCTTCTAGGAGCCTTTAAGATCCAATAATTTTTAGTGATAAAATTTGTTCCTTGGAGGCTCAGAAAGTCTTAGCCATCTTTTGGTATAACAAAATATTATAGGTGGCTAACAAGTATCTTCTCACATATATGGCTATTACATCGTCATTTTGTGTTCCCCTCGATCCACTAGGTCCTGCAGCACCTGACACTACGGGTCGTCCCATATACCCAGACGGTTTCACCAGTTCCATATCTGCATACCAAAAGTAAACAAAATAGTACCATATGCAATATTATTAAACTTTAACATGCACCATAAAAGATAAAAAAAAATTCACTTATTGTCTAGCCCCCATGCTTGACCTAGTGGAAGTGGCAAGTCTAGGTCCCCATGCAATTTCATCCCACTATAGGGATAGCCATCTATGTATAATGGCATATGATCCCAATGTGAAAAAAACTTCGGTCGGAACACGCGTCCGACTACCCCACCTCCTCCTCTACATAGCGACTGCCCCCAGCGGCGCATTCTGGGCTGTCGCGGGCCCCCATCCTAGATTTGTGTACGAGGATGAAGTGTCGAGATCTTCTGAAAGAAGAGCGAGCAAAGCACTGTGCCATATGCATAGTCATGGTTTAGCTGCCGCTTGCATAGCAATAGTTTTCGTTTCAATGACGATAACATCATCTGGGCCCATCCATAGTAGGTCCCACTAGATACTACCTCAAATAGCATCATCTGTCCTCCAGTGATGTGGTGGAGTGCCTATATTCCCAGGATCCATAGCACCGTTGCAGCCATAACACGAGTCGCTAGCCTCTCTATATCTCTAATTGGTATCCGCATGCCTTTCACATGGAAACCTGGTCGATAGTGCTGCTCTAAAAATTCCATAATTTTCTTCTCTCACGATAAAACTAGCTATGTGTTTCCCACCATCCCCAATGGTGGGAGACTGGTCAGGAAATATATATACTGAACTGTCAGCTCAATCTAGTGCGCTTCATTATAAATATCTCATGATCCAGGTCCCAATAGCTGACTATGCGGGCCAACAAGGGCTCTCCTTCCCTCATCAATGGGTTCTCCACAAATTTAAGGACCCCAAACCTGGACAATGTGGCATATACTACATGATCCCCGTAGAACTCAAAACGTAATGTATCCAGGTCTCTCTCTCTCCAGTTGATCCTCAACTCTGCCATACCTGCACAAAACCATCATGTTTGTTAGCATACAGAAAGGAAAGACTATCTCATAACCATAAATCCCAACTCTCAGCCAAAAAATAGCATTGAAACTCCTGTCTTTGATAGGTCACACATTTCAGGCCATTTCCTAGGACAGGTCACAATTTTTTGCTCAATACCCACTACCTAGGTCATAGAAAAGACCCCAAAAAGTGCAACTCGACTGTGATGAGGAGCAGGGGTCTGTTCCTGAGCTTTGGGTGCCTAATTTGAAACTTTAATCCACTGTATTGAAAGAGTATGGTTAGGCATCCTACCTACAACTAACGGATCTCGATTCCAACGGTCGGTTTGTCCACTATGATCGCCGCAAGATTGAGGGCCTTTTATCCTTACTACATTCACCATGGCTACACTTGCAAATGAATCAAATTGGAGGGAAAATTTTCTTATTAAAATAAAAAACTCATATTTTTCTTTAGCCAATTATGAACAAACTGTAGCTCGGTTTGACAAACCATCAACACCATTGGAAAGATCTCACCAAGCACTCAAATGGGTATCATTTTATTTTTGGTGATTTGATACTTCACCCAGAAGCCTTTTTTCCAAGAAGGGTCACTTCACCACTTCTCAAAATCAAATTTCTTCACTTGAGACACTTGTACTTGGGGCACCACTTTGCCTTCATAATTTTCGATGCTCATGTCAATTTTTTTCGTGAGTAACCATCTTTTACTCATGTTTTTATGGTCCCCACCAAGCCTCTTCTGTGTGGAAGAATCATCGAGTCGCCCTTGTTTAGAGGATATGAGTTGAGTAATCATCGCATAGATGGAGTCTGTCCTGAGTTCCTTTTGTCTCCTACCACAGTCTTCCATCCTTCATTTCTTTGTACCTCCCTCGTGTCAGACATTTTTTCCTTCAGCCATACTGTCCCCTATCCCCTCTGGGGTCGATTCAATGGCTGCCAGGTCATTCATGCCCTTTTTGCTCTAACAAGGGAAGTCGCCAACCCACTACTCAGTACCCCCCATTCCACCATCATCCCTGGTGTCAGTCTATTAGTTTCTCTACTACTATCCCTCGTGCGTTAGTTGAGGATTATTGCCTCACCTATGGCAGACCTCCTTCTATCGACATTAGATTATTCATTCCAGAAGATAGGTCTAGATGGTGGTGTACCTTGGTCCCAGCTTCCACTCTTGTTCGGTGCATCAAATCAAGAAAAGGGACCCTTTATTTCCCTTTGACTTGATTTTTTCTTAGTTCCAGCTCCTTATGGCATGATTGAGATCTGTATACTTGATTGTTTAATGATGCAACACATTGTACGAGTAATTCCTAGGTGTGTGTGAGATGTTTCAGACCTCATGAGGGGGTGGCCCTTTAGGTAGCCCCCCACATACCCGGATGACCTATTTAATATAGCCTTGGATGTATCTCTACAGATTTGATGGATCTAGCCTTAGCTGCTTGCAACGCCTTTTTATTTTTCATGTATCATTCATATTTTTAGAGCCCTTTCTTGTTTTACAGGGCCTCTTTGGTTGTTATTATATCTCATGTACTCAAAGATTATTGTATAAGTCCTGGGTCTTGTCCCAGGCATAATATGTATGTGGGATCCATTATGTTTTTTGTCTGGCCCATGTTTATGCCAGCATGTACTGTATAGCTCACTCCAATGTTTGTTGGATGCACCATTATTCTTTATACTATGTTATCTCAGCGAGCATAGGTATGCCACCCTTGCCTCATTCAGATTAGGTACTCACTCATAAAAGATACTTTTCACACCTGTAAGTCTTGCCTCCTCAGGGTATTCTCCTCACTCCCATGTTTGTTGGGCACACCATTATTCTTTGTACTTTGTTATCTTGACGGGCATAGGTATGCCTCCCCCACCTCATTCAGATCATATACTCACTCATAAAAGAGACTTGTCACACCTGTAAGTCTCACCTCCTTAGGGTCTTGTCCTCTCTCACTTCAGCTCGTCTTATATTTCTCTCTCTCTGACTCCCCTTCGGTGTCTAGCAATTGAGTTCTTACAATGTACTTTGGTCATACGATTAGCTCCTAACGCTCGCACATTTGGGGGGGGGGGATAATTTGTTACACCAATTTTTAGTCATCTAACATGTTACTATTATATGGACTAAAGTACACCATGTAAGGCTAATTTTACCATAGTAAAAATTATTTCACTATGAGAAATAATTTAATAACCCATAGTTTATTAAGTTATTTCTGGTCTAAACAAGAAACCCCATGAGGAATAATTAAATAAATTCTTATTCGTTTTATTTTCCTCTAGGGATAATTAACTAAACCACTGTTTAATTAATATTCCTGGTCAAATTTAACCTAAAACAAAAAAAAATTAATTAGATAAATCATTATTTATCTTATAATTTTCTAGGAATAATTATTTAAATCATTATTTAATAATATTCCTTGTTAAATTTGACTAAATCATTTATAGATAATTGAATAAATCATTATTTATTTAATTATTCCTTAACCACATTCTTGAAATAATAATTCAATCATTTATTTATTTATTATTTCTAAATAAAGGGATTTGACCAAATTTAAATTCCTCTTCCCTCCAACAAAAAAAATAAAATATTCCATGTAAGTTGGATCTAGATTTGGTTAATAATATTTTAATTATCCACCAACATCTAGACTAACTCAATATTTTTTTATAAATAGGAGGCGTTCCATTCATTCACTACCTTTTGTTGCCTTGAGATCACCTTTTGATCTATACTTTTGTTTTGACTTTGATCATCCATCATTGTCACATTTTTTTCTACTTTTGCTTGTGAGCCCCCTTTGAGTTCCATTTTTGTCTGGGTTTTTTGCACCATAAAGAGAGAGAGTTCTTGGCTCTTAAGACCTAAGGACATACAATAAACCATCCCATCGAGGGGGACTGGTAACATCTTTCTATGTTCCCTTCCCAGGTGTCAGAATACAAAAAAATCTTTATAAATTCTTGTCTTGTCCATTGGATGTATGGAGCAAACTCTTGCTTATTTTTGTTGTTTAATGTCTTTAACTGCATAGATCTAGATTTTTGTAGCATTTATTCTGATCATCTACTGCAGATCTAAGGAATTTGATAGCCACATTTGATGTTAGGGTTGTTTTCTATGCACAACTAAAGTGGGATTTTTTTGTACGCTTGTGATTAGAATTCACACTAACAATGATATTGATGCTTTTTTATTGATAAAGGTGCTTTAATGAATGAGTTGATGTGGTCAGTAAACATGTAGCAATATTTTAGGGGGAGAATTAGCCTTGCTTCTAATGATGCATTGTTGGCATTATGTTTGCAATATTGTTGAAGAAACTCTTGTAGTTGGTTTAGTGAAGCTATGCCCATTCGATTGAGGTATTTTTGTCTTGGTTATAAAATTCATATCTATAATTTGATGTAAAGGTCATGTAAAGACCAATAATTTAATTCTTGTTATACTTATTCATGTTTGGAATATTGAGGGTCAATTTAATCATGTATGTAATCCCATGATGGGTAGTTGATGTAATGATGGAGTCAATTCTGTAACCCCACTTGGTTGGGTGATTGATGTAAGTCGTTGGTGATAGGAAAGGTCATATTCAATTGATTCATAGAGTTATGTACTTCATTACAAATATTTTAGAAGATTTAGCATGTGCTCAAGGGGAGCATGGTCAATATATAATGCATATAAGATCTACAGTGCTCACGTCTCTACAAAAGAGAAGCCTTCATTTGGAATTGGTTAGCCCTTTTCCCTTGATGTCGAATGGGGAGAGTAAATTGGTGTTTGAATTGAATTGATGCTTACCTTGATGTTTTTTAAGGTTATCTACAAGTTGTGGTAACCAAACACCAATGTGGTTGCCATCAATTCCAAAGGGGGAGATTTTTTTCATTATGATATATGTGTTGTCCTTGATGGAAACCTACTTGATGAGTTCTCCTTGGTGGAAACCCAATTGTATAAGGATAAGTATGTGTTGACATGATGGTAACAGGATGAATACAAAGGCCAGTTCAGATGTGACAGAGAAAGAAATACCAGTCAGAGACAGAGGAATGATGAAAGTAAAATTTGAGAAAATATATGCAGGTTCTATGAAGAAAAACCGCGTACACACACATGTATTATGAAGATAAGTCACGTATAAACAGGTTCTGTGAAGAAAATCCATGTAAACACGCAGGTATGATGAAGAGAAGTAGTGTATACATAGGTTTAGTGAAGCAAAGTTGTGTACAGGTGTGGGTATGAAGAAGCAAAGGACCGTATAGTTTTTGCACTATGGTTTACTAAATACCAAGGGTCCTAACCATGGTATTGGCCCATAGTAATGAGCATGCCAACAGAAATTTGATCCCGTCAAAGAATACCATTGACATTAGTGTGATTTTGACAAACGGTATTGGCTAAGGCCTAAGCTATATAAGGAGAAGAAGATCCAAGTATTAGAGTGTGCATGTGTGATGGTGATTGACGAAAACTTCGATTTGAAGTATGATTTCATGGTAGGGGCGATTGATTAGTGGTTGATCTGAAATAAATATGCACCTAGTAATACAATGATGGATCAAGCTCAATAGACCTGAAATGATTATGTATGGTATGATCTACTTATGTGTTGGTCAGATCAGTGATTTGATGTGTGTTTATTTCTTTGAATGTCATGACTTGGGTATGTCTGAAGTTTTCAAGTGCAACGCAACTATGAGTTGGTAATTGTAGATTTGTAGTGGTTTTTTCTCTGGTAAGGTGCGTACATATGCGAATAATCTTCTCAGTAGTAGCGTATTGATTCTGTAGTATGGGAATATTCATACACAGGTTTTATTCCCAAAAAGTGTGTATACACACATAAATTCTTTATGATAAGTACATATTAAATCTAGGGTTTCTGCTGAATAATATGTGTGATCAGTGTAATCAGGCTTGCTATTTTTATGTTGTGTCTCAATGAATTCTTTAGGTTGATCTAGGTTTGATAGTGGTGTCTTGAGTATTGATGATGCTACTAGCTATATGTGATTGAAGATCAGTGATTGGTTGTTTGATTCAGTGATTGTTTGAATGATTTCGTACAATGATCTATTTCAATTTTGATATATGGTATTGGACTTAAATGATGGTAGTGGGTCCAATCTGAAAATTTGATGAAAAGTTACCTATAGGTTGTGATGTGTTGAAGCATGTGGATCCAATGTGAAAATTTATGAAACATGGTCCACGATGGTGCTGAGGGTTGGAGCCTTCAGTGAGGAAGTCGAAGCTTCCTGCCACTAGTAGTTGGTGATCATATTAGGGGGTTGGATCTCCCTTCCAGTGGGTTCTAGTAAACAAGATCAGGGGGTTGGAGCTCCCTTCCAGTGGGTGCTAGAGAACGAGTGAATTTTATAGCCTTCTATAGGTGGGTGCCTACGTGATGGTATGAGTCTATGCCAGTACAAGATTGTAATCAGTTTTCATAGTAATAAAATTAAAGACAAAGATGACAACAATGGTGGTTTTCTCCCACATTTGGTTTCCATCTCAAATCACGGTGTTCATGTGTGTTTCTTGTGTATGATGATTTATTATGTTCATACTGCACATGTTTACTTCTTATAAAATGTCTGGTGAATCACTGATACACTGGTTTAAGATAAACATATGAAGACTTAATTGAAATATAAGTTCACTGAATATATGTTAGTTGTCTACATAAAAATCACGTAAATATGCAAGTTTAATTTAGTAAAGTTGTGTTTATAAATCAGAGTAAGAAAATAAAAAGCTTATGTATGTTTTAAAATATTGATTCACCCCACCCACCTCTCAGTATTTTTCCCAACACAATAATGGTTTTTTTAAGCCATTTGAAAAGAAACTACCTTCATAGTTGTTTCTTAACTAAACTTTATACTACATAGATATTTAAATTATCATTTATCACTGTGATGTACTTTTTTCTTTTTATAATGATTTGCCATTTTTGTTTTTCCCTTTTATAAATTGTTTCCTTTAGAATTCTCTATACTCTGTGATGAGCTTCATAATTAGGTACATTTGGAGGGGTTAATTGTCACCTTTTTGCCTTATTAAGTCTCTTTTTCTCACATTTAATCATATTATGGTCTTATGTTGCTAGTGTAGATGGTGATTAAGGCTTTTCATACTTCGAGTGCCTAACATGAGTTAAATGCAACCTGAAAATCATGAATATATTGCATTTTTTATGAATATTTTTACTTTAAAGCTCAGAGTAGACAAAAAGGAGAGATTATAGGGGGATTTTCCACCTCCTTAACTCCAAAAGGCAACCAAGGGATCCTCGAGATTCCCTCCAACAACTAAAAATCAAAGGCAACCAAGAAAACTCAAGATCAAGTGCACCAAAGCTACACTTCACTTGCAGTCAAAGTGGACACATCACCTACTTTTTAGGGAGTTGTTGGTAGCTACCATCTAGGTTAAATATGGTTGAGAAATATCTCATTAGGATTCAAAATTTGAAGGAAGCTAATAGACTCTTAGCTATTGTAATAGGTTTTTGAGACTTTCATGTTGATGTATTGAGACTATTTTCTGCAATAAAATGAGTATTCAAATTGTGCTTCACTAATCTAGTTTTAGAGGGCTAGGTTTGTGTTTTAGGGCCCAATCCATTGGCCTTAATCCCTCTTGTGTATTCATTCTTTACTTTTATGTCATTGTAGCTATTTTTCTTATAATTTTTTAGCTAGTTTTCTTACATTTCAATTAATTAGTTTGCTTCCATTTGCCTTTTGTTGTAGATTAAGCTTGCTTACATATTGGTAGAATAGTCTATAAACTTAGAAATTTGTGTGTCAAGCCTCCCTCTCTCATATCTTTCATTAGAGCTTGAGGAGGGTAGACCTTCTCCATAGGCCAAAATTGATTTTTAGATTATAATTTCTTGGAATGAATACATAGGTTGTTGTAGTGCCATGAACATGTTTAGAATGTTGTGTTAGATTTTTTTTTGTAGGCTAAAGTAGGTTTTCTTTCCAAATTCAACTCATCTTTTCCATTTCTTTCATCATGAATTTGTCAATATTTGTTGCATGAACAAGTAGTTTTCTTATAGGTTCAAGTAGCATAGCAAAGGAGGACTTCAACAACACTTTTAGCTTCATTTCTCACCCTTAATCGAACTTTTATTCATCAAAATTGCGACTAGCCACTAGTACATTTGGCAGAAATTCCAACACTTGGTTCTGACAATTTTGACCAAATGTCAGAAATTTCCCCAAATTTTTTCAATCCCGCTCGAAACTGTCGCTATACCGACGTCTAGAGAAAAGTGTCGCAATAACGACACTTAGATAAAGTGTCGCAATTGTGACGTCTGGAAGAAGACGTCGCAATTGCGACAATATGCCCCAAAGCGTCATTATTGCGATGGCTGCCTCCAAATGTCGCAATTGTGACACAATGTCTAAGTGTCGCAATTGCGACGTTTGGAGGCAGTCGTCGCAATAGCGACGCTTTGTTTGCGACACAATTTCTAAGTGTCGCAGTTGCGATGTTTGGAGGAAGCCGTCACAATAGTGACGCTCTGGCCGCCATCGGTATAACGACACTTATATGCAATAAATGATAGTTACATGCCTTTGCAAAAATGGTCGGCTTATAGAGCAGCGTGAGGAGTAGTTAATGGAGGCACCTTTGCGATTACGCATAATTTGGAGAGAATATAGTAATAATGAGAGAGGCTCCTTTAATTGCGTATTTGATTTGTGAAGGTATGGATTTTCCAGCTTGCAATTCTATGCTGTCGAGAAAGACTCGCAATCCTCTAGAAACAAGACTGTTGTGAAGATTCCTAGCGAAGAAACGGACATCGGGTTCACGACTGCTGATGAACACATCGTAGTCCGACGAAGAAGGCACCAAGGAGGGTATTCTCAGTGAATGAGGGATGTTGAAATATTAATTTCAACTACCCTGTCCTCTGGCCACTTTCTAAATCTGTTTGAATGGCTCTGTCAAACAACCGCTTTCTAAAACTGATGAACAATCAATTTTGGTTTTGAAATCACAGTCCCTGCACACTTAAAAACAGAGCGTTGTATTGTTTTGGAAACAGAGAAATTTAATAGTAAACGTGGGAGATTTTAATTCAGAAGAACGTGGTCCCATAGACCACAGACCAAATCAGCCATCCACGTGGAAGCAGGCGATTCGATCGCGTTAGTTTTTGGCCCGCCTGCATTGTGGAATTCCAGACCCGAAACATTATAGGGTGAAATTAATTTGATTTTCACGTCACAGTTTTCCTCCGTACACAAAGCCAAAAAATGAACCCGAATTTTTATATGGCGTATTCTATGAAGTTTTCGCGTCACAAATTAGGGTGACATCAGTAGGCTATTTTGGAACGCGAATTTGTGATTGAAATCAGGTTTATTTTTTTTGAAGTCTGGACGTATGATATAGTTTTATTAATATTTTGTTATAAGTTTTGTTTCACCGCCCGATAGTTATTTAAACCATTGGCTCATATATAACATATGCGCAAATATTTCACTTTGGGCATTTGTAATGTGGGCCCTGAATACTTTAAATAGGTACATATACATTAGACAATTTAAACGTTTTGAGGATTGCACCCTCGGTGCAATTGTTTGTTTATAAGATTATATGATACATGTGAGATAAAGGTTTATTATTTATCATATATAAATAAATTTTATCAATATTGTACATTTACACTTTTATGAGGTGATGTTATAAGTAAATTGATAAATATCTCTTTTTAATCCTCATTTTACTCCATGAATATGTTTGGAAATGAAATTTCAATAGATTAATTTTCTCCTAACCTATGTATCATCAATATTGTACATTTACATTCTTAATTATGAGGTGATGTTATAGGTAAATCCATGAATATATCCTTTTAATCTTCATTTTACTCCATAAATATGTTTGGAAATGAAATTTCAATAGATTAATTTTCTTGCTATTATATGTTTTACGAAGATATGGTAAGGAATTCTCTCTTGTTCTTCTTAGAAATAATTATATATAATTTTTTTTTTTTTAAATAGATTAAAAAAATTATATGAGAAAAATTATTAATTCATCAATATGTGTGTGTGTGTGTGTGTGTTGTGAGGAATAATTTCATAGTTCAACATAATGGTTCATTATATAATCATGTGATCATCACCAATGATATATCTTAAAAAGCAATTGAAAATCCATGTGTACAAAATCGATGTATACTCTAGAGAGTGGTTCTCATATCACTATGTAAATTGTTGTATGCTACTTCAACAAAATTATAAGATAAGCTGTAATACACATCATATATGCACCATAACAATTGGTGCAGGGTAAAACCCACCTGCCACACCTTTGTACTCGATTCAATTTTCTCTGTCAACTCTTCTAGCTGTGGGAGTTTCCTCCAAGGATCATAATACCCCCAAGGCCTGTTATCACCCTAGTAATTCTCAGGTTGCGAGATAGGGATTTTTGTAGTTAAGAACACCAGGGGTAACCAAGAACCACTTTGGGAATTCAAGATCTAGCCTTCTTGAATTCCAGAGAGGGATCTCTCCGTATGATTTAGCTTTGTTTTAGTAACAAATATTAGGCTAGCTATGATTGTGTATTTGGGTTTGATTTTAAAATATTGGTGGGAATAAAGATATTTCAAGGTAAACCAGAAGGATCTACCAGAATATTGGGCAATGGAGTCAACTCTCTAGGCAAGCAGAACTAAGAAATAAGGCTCAGAGATGCAAATGTGCTAAGGGCAAGATAGGTGACCTTCTAAGGCTATGTATAGGCTTGATTTGATGGAGTGGATGGAATCTGAGCAAAAGGGAACTTAAGAATCCTTAAGCTACAGATAAGAAGATTGAAGAAGGGGATCTAACTGGGAACCATAGAACTGCCCATAAGGTTTTATGAAAGGCTATTACTGGCCTACCATATTTAAGGATGCCAAAAAATTCGTGCAGGCCTGTGATAGCTGCCAAAGGGCAAGACGCCCTGGGCAGTCTGATGAAATGCCTTTGACCCCTCAACTAGTGATTGAACCATTTGAACGCTGGGCACTTGATTTTTTTGGCCCTATTACTCCTCCCTCAAACCAAAAAACATACATCCTAGTTGCAACCGAATATGTCACTAAGTGGGTCAAAGCAGAGGCACTTTCAAAAGCTACAGAGGACTCTGTAGTATAGTTTCTTTTCCAAATTTTTGTGCTCTATGGTCTCCCAAGGGACATAATCATAGATGGAGGACCACAATTTGTAGGTAATAAATTAGCTAAAACATTGCAAAACTACCACATTCAGCACAAGATTACAACTCCATATCACCCATAGGCCAATGGCCAAGTAGAGAGCACGAACAAAGTAGAAAACATTAAAACTCCAACAAGTTTCGAAACAGGGAGCTTATTATCACTAATCCTATTTAATTTTTCCTTAGTTGATCATTATAGACTAGAAAAACATAATATGAATGAATGTAAACTTTAAAGAAATACACTGAAAACAAGGAAAGAAATGAGACTTATCTTGTCACCATGAGAATCCTTAGCTATGATGTCTCTGATCTCTTTCCAGTTTGCTGCTTTCACTAATTGACTCACCAACTTCAATATAACCAGCGAATAAGACTATAGTTGTCTTGAGAAATTTTATTCACATTGAATAATTCGAATTGTGAAGTATTTATACAAAAAAATGTTTACAAAATATCTCAGGAATTGAGATAATGTTTTAATAAAAAATAGGAAAGAAAATTTAAAAAGAGGGACAGTTGCAAAACAGTTTGCAAGCTGTTACCTTTTTACAAGCAAAAATAAAACTGATTATTCTAATTTGAACTGATTGTTGTTGTGCACTTTAACCCTGTATTTTTACCATTTTGAGGTAACAGTAAAAAATGAATTTCCAAGTGAATTTCTTGTTTTTTATCTATTAAATTCACAACAGATCTGTGAATTCTTGCCACTTTTCTGCAGAGGGGATCTTCATAGTCTTCAATTTTCTATAACTTTCATCTGCCTCTGTATACATGGAAAATTTAGGCTTGATATTGAACATATGCCTGATCTCATTATCTAAAAAGAACAGATTTTCAAAATACTGAAGAATTATTTTGCCTGTTGGTGATCCTTGAGGCAGTTGTTGTCTGGCTTGCTCTTTTGCATGATTTCTGATTTTTAGATCATAATATTTCTGAGGCATTAACTTGTCATTCAATGCATGAATATCAGAAAAACCTACTTCTGAAAATGTTTTGTATTTGGCTTAAAATCTTGAGATGGATAAATTCATGTCTTTACACCGGTCCTCTAGATTACTCATTATGTTTCTTTTGTTCAGGACCTTTTTTATTTGAAGAATGGTTTATGTTCTATCAAAAAATTTCAATTCTTCCAACTCTTCCCTGGTTTTACTATTTAGAAAAGCTATGAGTTGGATTGCTTGGGCTGGTTTATTGTCAATTTCCCTCTTAGTCTTATCAATATCTGCACTAGCAACTTGAAGTAACTCCCTCTGTTCATAAATTATCCAAATTGAAGGCCATTGAGAATGAATGCCTTCAATAATTTTGGTCCATAAATGATTTTTTATATAGGCCACTTGATCTGTAAGATTTACTTGTGCTTGCAGAATCTTTACCTATTCTTGTAGTCGATCGGCCCTTTGCTCATGTCCTTTAGAAGTAATCAAGGCATCATTTTTGGAATTTTCTAAATTTTTAATAATGCCTTTCAAACTAAGAATATCTTTATCTTGGTCTTGTAGTGTGCTCCTCTGTGAGGATGAAGAAGAAGAGGCAGAGATTAGAGAAGTAATTGGCACTGCAGTTTCCAGTACTCCTTTCGGTGCCAAGTGTTCTGCCAAAGTAGATGGTATAGTAGTGTTTACAGTGGGGATCACTGTAGGAATGACCATTGGTTGTGCTTTTCTTAGTTCTTCATTCTCTTTCATTAGAGCTTCTATTTGAATTTCCATTGTTTTTATCTGATCTGTCATTTGATGTACAAGCTGCTTTAAATCATCATTCTCTATTTTTTGTTGTAGAATTTCTTTTGCTTGAGAGTTTTCACTCTGAGGCAACTTCAACTATTTTCTAAGAGCAGCTATATCCTCATTTTTCTGTTTAATTAAGACTTTTTCCCCTTCAATGTTGGCTGGGTCACCCCCTGCTTCAATCACTATATCTTCTAGTGCTTTTATTATTAAATTATTAGCATGCAGTGAGGCTTTGTCCAACTTCATTTGATTTTGGAGGTTGAGCATTGTTTTCTCAAGCCTAATTGATTTCATAGTTTTACTGACAATTTTGGAATATAGCATTTCAGTATTGCTCCTATGAAATTCAATTTGATCTAATTCATGAATGGAATCTGCATCCAGTTCAAGATCTGTTTTGGAATAATCTGCCACTGATTTTGGCTCAGCCACTGTAGGCTTCAAGAATGACATTACCAATTTATTGGATGAATAATCAAATGTTGAAAGAAGCCTGTCTTTGTTTCCAGGCTTTTCCTTAAGAAATCTAGAATGAGCTTGATTCTTGAGCTCTTCATTCTTCTCTTTAATCTGTCTGAATCTAATCTGAATCTCTGACTCTGTATTGTCAGTTTCCTGAGAAGGAGGCAAATCGACAGTAGCCTAGTTTTCCTTCATGACTGTATCTTTTTGTTGTGTTCCAATTTTTACATTTTGAAGCTCTTTTAATGTTTGAGTGACTATTCTTGTTGCTTCATCATCTATATCAATATTTACAGCCTTATCCTTTTCTTCTTCTATTGACTTGCTTCTTTTACTATAAGGAGTTATGAATTTTATGTCCTCAATAGTCTCACCTATGAAACTATCTCCTTCTCTGTCTCTTTTATGTACATTATCAGTATCTTTGCCTGTAGAAGCCACCTGTACTGTCTGTTCAATCTGTTTGCCTTTGCCACTGTCTACCTGTATTACCTGTACTACCTGTGAATCATCATCAGATAGGGTGTTTCGCTCCCATTCAATTTTATTTACATATCTTTCAATATGGGGCTTAGGATCATGCAAGTAAACATGCAACTTACATTTTACCCTTGCTGCACTCAAAATACCTTGTGGGTCATACTTCCATGTAAAAATACATGGGAACTTATACTCTTTAAGTTTGACATTTATCTCATTGGCAGCTTCTCTGTTATTCACAATGAATGGCCCAATTTTATTTTTCAGCTTAAATTGGGTCTTTTTCTTGAAAGCTATGAAGTTGATTTCATCTACATTCAATAGTTGTCTCAGATATTCTAAAGCAAATATTCTTGTAGTAACAAATATGGGTAACTTATATGGGGCCAGGGATGAGCCATACACTCTGATTTCTGTATGATTTTTATATAAATACCAATCTCTAGTTTTGTAGCTCTCTGATAACTGCAGAATTCTTCTTGTCTCATCATTGATCCTAGGGATATCCTCTTTTTCCAAGAGATACATAGCAGGGGCTATAAATGAGTCATTGAAATCTGTAAAACTATACTTTCTGTTCCATTTCCTTAGAATAGATGACCAAAATACTACTGATATAACTTTTCCTTCTGCATCCACTTTCTCACATTCAATTGGAAACTTATATGTTTGATAATATAGGAAGAGGTGGAGTAGATAAGAGGAGTATCTGAAAACTCCTTCTTCTGGTAATCTGGATAACTGATAATGCATACTTTCAACAATAAATCTAGCAAAATTGAACTGAATGGATGGTGATTGACCAGGGCTTAGAGTTGACAGAAAACCTAGGATAGCCACATCAGTGAATTCATCACTGGCGTATCCTAGTATGAAGGAGAGCATTGAGACAATCTATCTAGTTTCATCTGGGAAATCAACGATGTCGAAAGGAGGATTTAACTTAGGAATATCAACTTGATTTGGACAAAAATTCTGGAATATTTTGAATCTAGTATTGAACTCCAAGTCAAGATATAGTTGGGTTAAATCTTATATTGATAGGGAAGCAGAATTGGGGTCATGATTCACTTGCAGCATGGAATTTATCAACTCTTCAGTGATGTAAAATAGGATATCTTTTTATTTGTTTACAATACGTATTTGTTCTAGGATATAATAGGCTTGGCATAATCTGATAAAGTCAGGAACAAAATGAGTGAGAGGGACAATATATCTAGGCAGATTGGATTCCCAAATTGGAATATCTTTGTCACTCTTTTCCATTGATTTTCCATAGCACCAATTATAGACATCAAGCAGGTTAAATTCTACATTAGGGTCTAGTATTCTATAGTCCAAATCAACTAAAGGGTTGTTCTCTGGAGAAATGACTGGAGGCTAGACTGGTCTGACCACTTCTATAGAATCAGCCGTGAGTACAGGAGTTGGTTTGTCGATTTTGAAGGACATAGGCTGAGGAATCTTTGCAGAAGACTTATTTTGAGATTTTGGGCCTCCATTCTTGGGGGTTACCTGTTTCTTGGTCATTTTTAATAATGAATGAAGAAATCTTAAATGGTTTGCTAAGTTCCTTTACGAGAAACAGGGGTTTCTTGGCGAATTTCTACTGAAAATGGGGTTTCTGAGCAGGGTTTTTAGGAAATGCAAGGAATTTAAAGCTCATAACGTGTATTTAAAATCAATTTCAACAAAAAAACGAACCAGGGTATGGAAAAAACTGCGAGAAAGGGAAATTAGGGATTCTAGGGAAATTTTGACAGAGTTTCCCCTGAAAAATGGACACTTTTTTGCAGTAACTTTGGTAATTATTTGAAATCGACAGGAATTTTGAAATCTCAGAGGGAAACTTCGAAGAAAAGTACCTGGAGAACCAACGGAATTTGGTTGAAGACGTTGCAGAGGTGCTCAGTCTTCAATTTTTTGAAAATGGCTTCGCAGAGGACAATGTAGTACTTTGTAATGGAAATTCAGGGCAATGGGCGTCGAAAAATGGTACTGGTAGGTTGAAAATGGCTCTGTAAAGTTTCTCAGGGTTCAAACGGCGTGATTTTGAGGAAAAACGGTTCTGCAATGTTTTTACAGGTCTAAAGCGAAAAGGTGAAAATTTGAATGAAAAATATAATTTTAATGTATTAAACGATGGTATAACCATAGTTAAATAACATTAAACTCGGGTTAAATGGGTGAGGTTTAGAAAATACCACCAATGGTATTCACGAGGGTAAATGGTGGTAACCGGAAACTAGCTTTTCGAACGCAATACAACATGGTGGCGACACATAAGCGCTGGTGGTTTGGAAAAACCACCCATTTCACGCGGCTTTGCCAAAACATCAAACGATTACTTTATGAGCACAAAAATGTATTAGCACCGTCGGATCTGGATTCAATGAGCGAACGGCCACGATCAAAAGGAAAGGTGCGGGGAAAAGGTAAGTTATCGGGTTCACTTTGGGCCATTGATCTTGGGAAACCATCGCTATACCGACATTTAGAGAAAAGTGTCACAATACCAACACTTAGAAAAAGTGTCGCAATTGCGACACTATGCCCCAAAGCGTCGCTAGACGGTTGCCTCCAAACGTCGCAATTGCCTCCAAATGTCGCTATGATATGTTTTACGAAGATATGGTAAGGAACTCTCTCTTGTTCTTCTTAGAAATAATTATATATAATATATATATATATATATATATATATTTTTTTTTTTTCAAAATAGATTAAAAAAATTATTAATTCATCAATATGTGTGTGTTGTGAGGAATAATTTCATAGTTCAACTTAATGGTTCATTATATAATAATGTGAGCATCACCAATGATATATCTTAAAAAGCCACTGAAAAGCCATGTGTACAAAATCAATGTATACTCTAGAGAGTGGTTCTCATATCACTATGTAAATTGTTGTATGCTACTTCAACAAAATTATAAGATAAACTGTAATACACATCATACATGCACCATAACAATTGCCATACAACTAATTTGTTTTAGGATACATGTGGCACTCTAGGGGTAGATTCTATATGATGTGTATATCAATCTATTAGGTGTTGGTAAGTTGTGAGTATCTAAGAAATGATAAGGAATATCCATACATCATGATCTTGTAATGTGATTATAAATTGTGTCTACAATTTCCATAAAATGTATAAATGATTTTTTTTTTTAAATCAACACAATCAACCCTAAACAATGCTCATGATGTGGAATGTCATTGGCGAAACCAAAATGATGGTGACATGTCCCATTTCTATGGTAATGGTGATCATATATATGTTGTAGCGACACTTGATGAGTAATTAAATAAATCTCAGAGTGTGACTCATTGTGCCATATTTTTTTAAAGCATGATTTGTTTTCCTAGTTTTTATTAATTTGTTAACATATTTTATTCATTTGGAAAGCTAATTAATGATGCTTTAAGTAATTAGGACCTAATGAGAGATCATCTTCACATCTTCACTAAAATATATTTGGTAATTGTAGTCACTATATGGACCACACATGCATGCTACTTAAGAAAAATTGAAATATAAACTATAATACACATCTTATATCTGCCATAACAATTGTCATACAACTTATTTACTTCTATATACATATGAAATACTTCAGGTAAATGCCATATTATGTGTATACCAATATAGTAGGTGTTGGTAAGTTATGAGGATCTAAGAAATGATAGGGTATCCACACATTAGTAGTGCCCTGGTGAATTTTTTGCATAATTTTCTATTTGTTGTAATTTTTTTTCCTGGATTTGTTATAGATTTCAAATAATATATACAATTATCTACCAATTGTTATTTATAAAGAATAAGTACAATAAGTAGTCACCTAAAAGTGAGCCATGTGAAAATATTGGTAACATGAGTAACCTAGTAAGATGTAAATGAAAAGTGAATAACCTCCACTCACCAACAAGCGGCAGGCAGGGTTGGAATTTGGATTTCTCTTTACCCATCACATAATTTTTTTTAACGTTTTGGTCATTATTTTTCTAGTCAATAAACGTTACGTTCAAAATTTTTCACTTCATTAATGATGTTCTCGTATTAAATTAACCCTTCACCAATAAAAGTTTGATTAAAAAAATTTAACGCTCTTCCATTTTCTTTGGATTTTGGAGTGTGATATATCTGTGTCATGGACTTTTAATACCTAAAGTTTCAAGATAAATAACTGATTCTTGTCAAACTAATATTTCCTCAATATATGCTATGATCTACTAAAAATTACTTCAAAAATCAAGTAACCTTCCAATATAAAGAAAAAAACATGAACGAGCTATCCCTAAATTGCAATAAATTTATGTTTATTATTAATATTGCATAATCTGTCTTATAAAAATTGCATAATCGGACTAAGAAAAAATCCTCAGTGCATTTTTTATTGTTGTTGTGATTAAAAAATGAGCCAAAGAACGCTAAGGCACTCAGAGAAATCAATCTATGTATTATTTCTCACAAAATCATGTTGAGTAGTGGAGACTAAGCACTAGATTTTTTTCTATCCTCAATCTCTCTATTAATTATGTCTATGTAGTTATAAGAATAACAAGCCAAATAAATCTTAGGCTTCCAGAGAAATTAGTCTCTGTGTGTAGAAATTGATGATTACTGTTGACTAAATGTAATACCATTTGAAATTGCTGAGCGAAATTAATCAGGCCATGATGTACCATTGAAAGTTTAATAATTCTATTGAAATTTTAATAACTATAATAACTATATATATATATATATATATATTTTAATTTAATGATTAATAATAATTAAATTAAAATTCTTAAAAGACAAAATAAAAGCCTAATAATCACGAACTATTATGATAATTTAAAAATATAGAACTCAGGCTGAACATAGTTACAAAGATACCAAGAAAAGAAGAGTGCATGTGCATGATAAACTCTTTCTTGACAACCTATGAATGCCATTCTCAATGAAGACTCAAGACTCAACTGGATTGGATTGTGTATCAAAACAGTAGGAATGAATCAAAGTTCAATGAATGAATAACTTGATCAAGAAAATTTATAGGGAAAGGTAACTTGACAATCAATCTACTAAACCTCACTTCCATGATTAAAAAAGCACCCCCACCTTCTCAGTGGTCCCATCATGGTCCACCTATTCAAAAACAACCAACAAATATTATTTTTTATATATTTTTGCATGGCCATTGGACAATGATTTACTATGGTTTTCCTACTAAATTCCAATGGATGATTATTAAAAAATATTGAGAATTAGTTTAGTCTCAAGGCATAGCCAAGAGTCTTACTGGATAATTATAGATTACCTCTCCATTGGATGATTGTACATTTTTCATCTACTTTTTCATGTGAGTTTCAGTTGATGCTAGATCTTTTCCTTCTATTTCTTTAGTGAAGCTAAGAGTTAACTTTGATCTTACATTAATAACTATACTTGCATGAATATCCATGCTTTATACTTCCCCACTGTGGTCAATGTTGATGTATGGCCTTGGCCCATTGATCTGATAATTAACTCACTATTCATATTCAATTTTCTCCAGTTCAGCCCAATAAAATAAGGAAAACATAAAATGAAGTCCTGATTTTTCTTTCTAGTGCTCCTACATAATACAAATATTCTTAAAAACCAATTAATATATAAATTGTCATAATTCATGCTAAAATCAGTTTGAATTTTTTTAATGAATCTGCTTACAATTAATAGATTACATTGCTCACAGAATAAGAGATAATTTAGAACTATGATTTCACAATAATAAATTATCGGGCTCCCAAAGGGTGACGAACTTGGTCGGATGTGACCCTTCTACAACAGCTCCTGAATCTGCCTCTTGATTTCATTGTTCTCCAGAACAGAGCACCAATAGATCGGTCCGTTGGGTAGCAGCGCACCTGGGGTCAGATCAATCGGGTGCTTGACTTGACAGTGTAGAGGAACCCCTGTGGGTGAGGTGAAAATGTCCCCGTACTCCTCCACAACCTTATCCATTTGTTGTTGTCGTGCAGAGGAGCCTTTTCTGAAGCTCGTGGCCATAGTCTTCTTCTTGCCTTGGGGGCGGATCATCAGGAAAATGAATTTCCTGGTTTGGGAAATGAGCTTACTACATTGTTTTGCAGTAACCAAAGAGATAGTAGCAGGAGGTGGTACCTCTGGTATCCTGTAAAACTTATTTCCAAAATTAACAATAACAGCACGAGGCCGAGAATCATACACTGCATGATGCTTCCACAAGTATGGTTTTCCTAATAGTACATCAGAAACATCAATAGGAACAACGTCACATAATACCTCATCCGTGAAGGGCTTGATGCTATAGGGAAGGCGACACTGATGGCTGACGCGGAGATCTCGTCCTTGGTGAAGCCATCCGATGGTGTATGGATATGGGTGAGATGTGGTCGGCAAGCCCAACCGCTTCACGACATCTGCCAAAATGAGGTTCTTTTGGGTCCCATTGTCGAAAATGAACTGTACCGGGGAGCCCTTTACCCACATCTGGGAGTGGAAGAGATGTCCCTCCTTCTGTATCTTTATAGTGGCAACAATGGCATTGGGCTCCACATCAATAATCTGTTTCCATTTGTCATTCCCCTTTTCAGGTTCTGATTCAGAGTCAGAGCATGCATCTGACTCAGAATCCCGCATCTCGGCCACCAGCGACTGCTTCGCCCGACACTCACTTGTGTTGCGAGTGGAGCTCTTATGGAACTCACACCACTTTCCCGTGTCCTTCTTTGGCTTTGCAGTTTTGTTCTTTGCTTGTGGCTTCGACAGGTTGTCTTGAGTCACCATGCCTTGGCTCTATCCTTTGTTCTGTGGTTTGGGAGCACCTTTCCCTTGCTTTTGATTCGCAGATCCAAAGTCTCGCTTCTTCTGTTTGAATTTATGCTCAATCTTGGCAGCATACTGGTATGTTGTACCAAGCGAGGAGATGTCGAGGAACTCCATTACCTTTTGAATGTATCTGTGCAGACAACTACGATACTTTAGCACCAGATGTTTCTCTGAATCTTTGATACCCAACTTGGTGCACAGGGTATGGAACAGATTCGTCAGCTCATGCACATCTTGATCCCTTTGTTGCCGCAGCTTGGTCCATTATATGTACTTGTCCTCATAGCTCCCCACGGGATAGTATTGTTCCTTGACGGCGTCTCGGAAAGAATTCCAAGTGGGTACGACCGAGAACAAAGAGGGTTCTGTATTTTCCTTTTTCTCACAGTGGCTTTCCCACCAGTCCTTGACATGGGGGGCAGCTTTGAGGAGTGCAAAAATAATCTTCTCCCTATCGGAAAAGTCATGAACCGAGAAATATCCTTCTAATAGATTCAATCATATATCTATGACATCTGCATCTATTTGACCCTAAAATATGGGAATGTCAAAATTTACTTGTACCTTAAAAGGAGTCGCACCTCCAGAGTGGCTACTGGATGCAGATGCGCCACCGGTGGGTAGCTGTTGAAGGATCTGGGCAAAGTTATTCATCATCGCATTCCTTTGTTTTTCGAGGGCCTCCTTGAGAAATATTTTGATAGGATTTCATGCTCCCTCATCTTTCTTTTCGTCCCCCATGGGCGTCCGTCGGGGTTTGCGAGGCTGATCTTGCAAAGGTTCCACCAGATCGAGCCCTAAATCCTTATACCCTGACCTCGTTGGGGACATGCAAAGAAGGATCGAGAAAAAGCAGACCGCTCTGATACCACTGATCCTGATTTATGCAAGAACACAACAGAATAAACACATAACCATAAATAAAAAGATGCAGCGGAAATAACACTTCATTTTATTAATATCAAAGAACTGAAATTTGCTTATAGACAGAATGGAAATAAAACTAGCTAGGGCGCTGGTAGCTATCTTTAAGGAGATATGTGGCGGCTACAGGCCTCTGAACTGAGTTACAATGAGGCTCGAGGACCTATTTATTATTGAGAAACAATGGAGAACCCTAAACATCAAAAAACCTAACCCTAGGAGATGAAGCGCCAAAACTATGGGCCCCGTTTGGGTAAATTGGTGTTTCAACTTCCCAGGGATGTAACTTTGGCATACTATCTCTGTTTGACGCAAATGATACATCATTAGAAAGATCTATCCGAGGACTAAAAATTTAGCCACAAATATGATTCTAGAATGGAATGATACAAAATTATATTTTTTGGAGGCGCGATGCCCAAAAAACGTCGTTTAGGGCCTCAAAATGGCTCCGGAAGTTCAGGACCCGAAAAACTGCTAAAAATAGTAAGTTGTGCCGAAACTGAAAAATTGAAAGAGACAATGGTGGGGCCCCAAGTGGAATAGGCAGGTGGCCACCATTATCCACCTGGATCATTGAGTGAGCCAAAAAAGTAACTTTCCTTACTTTTTGAGTACAACCTTGCAATTGCGAAGAGGACTAGTGTTGAAAAATTATTGGTAAGTGGAAATTAAAGGGCGTAAGAACGTTTTTGAAAAAATTTCAAACGTCAAAATTAAGTCTTCTATCCTTCCTAGCACCTCATGGAAAACGGGAATCCGCAAATTCTAGTCGTCAAATATGTGCAAAATGCCTTATGAAGGGTAAAATGGAGGACTGGTCCTATGCTGCTACATGAGTTAGGGTTTCATGTGGCAATAGGGAACCTTGTATAGTTTTTCAAGGATAGGAAAGGAGAATATTGTCAGTTAATCATCACATGAAACTTCATCACCATTTGAAAATTGTGTCCTAATTTGAAACAATAAGAATACCCAACTATTTCATTATTTAATTTTGATTGTGTAATACAAAAAAATATCCTAGATAACTTAAATAATGTAAGAACTTTTGCAAAAAGTTAGTGGAGAGAACCTTCAATTACATTTATTTTGAAGTTCCACTTGCATTTTAAGCCATTTTAATTAGTCTTTCATGGCTATCTAGTAAAAATTTCAACCTCTTGTAGAAATTTGTTTGTCACTTGTATTAGAAATGCAAAAATCAAATGTAAATAAAAATGATTTGAAATGCTAAAATTCAAATGCGTGCTACATAAAAATGATTTTTTTAAAAACTGCATTAGCGTTTGATATCATGCGCGCATTCGCCCTCAGCATTTGCCCTCATCTCTTGCAGAACAACATTCGCCCTCAGTTCTTGCAAAATGGTAAGTTCTTATTGCAAGCCCTTCCCCCTGTAGTAGGGTTGACCCTATTTGGGTTTTTTTGGAGCCTCTGAGAATACAAAGGTTGTGATTGATTATGGGGCACTGCCTATATTTGTGGAAATTCTTACCTCTGGGAATGATAATGTTCGAGAACAGGTAGCACGTTCATTTTAGAGGCATAAAATTATTCTTCCCAACTATCTTTATACGTCTGTAATTTTGGAATTTGATTTTAAAAACTACTACCCAACTTTGAGTTCAACTGGTGTTCGTGTAAGGTTTTTTGGTCTTTGGGAAATATTTTTGGAGACTCTGAATCATTTAGGGATCTTGCCCTCAGTCATGGAGCTCTGAGGTAGGTGCTTGCCCAGTTGAATGATACTGCCAGAATTTCAATGATACAAAATGCTACATGGGCTCTGTCAAATTTTTGTCGTGGTAAACCCCAACCACTATTCGAACAGGTAAGAAGAATACATTTTCTGCCTCTTCTTCTTATTTTTCAGATACTGTGGATTTTTTTTATAGATCTTGGTGCTTGGTAGATTTGGACGTAATATGGACCTAGGCGTTTGTTCATTACAATGACTCCGTCATTAGGTTTTAGAAAATGCTCAGAAATTTGGGTTTCACAAGGGGATTACCCTTGCTTGAAATTATCGATTATCAATCACATTCAAAAAAAGTCTTTCGTAGCATTGTTGAGCTCTTTGTAGGCGAATTCCCGAGGCAATTTCACAATATCTGAACTAAATTTTTCTGTCCTTTTCAATACTCTGCGCTTGTAACAGAACCAGACAAACAATCTAGTGGCCAATGCAACAACAACAACACCTCCTGTTGCAATGCCTGCAATTCACCCTCTCTGCACGCATGAATGACTATGGCACCCTCTTTTGTGAACAGGTACTGGAGCTAAAGGTACCGGTTTCCATTAGGATCGTGGAATTCAACATCCAAAATAGTATCAAATTCCACTGCAATAGTACTCCCTAGTGAGGGAAATAGTTCA
This sequence comes from Pinus albicaulis, assembly GCA_034641835.2. Classification (NCBI taxonomy): domain Eukaryota; kingdom Viridiplantae; phylum Streptophyta; class Pinopsida; order Pinales; family Pinaceae; genus Pinus; species Pinus albicaulis. The sequence continues at coordinate 432,900,066 of CM076583.1, forward strand.
TTGAGACCTATTGGACTCATCACCCCCAAATAGCCTCCAGGGTTACCCAGAGTGTGATCATCTAGAGCAATAACAAATGCTCATCCATCCCCAATTGAAACAAGAACAAGACCCACATTGGTTACAGAATAGGAGAAACACGTTTTGAAAGAAGAAGAAACTTTTGTATTAGGGTCTAGAAATATAACTGGTCTATTGTAAAATGCCCTACCTACACTTCAAATTGGTACTCCCAACTCCATGCTAAGGCTCACTATGCCATTCTTCAGATGAGCATCTTAACCTAAAGTTTGATTCCAAAAAACCCAAGTCCCCTGTTCTATGCCCAAGACCTCTGTTACAATGAGTAGAGTTCTGAGAGAAATACTTCACAATAGGAAGCAAAAGAAACATCGCAAAATTTCTCTGCTTTAGACTGATAATTTTCTGTGCAAAAATTCAACTGCAGACAGTAAAAACATAATATCAAACACAACCAATCCACAATGGAATTTGAACATGAGGATTTATAACCACAGAAAACCATCTCCAGGTTAAAAGAATTCCAGAATGGCTTTAAGATTCTACTAATGAGCGCTTACAACACCATAGCAATTACTGTCACAATGAAATCTGCTGGAAGCAAAGCCCTTGTACAGTTTCTACATTTCCATAGTGGAAGCAAGAATCTTGTTATCTCTCATGATGTGGTTCTGTGGTCAAATCCTTTGCTATGGCTGTCTTGTTCTGATAAACGTGGATCTATCTTAGCTTTGGCTCTAGTTCTCATTTAGGATCGTGGCTATCTGATCTTGCTGTGGCTTTGACTATACAAACTTGTTCAATAGGAAAATGTTGACTCTGCTATATATAGGAGCTTCAATGGGTGCTCTCAAACACTTTTTTGGGCAGCTTTGTTTTGTCTCTGATTCAAGGTAGAACTATGTTGGCCTTGGTTTTTTAGTCTTTGGAACTTAGTTCTCTCATATTTTCCATCCTATCCCTAGTTTTCTACCAAGAAAGACATAACTTCACGATATCAAAATTGACTATTTTTGGCCATTTATCTTTAGTAATGGTACAACCTTAATTTAGTGCATTCATACAGTATCTGAAGAGCACTCTCAAGCTGTTATTCTGTATTTTAGCATAACTACTACATTTAACTTCCATGCTCTAATATTTATATCAACCATAAGCATTCTTAAGGTAGTTCCACATTTGTGAAGCAGAAGGAATGCTTCTGACAGCGTCTTATCATAGTGGTACAATTCTGTTCGCAGTTTATCTTTTATAAACCTCTAATTTTCCAAACGTAGTAGAGACTACAGTTTGCATATGAAATTTTGGACAAATCTATTTAGTATTCTACAGAAAATGCATTAAGAATAAAAAAATCCCACAATTTGTAAAAAGCCCACAATTTTGTAAAAATCCCACATTTTGTAAAAAGCTCACAATTTGTAAAATGCCCACTTTTATTTTCTTTTTGCTTATATATTGAGCTCCCATTGAGTTCAACAAGTCTTGGGTTTTCTACACCATTGAGAGAGATTTATTGTTTTCTTTATAGGATAATTTGCATCAATGGAAGAAAACATTGGAGGTGGAAAAAAAATTCAAAAGGGTGAAAGGGGTGATGGTAGAGTTTATTGCCCTTGTAAAAAATGTTGTATGAGAAATAATGTTAGAGTTTTAATAGCAACATCAACAGTGCATTGTAGGAAATATGGGCACATTGATGGTGGATCGAATGACTATCGTCCCGTGGTAATTAATTATCTATCTTCATTTTGATTATATCGTAAATTTTTTTATTATTTTAATATTTTTTATATGCGCACTAATGTTTAATTATTAATGTTTGTAATTTTCATAAAGGCACAGTTGCCCCCCAACTTTTTGCAGATGATCAACCAACTTCCACAGCAAAATAGTAGTAGATTAGATGATGTTGCACCAGTACAAGAGAATATTGCAGCAAATATTAGTATTGGAAATGATGTTATACAAGGTGAAGAACATGAAGCGAATGATGAAGGTAATTTTAATGATCCCATGGAGGTAGATCATGATGACAATAATGAGACAGTTCACATTAATGATGGGACAAATCAAATGCTCCAAGACTTGTATGGTGAGTCAGATGATGATGGTGGAGATAGCAATGACGGTATTTATGATGTACCTCTGATTGAAAGGTCAAGTGAACGACTTTTTGAACACTCAAATGCAACTCTTCTCTCTGCTACATTGTTGCTGGTGAACTTAAAGGTTATGAATAATTTGTCGAACAGATGTATGACACAAATCCTAAGGTATGCAATATGTTTATATGATCACATATATGTAAATGTTGATTATTTTCCCTTTTTTTAGTTGTAATAAATGTGTAAAATAATAACTTATATATAAGTTATTATTTTACACATTTATTACAACTAAAAAAAGGGAAAATAATCAAAATTTACATATATGTGATCATATATACATATTGCATACCTTAGGAGTTGTGTCATACATATGTTCGACAAATTATTCATAACTTTTAAGTTCACCAGCTCTCTGCTATTGTTGCTAGTGAACTTAAAGGTTATGAATAATTTGTCGAACAGATGTATGACACAACTCCTAAGGTATGCAATATGTATATATGATCACATATATGTAAATGTTGATTATTTTCCCTTTTTTTAGTTGTAATAAATGTGTAAAATAATAACTTATATATATATATATATATATATATATATATCAAAACCGGCTGGTCAGGACGGCTGCCGGTTGGAACCGGCCTTGCAACCTGGTCAATAGCCTATTCTCACCTGTTTTGGCCGGTTAACTGGACCTAACCGGCCGGTTAGGTGCTCCTCCATGAGTTGAAAATTCCTCAGTGTCTCCTCCATGAGCTGCAAATTCCTATATTATACTAGCAACAAACTTGTCTAATAGCTCATACTCAACACCTTATAGTAGCAACAATACACATGACGACTAATAAATACAAGGCTGGCTAGCATAAAATCCCTGGCAGCATGCAACTCATCAAGTGTACTTGATGACAATTTATGTTCTCAAAACAATCAGCAGCAACCTTATTTCATACTCAGCTAGGAACTGTCAGACCCTCTCTCTCTGCTCACACATAGCAACAGCATAAATACAAAACCTTTCACACAACATACAAGAAATTTGATCATGGCATCAAGACTGATGCAAATGGTCTGACGCCACTCAAGGGACACCAACATACAACCTAATGAAAATGTGACTGGCAATAATAAATTGACCACTAGAAAATTCCCACTTGGAAATGCACTAAACTGGCTACTGAGTTTTCTGGGTTTTAATGAATCTTTTCAGTGATAAATTTTGTCAAACACATTGTGAGCAGACTGTTGAAGTTGTAATGCTCTCTCAACTTGTTACAAATAACACTAATAGTGGGTTTCATAAACCAATTCAATACCTCTAAGTGTTGTAGATGTTTTTCTAGAAATTTATTGGCAAGCAAACATAGATAATGAAGAATACAAGATCTTCAAAATGCTACTCTGATATATATATATATATACTGAACCCAGAATTGTCTTTAAGGCTGATACAATGAATTGACAACAGATCTGAGCAGGGACAGATTGTATATTATAATATTAACTCAGCAATAAAACATAGTGAATAATATAAGAGAAACCTGATACATTTCTTCAACAAGTTTGCTTATGTATTTTTCGATGATATGTATTGCATTTGGTGCCATTTTGATATATTCACCTTTTCATGGTATATAAATGAGCAAAATTTTCATATTTTGTCTTTATTGGCTTGGAATCATGGTTGCAAATCTTAAAAATAGTTTTTTTTTTTCATTTTATTAAAAAATAATTATTTAATGTATTTTTTTAAAAACCGGTTCATTGAGATCTTACCGCTACCAGTTAGACTGGTTCCGGTTCGAAACCCGGTTCATTAGCTCCATCGGTCTGGTCACCGGTTCCGGTTTTAATAACTATGATATATATATATATATATATATATATATAATCTTTACAAGACACTACTTTTTGTTTCTGTTGTAGATTGTTGGGTGAATATTTTTTACCATCGCCAAATACTTTACCTTGAACATATCGATATCTACGTGCTATTATGAAACACTTTGGAATGGAATATAACACTATAGATGCATGTCCTAAAGATCATATTATATATTACGGAGAACATGCGTTGAAAATAGAATGTCTGAAATGTGGTACCAGTAGATATTGAACAGATCAACTAACCAAAAAGGTGCCTCAAAAGGTTCTTCGTCATATTCCTGTAATTCCATGTTTGCAGCGAATGCTCAGGTGTAACATCATAGCACAGTTTATGGATTACCATTCAAAGAATAGAGGTGGAGATGGTGTTCGTCGAATGCCTGTAGATGGTTTTGCATTTAGAGAAATCGAGGAAAAATATGTAGATTTTAAAAATGAACCTCGTAATGTCAGGCTTTCATTGGAAGCTGATGGTGTTAATCCATTCGGAGAGCTTAGATCTACTTACTCAGTGTGGCCTATTTTCGTTATCAACAATAACATTCCTCATTGGATGTCAATAAAAAGGGAGCACATAATGTTGACTATGATTATTCCAGGTATTTGATACATTATTTCTTTGAATGTAACATTTTCATTTCTCTCGTTCTTTGCATAAATATATATTTTATTTATTTACTTACTTATATATACATATATCATGGGAGTAATTATTATGTACCGTAATTTTGAACAATTAGGTAAGTACCAGGTCAAAGATATGAATGTATATATTGAGCCTCTTATCGATGAGCTAATACAGTTATGGCATGGCATCACTATGTATGACATCACTAAACCAATCAAGCAGAAGAGATTTCAATGTCGTGGAATGCTTGTATGGACAATTCATGATGCCCAAGGACTAACACATGTTTGTGGTATGTAATATTTCATTGCACTTTAATATAATACATAATTATCTAAATTAGATATACCATATTGCATGTTTTAAAAATGATCTCATAGTATATTAATTGTTATTGATCCATCTATTGTAGGTCTTCAAACAAAGGGTAGATTTGCATGTCCAGTTTGTGGCCCTAAGATGAAGTATCATCATTCGCCACACTTAAGAAAGATGGTGTTTGATGAGTTTAGGCACTTCCTCCCTAGGAACCATAAGTATCATACTATTGAAAAACATTTTTTCAATGATAAAGAAGAAACTAGATTAAAACCACGAAGAATGACACCTCAGTTGTGGATGTTGGAATATAACAGAATTAATAATCGTCAAGTAGCTAGTACGTAATGTGTGTGTGTATATATATATATATATATATATATATATATATATTATTTGTTTATGTAATGTTTGGAATTTTTGTTTTAACTAATGAATTTATTTTATTATATTTTATAATTAATATTGTTCTGATTTATTTTATTCTTTGATATCAAGGTCATCGTCGCGGTGAAGGTACTAATATTGTACTTCCACCTGGAATGAAATGTTATCCTTCTCAATTTGCGAGGTTTCCCTACTATGAGGACCTAAAAAATAGCTCATTTGTTTGATACAATGCATGTCGGGAAGAATGTGACAGAAACGTTATGGCGAACCATAGATGGTGCACATGATAGAGATAAAATTGACAAAATTTGTGTTGACATTGAGAAATCAAATCATGCAATGAAAAGTGTGATCGACAGATCAAATAACAATGGAGGTCGAAATTATAATAATATTCCATGGTTATTAACAGAACAACAAAGCAATGATGTAAAAGAGGTCGTTAGAAGAATTAAATTTCCAACAGTTTTTGCTTCAAACATAAATAATATCTTAACGAAGAAAGGTGACTTCAGTGGGGTGAAAACACATGATTGGCATACCTTTGTTAAGGTAATTTTTTTGGTATACATTTTTGTATATTATTGCTTGAATACATCTTTTAAATTTTCCTTTTTTCTATTTAATTTGGAAACCAATAACGATTCATTTTTTATTGTTATAGTATGTTCTACCTGTATCTCTCCCAAATGACTTCGACAACAATGTCAAACAAGTTATATATGGTCTTAGTAAATACATGAGGTAAGTAGTTTTGATTTATACGCAAAATATAATTGCTACAATTTCTTTTCGTACTTGATGAAATGATGTATTAATTTACTGATAATGAAATATATATTATGCTTCATTGAAATAACCTTGCGTAATGATTTGCAGATGGTTGTCATTGAAAGAAATCCATCAAGATGAAATAAAGTATTGGAAGAGAGAAATTCCTCGGCTAATGTGTGAAATGAAAAAGTATCTACCTCCAACATTTTTCAATGCACAATAACACTACTTGATACACCAAGTTGAGGAGATTGAAATGTGTGGACCAGTACACACAAGGTCAATGTGGATGGTTGAGAGGCACCTGAAATCCTTGAAGGCTTTGGTTAAACAAAGAGCACGACTTGAGGGTTCTATGGTGGAGGGATATGTGGTATATCAATCCATGGTGTATATTAGTCATTATCTTCCTAAATTAGCTGCGCCAGCCATGAAGGCGGTGGATTGCATTTGGGACATGAACTCCATCAAAAAATTTGAAGTGGAGCACCTGTTGGGAAAAGGTAGAATGAAGAAAGTGAGAGGTAAAAGATTTATTATGTATAATACATATAATGTTTCATTTTTTTACATCATGTATATGATCATATTCATTTAGGTCTTATTCTTTCATCGTTTATTAATTAATATAATTTACCATGGTTATAAGTTATATTTAATATTGGTGAATTATTGTTTTTTTATTCAGGTGCTCAAGATTATGAGGCACTACTTTTATACATTGCAAACAATCTTGAGTGGATGAGTGAATGGATTGAAACATGTAAAGCATGTAATGACGGTAGGTTATCATGGAAACTACTGTCTAAATTGATTAGAGAAGTGTATCGTAGTGGAGATGGGAATGTTACGGACAGGGAAATCGATTTAGCATATGGTTTGAAAGATAGAAAGGTAAGCAATTAATTCACCTATTTTATTCATTAATTATTTTATACTATATTTATAATGTGACAAGAAGTTTGATTTTTCAGTTAATTTTCATGCTGTGTAAATTATATGTTTAATTATTAATTGAGAATGCATCTTTTTCATGTTTGGCATATTGCAGTTGAAACACCACAAGGCTATGTGGTGCAATGGTCATCAATTTCGTGTTAAACAGTTGGATGATAACAGGAAAACTTCTGATAGTGGGATAACTGCAGTATTCCAGGTCACTAATGTTTCCTCCAGGAGTGACAAACATCCTCGAGAATCTAAAAACAGATATTATGGGTTCTTAGATGATATAGTTGAGTGTGACTTTAATTCCTTCAAAATAGTTTTGTTCGACGTCAAATGGTATAGGCTACGAATGAATTTACGTGATGATGATAGAACACTTATTCAACATGACAATGGATTTCCAATGGTTAAAACATCGCAGTTTGAAGCAGGAAAAGATCGCTATGTTTTTCCAAGCCAATGTGAACAAGTCTTTTACTCAGAGGTTCCAGGTGAGAAAGAATGGTCATTTGCTATTAGATATGATCCAAGAGGAAGGCCAGTAGAGTATACTATAGAGGAAGAAGATGATATTGATCAAGAAGAAGATGATGCAGTGGCAGATGAGCAGGAAGATGCATGGACAGACGAAGAAGATATCTTAGAAGATGAACCAGGCATAGGAGATGAGGCAACAATTATTGATGATGATGTCGATGAGGATATTATTGAAAATGACATAATTGATGATGATGATGACATGGTCGATCATTTCAACAACGTTTCTGAATCAGATGTTGATATAGATGTCGATCAGTTGGATGAAGATCAAGAAGATATAGAAGAAGAATATTGATACATATGTTATGTTCGAGTATGAGCTGGTATGTTATAAATTTATATTTTAATATGTAGGAATTATTGTCTGTTGGGAAAAATACTGAGAGGGGGGGTGAATCAGTATTTAGGGCTGACTGAAACTTTTCACCACAGATCTTATTATGCTGTTAATTCTTTACTTAGATTATTGCATCATTATTTTAGTAAACATGTGAAAATAAATAACAGAATAAGCCATTACACAAAAGGAACACATATGAACACCAGTATCTAAGGTGGAAACCCAATTTGGGAGAAAACCACCGCTGTTGTCGTCTCAGTCTTCAATATTTATTATAAAGAAAACATCTTACAATTTTGTGCTGGCGCGGACTCATACCAGCATGCAGGCACCAACCTGCAGAAGGCTTCAACCTTCTCTCATTCTCCAGCCTCTCCTAGAAGGGAGATTCGACCCCCTGATTTAACACCAGCTTGAACTGGCAGAAAGCTTCCACTTCTATGCAGAAGACTTCAACCCTCAGATCCACCGAATTTCTTCAATTTCTTCATCAGACTTGCATCATATCTTTATTATTTCTTTGCTGATCTTCCTAGAGCTTTTTCATTTCCTCGATCAAATCCATAGGTGCATCATGGATTCAGCATTATCAGAAAACAAAGTTTGATAATGCAGATCTCATAAAGAGATTTTTATTTACAATGCCTCTGCATGCACACCTCGTACTATGATTCTCATCACCTTATATAGTTTTCGCCTTTATTGAAACCATGGGTCAAAACCATTCAATTTCTAATGGTATTATTAAAATTCAAACCAATCCAAATTGAAATCCCAATCTTTGTTCTTCCATGCTCGAATTGTCCCAAAGGTAATCTCTATCTCCGCCAAATAATACTATAGCCAAGGTAAAGTACCAATAACGTGCCGCTGATGGTTTTATTTCTTTTATTTATCAAATTCATGGAATTTGATAAATAAATATTATTCACAACCTTTGGTAATTAAATATATAATATAAATTTATAGTAATAACTAGCGCTTTTATCAAAAGGATTTTAAATAGACCTTTGGTTCCGGCCCCACATACATAATCGATGGCCCAATCAATATAATTTAAAAAACTAGGGCCCGTCACTTACGATCGTTTCCATCCGACAGCGGAGAACACATCGCTCGGCATCAGATGATCTGATGGATATCATTGGTTGATGATGCACAGATGATAACACGCAATGGCACGCCGTACCTTGGGTAGCTTTCGCGCATCTATAGCAAATGAACATCGTCCGATGACCCCTTCCCAGATCAACGGTGCTTATCAATATCGCTGGGCATCCTGGGTCGAGCAATAATGCGCGATGGCGCGCAGTGACAAGCAGTTTTGTGGAGTCGTACAAGGACGCGTGTTGCACGTTCTATGGAATTGCTCCCAACCTCTTGAAAACTGCTTGCCCGTCGAAGGTGGTGCGATAGAAACCACAAACCACCTTTACTGTTTACTCGGTCACGGTTCCGCTCTTCCACGCAAGGTTCCATCACGCTTCCATTTTTTATGTTCCACCTTTTCCTTCCAGGTTCCGTTCATGATTCCAAAGGGTTAGTCCGTGTTCCACCGAAATTTCAATGCCAAATACTCTGTTTTAGTTCTTTCACGTTATAACTGGTTTGCTCTCGCTCCTCGTTCCTTTCTCCATGAAAGCCCGTCAGCTCCTTACTAATAGCGTAGAACCTTCCATCATATATTTAACGAATATATATAACTCCACTGTCTACCAGTTTGGATACACTGTCAACCGTATTAACATCGGTTCCTTGATCAACATACAGAGCACAAGGTTTCTTACGGATGTCAATTATCCTTCATCAGGATGCATACATATGTTCACACATGAATTAACTCATCCTTATTTATATCGATTCTCCATTAAATACAGAGCTTTCCATCAAGGACAATCATATAATAGGATACAAGAAACATATTGCCAACATTGTCTTTAAATAATTTACTAATTATGCGGGTTTGTTGTATGTTTTTTATTATTTCAAACCAATAAATAATGGCCTTACTATTGTTTATTATTTCACAGGATTTGTAGGATTCATTTGATTCTATGGTTAGGTCTCTAAAAAAACCAATTAAACACTTAAATAGTCAAGATCTGGAAGACAGGATTTACCCCCACCATAAATTGCTGAAAAATCAGCCTTCAGTTCAGCTTGCTGTGCTGAAGACGAGGGTGGATTTGCATGATCAGTTGAATGAAAATGAATCAGATATTCGGGATGCTTTTGAGGGCAGATCCATAAGCCCCATAAATGAAGATCCCATTGCTGCATAATTTCTGTCTACATTGAAGCACAAGTATAGTGTTGTATCGGAATACAAATTAGAGGACAACTATACCAAGTCTAAATCAACTGAATCCAGTTCTAGTGCTCTTGACCTTACCGAATTAAAGCCAGAAGTAGGATTTACAATCTCTAATGGGAATGGGTATGGTAGTTCCAATATTGGATTGGATGTCCGGAGCTCTGCAATAGGCACTGGACCTGATCATAATGAACCCGAACTAATTCAATGTGATGAAAATATGGATTTTGATGATTATCAGGAAAACAAGCCAAAGCATTTTGGAAATATTGAAGAAACTGAAGAGGTTTCCTGTGATCGATTGAATCAACTCAGCCATAAGACATCTACTGCCAGCTGGTTTGTATCAGAAGGAGAATCGATTTTGCTTTCCCATGATGATGGATGTTTCTCTTTTCACGATATAGAAAATTCAGAGGTGTGGAGGTTTTAATTATTGTACTTAATTTTGGGGTTTATGGGTGTTATAATTTATACATTTTGGGATTTTCTATTAGAAATAGGGAAAATCCTAGGGGTTAGATTATTCTCATGGTTTAAATTTCTGTATTTGAAATAAAATTCACCAATTTGTATTTAAAAAAATGATTTGCCTAAATATTTGATGTAGTTTAAATAGGATGTAGTTAATTTCAAAGACTGTTGAAATTTTCTAGAAATTATGATTGGGATTTCAAGAATATTTATGCACTCTTTAAATTTTCCCTTAACATAAAGGGCAGTTGATGTATGAGTAATACTCAATATTTCTTTTTTCCAATCTCTAGGAGAAGGCTGAATATAAAGCTCCATATGGGCTTACCCCAAACATATGGGGTGATTGCTGGTTGATCAGAGCAGCTGGTTTAGATGGTCGCTTTGGTAAATATGTTGTGGCAGCATCTGCAGGTTGTACATTGGATTTAGGTTTCTGTTCATGGGACTTTTATAATAAATAAATTATGGCATTCCATACTGAATCAAAGGCCTTCACTTCAACGTCCAGTACCATCTCTCCAGTTTTGGCAGAGAGGGATGTCTCGGGGAGAAATTTTGGCTTTGCAAATGTTGTGCCAGAGAATCAACATTGGTGGTACAGGCCATGTGGGCCTCTTGTGGTATCTACTGCCAGTGCCCAAAAGACAGTTAATATTTATGATATTCGTGATGGAGATCCTGTGATTTCAATGTGTTTGTTTTGAAAGTTTAGGTTTCATAGTAAATCATCAATGGGCTTTGAAATAAGGCCACATTGAAATCTTGGATACATGTTTCATGCCAAAATCAGTTGTATCTTCCATAAATACACAATCTTGGACCACTCTGTATAAATCTGCTTCTCAGACAATATTACATCTCCCTCATTATACAGGTGGTGTTCTTACATGCATAGCAAAGGCATTGTTTTGGCAATCGTTTTTTAAGTCACTAGATAGTACAAGGATCTAGGGTCTCCACATGAAACTTTGTTGCCCAGAGACTCACTCTGCCTGTCCTTAAATTTGTAAACATAGTAGTATGCCAATGCTTCTTTCATTTTGTATGCATAAGACGATCTTTTGTCAAAGTCCATAATTGTTTTTAAGTTTTATCCATCCGAGTTTTGTTGTGAATGCACAGGTTTTTGGCTCAACACATATCTGTTATATCTTTGTACTTTTCCTTTACTAACTATTTGAAATTTCTAGTTATATTTAGAGGTGTCTTTTAAGGGATGAGGGGAATTACTTGGATTTAGTGCTGCTAGGCTTATCATTTATTCTCCAAATGAAGCCCTGTAATCTGTAACACTATATGGGCATGCATCTCACTTGTTAAAATATAGTTGATACAATATGTTGTACATGAAGCCTGGAATTGTGTACATTCTTGGAATATATTAATTTGCAGGCATGCTTAAAAGAGAGATAGGGTTTGATAAAATCAAAAACCCTGAACATGAAGAAAAAAAAGAGACAATTATTTTATACAGATAGAACCAAGACACTATCTCCTCATTAATAACAAAACCTTAGTCCAAAAATCATATGTACAAATTCTAGAAGTCGAAAGTTGAAAATTTCTGAAATGGAACCAGGCCCTTTTCAAAAGAATAAATTTAGTAAAAACGAGGGTGAAGAAAGTTATATTATCAAAATTTCCACATACTGTGTTAGCAAGGAATGACTCCGAGTCCTGAGCAGTGAGACTGAGAAATTTCTCTTTTGATGCAGGTTGCAGTTCTCTTCTCCAACATGATGAAAAGAAAATTCTTAGCTCTGGAGTCTGAAGCCCGAGTCACAACTTGGGAGTTGGTAAGGAAAATTATCAGGGTTGTTGCCAGTTGGCCTGGATTTCGCAGCCTCATTAAGTTTCTTTAATGCATTTCCTTCAATGCTGTAGTTGTCACTAGCCAACAACCTTTACAATAAAATTTATTAGACCCGTCACACTACGAGGAAAATTTGACGCGATCACTGATCATTGATTTCTTATTGTGATGAAAAATATTGGAGATTTACTGTCCTATTTTAAAGTTTCATTTTTTTTTTTAAATTGAAACCGCCGTCAGTATACTGACGCCTTGTAAGCGTCGCTCTTCTGAATTTTTGAACGATTTCCATTTTCGTCTGTCTTGTGACATCCGTCGATATTGCGACAGTTCTAGAAACGTCAGAAGAGCGACAACGCAAAGACGTCGAAAGGGCGACGTTCAAAATTTCGGACCACATTTCATCGGAATTGCAACAGTTCTTCCTGGCGTCGTTATTGCAATGCTTCTAGAAAGCGTTGGTCTTGTGACACTTTTGCAATATGTCGATCTTCTGACACTTTTGTACGGCATCGGAATTGCGACAGTTTAGACACGTCGGAAGAGCGACAGTATAAAGACGTCGGAAGAGTGACGTTCAAAATGTCAGACGACATTTCGTCAGAATGGCGACACTTTACAAACGTTGGAAGAGCGACGTTAAAAACATCGGACCAAATTTCGTCGGAATGGCGACACTTTACAAACGTCGGAAGAGCGACGTGTGTTTGGAAACGACGGAAAATGGGTCGGTAGTGCGACACTTTGTAAATGCATCGGAATTGCGACGGTATGAAAAACCACGTTTTTCCCTTCCTCAAACTGTCGCTCTTGCGATGACTATGTGTCAGAATAGCGACGATTTGGGCGTCAAAAATTGCGCCAAATTTTCTAGTGAGCCCTGTATTCATATTTTTCATCTTCACATCGTGAAAAAACCCTAGAGGTGCAAGACAAGCTTCTCAAGGGGTTCTGAGCTTGGCGATGGGGTTGGCCACCTTCCACGCATCCAAACACACCTCCAATCCACCTTCACTATGCCTTTATCACCCATTTTTGGCCTCATATTGCCCTCAGACTGTTTCTTGTAGCAATTCAGAACTTTTCTGTAGCACTACAACAAACCTGTAGCAATAGTTGCAGAAGCACCAGTGGGCCCCTCCTTAAGCCTAGAAGCCACCATCCACCTCATCTAGACATTCCAAAACCACCCAGACACCTTCAGCCTTGCACCCATGAGTTCAAGCCATTCATAGGCCACCTTAGTGCTTTCTCCTCCTAGCTGCAAAACAATGCATTTACAATCATAGTTATTGAATGATTAGTTGGATGATTAAAAGCATGATAGTTCAAACATAAACTAGAAAAAATGGTTTTACCCATTTGGCCCAGAAATGTGTGATTAGGTTAGTTTCCTTTATGTAGTTTCAATTTAGCAATTTACTTCATGCAAAATGCCTAGTTTGCTTCCATTTTTTATCATAGCTTAATGTGTATATTTCTTTTATTGTAGAGTAGTTAGATGTGATTTCTGGTTGTAGAATAGTTATTTTCTTGCTCATAGAGTAATGGCTTTTAATAATTTGCAGACCTAGGTATAAATTCAAAAGTGTGATAGAATTCATCCAGAAACCCTAGAAATAGCACCCTTTCATAGAGCTCACAGGAGGATGACATGAGTAAAATGCATTTGTTGTTTATATAGCACTTTCACCTCCAATTTTGTATGCATCACGGGTTGAAAAAGTAAACTAGGGAAACCTCTGGGAGTTGTAGCATTCTTGGTGCAATACCAATGCTCACCAATTTTTGGCGCCATTGTCGAGGAGGTGTCCAGTAGATTCTTTGATTTTGTTTTAGCATTCTTTTCTTCTTTAATTTTACATGTTGTTTCAAAAATATTGAAAAATACAACAAAAATATGATTTTCATGCCTCGTAGGAGTAGGGATACTCAAGAATTTTTTTTACCGAAAACCCCTAGATCACCACATAGTCACCCTTCACTCTCCTTCAGTGGATGTGAGGTTGAACCCACCATAGGTGAGCCTTCTAAAATTTTTAAAGAACCTATTGGAAAATAAGAATATCTTGTTTCATTAGAGGAACCTGCTTCACCTATTCAAACCATGGCTGAAACTGAAGCCCGGGGAGCCTTTCCCATTAGAGAGGAAGATGGGGAGATTAAAATTAAGAACATTATCCCCTCAAACCTTCCACATTTCCATGTACTTACCCCTGAAGACGTTCACACATTCATGTTTGAATTTGATATTGTCTATAGAACCTATGATAAAAAGATGAAGCTATTCTCATCTACCTTTAAGGATGCATCCTTGCACTGATTCATGGGTCTACTTGGGAACACCATCACTACCTGGGCACAGATGCAAGAGACCTTCAACACTAAGTACAAGGACTATTGTAGGTCGAAGGAAACTAAAGATCAAATATTCATGATGACTATAGGGCTTGATGAATCCTTAGAGGACTATGAAGAGATGTTCCAGTTAAACTATAAGAGAGCCAACTGTACCCTTGATCCAGGATCAATTAAACTATTACTTCTCTGAGGGATCAGGGAGGAGGTGATAGAAACCCTCAATATGTTATTAGGAGGAGGTATCTACCAACTGCCTTATGAGACAATAAAAATTATCTGCAGGATCCATTCTATTGCAGCTACAAAGAAAAGCAGAGCTAGCCAAAGTACAACCAATACCCCTTCCTCTTCTGCCTCCATCAAGCATGAGATTGGAAATATGTTGGAGGAATTCAAGAGAGACATGATGCACACCTTTTTCTTGTAAATGGACACAACACAAGTCAAGATGAAGCAAGAGGAATAAAAAATAGCCTTGGCTATATTTTTCCCTAGATGTACTACAAAACACCCTAGAAATGAATGTCCATTAAATTCCATAGAGGTTTTCCTAGTCTATGCGGAGAATCATGCCACAGACATGTGTCCCTCCTTTCCTGGACTCAAATTTGTATATCAAGGTGGGGAAGCAGGACCAGAGCAACTCTATTTCATAAACAAGAGAAGGCCTCAAGGCTCTAGGTCATATCACTAGGGTATGCTAGGTGCATTCTATTCATAATATCACAACAATCATAATGCACCTATACAATCTTGGTACACCTCCACTCCTACATCCTAGCCTACACCTCCTACTTGGCCTTACAACCCTCCATATCATCCTTAGCCTATGAAGCAACCATTTCAAAAATATTTTCCTTAATAACCTTAGTGGAACAACCCATCCCAAGGGTGGATGCCTTCACATAATCAACCACCTACTCTAATGCCTCCACCTGAACCTCAACCTCAGCTTACTCATGTTTCTCCAGCCACACTGCCTCAGATGCTTGCACATTCCAATCTGAACCCAAAAAATAGACAAACACAACATGTTTATAATGGAGAGACATCCTATCTAGCTTATGTTGTGGAGATATAGGAGATTAATCCCAGGTCGGGAAGATTACTCCCAGAAAACCACCCTCTCTCTCCACCCGTAGAGGTTGAGGAGGAAAAGGAATGAAGTAACACTCAAATCCAGCAACCTCGTTTTCCTCAGCACTTGATCCATTCCAGTAAGCAAACCCCAGAGGAGACCGAACTTTTGGGAGAACGAAAAAATTTGTGTGTAAAAATACCCCTTCTCTAGGCCATTAAGGATGTCCCTGTTTAAAATAGGCTCATCAAGGAAAAGTACTTCAAGAAACCTGGGAGAAAGAAGAAATATAACCCCACCATCAATGTAGTAGGACATCTGTCTGACTAAATGTTTGGAAGGGCAATCTTTCCAAAGTTCCTGGACCTTGGCAGTCCAGTTGTAGATATGCACATAGATGGTTTTATAGTCCACAATACTCTAATTGATATCGGGGCTACCATCAATGTTATGACCAAGGAAATATGCTTAAACTCAATTTGCAAGTCACTTTGAGGAAAACCACAATAGTTCTACAACTTGCAGATCGGTCCACAGTAACTCTGGAAGGAATTTTTGACGATGTTATGGTCTCAATTAACTCTCGAGAGTATCCTAAATATTTCTTGGTTCTACATCCAAAAACGAAGTTTAATGGATATCTTCTCATCTTAGGGAAACCTTAGTTAGCCACTGTCGATACTTATATCGGTTGTTGGGTCGGAAACATGAATGTTAAGAATGGTCCCTTATCTAAACAACTGATATTTTATCCTCCAGCCCATCCTTCCATTGATCATGATCTACATATATGGTTTGAGGATGAAGAAGAAGATGAAGTATACAACACTACCCCCATTTCTACCATATATGTTATTCTTAGAGGGGGGCAGCTTGATGAAGATGAACTAATCAACCATGTCATTCAAAACCAGTCCCCCACTAACAACCCTCTTGGAAACCTAGACAAAGAATCTAAAAGCCACCCTTGGATGGAACTGCACTCAATTTATTTAACCTCTAAAACCACCAAGGCTGTGGATTTTTGCCCATCCAAATCTCTAAAAATTAACTCAAACCTCTCAGATAAAGAAGAAAATTAGTTATTCCAGCTTTTGAAAGAAAGCCTAGATACATTTTCTTGGGATTACAAGGACATGAAAGCGGTGTATCCCTCAGTATGAAGACATCATATTTACATTAAGGAAATATGCAATCATGTGCGCTAACCCCAAAGGCGGATGAATCCAGATATAAAAGACATAGTCAAGGAATAACTGCAGAAGTTGTTGGATGCAGATTTCATATATCCTATATCATACAGTGAGTGGGTATTTCCTCTTATCCTAGTCCTGAAGAAGAATGGAAAATGGTGAATCTATGTTGATTATTAGGAACTCAACAAAGCCACCAAGAAGGATCGTTTCCCTTTGCCCTTTATAGATCAAGGCCTGGATAGCCCTTTAGGATATAAGTTATTTTCTTTCTTATATGGGTTCAGTGGGTATAACCATATCCAAATCAGCCCTGAAGATAAGGACAAGACTACTTTCACATGTCCTTTAGGTACCTTCGCTTACAGAGTCCTACCCTTTGGATTATGCAATTCCCCAGCTACCTTCCAAAGGGTTGTCTTGAGAATTTTCTTTGAGCTAGTCCATGACTCAGTTGAAATTTACACGGATGATTTCACACCCTATGGGGATGACTTCCACGAAGCCCTCTCCATTTTGGGAAAAGTGTTGAGAAGATGAATTGAGATGCATCTCTCCCCGAGCCTAGAAAAGTGTGAATTCTTGAGAAGAGTAGGATTTTTATTGGGGCACTCAATATCCCAAGAAGAAATACAGGTGGACCCGAAAAAAATCACCGTCATCAAAAGGGTACATGCTCCTCAAAAGAAAAGAGATGATAGGATTTCCTTGGGTTTAGCTGGCTATTATAGAAGGTTCATCAAAAATTTCAACGAGTTGGCTTTGCCACTATTTTGTTTGTTGGTCGACGATTATGAGTTTACTTGGTTGAGTTTCTATCAAGAAGATCTTGAGCTCATTAAGAGAAATTTAACTACTTCCCCCATTCTCCAAGGTCCAAATTGGACTCTTCCTTTCAACATCCACACAAATGCATCAGAAAAAGCTGTGGGAGAAGCATTGGGGCAGGTAGAGGACAAATTACCTTATGCAATTTGTTTCATCAGTAAGAACTTGTCTAAGGCCAAACTCAATTATATTGTCACAGAAAAGGAAATGTTGACCATTGTCCATGCTTTAGAAAAATTTAGACATTATGTCACTGGTTATCATAATGGTAGAATTCTCCTCATGCACGTAATTTTATTAATAGGAAAAGAAATTATATGAGAAATTTGCAAGAGTTTACACCCGTAGACTCCAACACTCTTGCAACTAGGAAAATGACCTATTTATAAGCTACATGTCCTAACTTATTTTAGTTATGGACCACTTGATGAAATAACAAGTGTCCATTTACAATAAATATCCTCTTAACAAAACTACTAACTTTTTTCCTATATTAGTGCCTAAGATACGACACTTTGCTAGAGTCATATATTTTTTAACAATATTATATTTCTAAGTGTCTACAATATTAATTTAAATATTCTAATTTAATAAATATTTTATCCTAGCTTTAAACTATGATATTTGGATCATCTAACATTCCCGCCTATGATCTAAAGATACATTATAACCTATACCAAATTCATCCCTAAACTTAGTAAATTTTATCATGCCAAAATTTTTGGTGAAGATATCGGAGATTTGTTCTTCTAAACGACAATAAATCAGCTTGATGACATCCTTTTCAATGAGTGATATGATAAGATGATACTTGGTGTCCACATGCTTTGTATTTGAATGAGAAACTAGGTTCTTGGCAAGATTTATTGCTGACTAGTTGTCGATGAATAATGATGTCGCTTCTGCTATAGGAATTACCAAGTCCTGTAAAACTCTATGAAACCAAACAATCTCACATGTTGCTTCCCATGCTGATATGTACTCTGATTCTGCTGAAGAAGTGGCCATTGTAGCTTGCTTCTTGCAACTCCAAGACACTGTAGCTGAACCCATGTTCATTAAATAGCTTGAGGTTGATGCCCTATCATCAATACTGCCAGCAAAGTCGGCATCTGAAAATCCACCAAGTACAAAGTTTTTAGTATTTTTTTAAAGAAGCCCAAAATATTTTGTTCCTTGGATATAAAGAAGAACTCTTTTGGCTGCATTCTATTGGTTGTATCATGGTTCCTGCATAAAGTGGGAAATAATATTGATGGTATAAGAAAGATTTGGTTGAGTAGTTGTCAGATAAATCAGGTTTCCAATCAACTGTCAATAGGTAGTGCTATCCACCATTTCCCCCCCTTCAAATTTTGAAAGTTTCAATTTTTGTTCCATGGGGGTAAGAACATGCTTGAAATCCTACATTCCAAATTGCTGAAGAACTTCTGCTACATACTTACTCTGAGAAATGAAGATATGATGTGGACGTTGGAATACTTAAACTCCAAGATAGTAGTGAAGTAGTCCCAAATATGTGATCTTAAAACCTACATGTAACTCCTTTTTCACCTGTGTAATGTGATCATCATTGTCACTAGTGATGATAAAATCATCTACATACATAACCAAAGTCACCATATTTTTACCTTTTTGGTGTACATACAAGGTATCATTAGATTCACTTCGTTGAAAGCCAACTTTCTGAAGGTATTCGTCCATTTTGGCATACCAAGCTCGGGGAGCTTATTTTAATCCATATAAAGCCTTTATTAGTTTGTAGAATTTATGTTCCCGTCCTTCAATTTCAAAACTTGGTGGTTGTGACATATATACTTCTTCCTGTAACTCTATATTGAGGAAAGCACTTTTTACATCCATCTGATGAACTTTCCATTCTTTTTGTGCTGCCAATGCAAGTGTTAATCGGATAGAGTTCCATTTAGCCATAGGAGCAAAATTTTCCTCACAATAAATTTCTTCCTACTGTGAAAAACCCTTAGCAACAATTATTTCTTTGTACTTGTCGATATCTCCATTTTTCTTGTACTTAATTCAGTAACCCCATTTGCATCTGATGGGTTTAACATTTTGAGGAAAATCAAGAATTTTCCAAGTGTTGTTGTCAAGAACTACCTGATATTAATCAACCATAGCATGTTTCCATTCTTTATGTCACTTTACTACCTCTCTATATGTAAAGGGTTCAGTAAAATCATTTTCTATCAAGGAAAATTTTCCTTCACTTCTATGTGATCCCCTTGTTCCTCTTTATTCTTCTCATTAGGCCTTACATCTTTCAAAATTTGAAATGCCCATTTTGGCAATTGATGTTCATTGGTTTGAGATTGTGAAAAATCACCATCATTCTAAAGATTTAAACATATGTTTGTTGATCAACCACAGATTTGTTAGGTAAACATGACTCAGGGTAGAGTCAATGTTGACTAGGGTAAATAGTAGTGGTTTTGGGGCACATGGTTTTTGTGCACCCATGGTTTTGGCCCATGGTATTGCATGTAATGGAGCCTATAAGAGGCTGGGAATACTTCATTGTAATGCAAGGCCTGGAGGTGAGCGGTAAAGGCTCACTTGTCCGGATTGGCTAGGATTTTGGCCAATGTTTAATGAAATTTCATTGGTTGGGTTTTTCCCCGGATTTGGGGTTTTCTTGGATAAAAATATGTGTTTATGTTTATGTGTTTTTTTGTTGGTTATGTTTATGTACTACTTTCGGTAAATTCTATTTTATTTATGCAGTAATTCCTAACAAGATTCTGGGTGCAGAGAGTTACTGTCAGAAGAACTGTTGTTGCTAGGAGATTTGGATGAACTACTAGAAGAACCAAATGGTGTTGGTGAAGAAGATGGATTGGATGAATCATTTTTAGATGAAGGAACTCAAGTTCATACCAATTTTGTGAATTTGGTTGACTTTTTATATTTCCTTTTCTTTTATCACATTTTGTTTCTAACTTTTGAAGAAGACTTTCAATTTATTCAGCACTCTTGCTCTCATTTTCATCAAAAATCACATCCCTGCTCACAGTAAATTTCCCATTGGAAAAACGTAGGTACCTTTTCTTCCCATCAGAATACTCAATCATTGTGCACTTCAAGCTTCGTGAGTCGAGAATAGTTCGTTTTTCTTTCGGATCTAAGGCATAACATACTGCTTCAAAAACTCTTATATGTTTAAATCGAGGTTTAAAACCAAACCATGATTCATAAGTTGTGATTATGTCTAAATAAGTAGTTGGAGATTTGTTCCTTAAGTATATAGTTGAATGAATTTCCTTGGCCCAATATATAGGACTTAACTTTTTGAAAGTTAACATAGATCTCGCCATTCCTAACAAGGTGTGGTTCATTCTTTCTACTACTCTATTTTGTTGTGGAGTGTAGACATTGGTAAGATGTAGTTTTATGCCATTATCCATGCAATACATTTTGAATTCATTAGAAATGAATTCTCCTCCATTTCCTGTTATAACAGTGCCAATATTCTCCTTAACTTCATTTTCAATAAGTTGGCAAAAAATTTTAAACTTTTCAAATTCTTCTAAATTTTTCTTCAAAAAATATACCCAACTCATATTTCTAAAATAATCAACAAAGAGTAAGAAACATCTGCATCTTCCTAGAGAAGTTTTTAAGGGTCCACAAATATCACTGTGAACCAATTGGAAACGCCTGTTTTCTCGCCATGAACTTGTGGGAAAAGTCTCTCGATGTTGTTTTCCATAAATGCAAGCTTCACATTTTTCATTTTCCCTTTTGAAGGTTGGAAGTCCTTTAACCATTCCTTTTTTTTGTAACTGAGAGAGACTTTCAAAGTTTATATGGCCATATCTTACATGCCACGATCTGATCGGTGAAATTTCTGTACTTGCTACTCCTACAAAGTCAGAATTTCTTGGAATAACTGTCCCTTTCATCCTTAACATTTTTCCATATTCATAACCTATCATCTCTATTTTCATGTTATATTTTACTGAGTTAATTTTAACTAATCCATCCTCCATAATCACTAGATGTCCATCTTGTCAAATCATGACTAAAGATAGAAAATTTTGCTTAAATGTTGGTACATACCATACATTTGAAATCATTCTTTCTGCAATGCTAAGTAAAAAAAATTAACTATACCTTTTCCAAAAGGAGTATGTTTTGTTTTATGAGCAAGATAGATTGAATTGAGATGGTATTGTTGGAAGTTCCAAAAGAAGTCACGTCAAAAAGTCATGTGTTGAGTTTCTCCTGTATCCAAAATCCATGCATCTTCATATTCACTTCTAAGAAAGGTTAAAACCTGTAAAGCTGTTGATTCTATGTTTGCGAAGACATATTCTAAACCATCATGATCATATTGAGAATTTGTAAACTTTGTAGTGTTTTGATGAAACTTAGGAATTTTATCAATGGAAGTTCTACAATCCTCACCATAATGTCCAACTTTGTTACATCTTCTGCAAACAAATTAACTGAAATCATTTCCTCTGCCTTGATACTGTCCTCTGCCTATGCTTTGTCCTCTGTTCGTAGTTTGTCCTTTTCCTAGAATTTCTCCTCTTCCTTGATTATATCCTCTACCTTGATTGTTCCCTCTGCCTTGAAAATTACTCCTACCTGAACTGTAGCCTATGTTGAAATTGGTTCCTCTGCTTTGACTGCGACCACGACGTTGTACAACGTGTGCTACTTGAATTTGACTGAAATTTTCTCTTCCTTGGTTTCTAGAACTATCAGGTGAGTATTTACTTGTGCTAGCCTCTGTGAAGAAGACATCTTCCCCAATCTATTTCTTCTTCCCAAATTTTTTTTCGTGTTGGGCTAACATATCACTCAACTCATCAAAATTGATCTTCTCTAATTTTCTAGTGAATTGCAAAGTTTCCAAAAAATGTGTGTAAGATGATGGAAATCCATCAATTAAAATTGTAGTTAGGAGACTTTCATCAACAGCTTGAAAACCGGCATTTATTATTTCTTGCTTGATGTTTTTAAGCTGTGAAATATATTCAAGAACATCACCACCTTCAATTAATTTTTGTTGGAGAAATTTTAATTGAAGATCAACATTTTTTTATTCAGGTTGTGTTTCAAAGAGACCTTTGAATGTACGCAAAGAAGTCCATGCATCTGGGGCATGTTCAATATGAATATACATCTCATTGTTAACTAAAGACTTTATAAGAGCTAGTGCCTTGGAATTTTTGACTTCCCATTTTGCAAGTAAAGCTACATCAGTTTATTTATTAGGCTTAATGTCGCCATCACATATTTCATGCCACAATTCATTATATATGATATTTCCTTCAATTAGATGTTTCTAGGTCTTATAAGATTTCATCCCTTCTAGCTTACTAGAATTAGAGAACATATTAATTAACTTTGACATGGTAGTGTTTAAGCCGTGCACTAAAAGAATCAAGCACAAGAAAAAATTAGCAACTCATCACACGAAACACGCCACGCAAAAACGATCTATTGGGGCTTGGCCCTGACCCTCGCATAGTCATTGAAAAAGGAGAAAAATGACTAAGCTTTGCACTTGGATCTAGTCAATTTCTCTTTGAGAGTTTACAATGAAAGCTTTTCAAAAATTTGACCACTTAGCAATGCCCTTCAAAATTTCCTTTAAAAAACAATCTAACCCCCCCTCAAAGTAAAAAAAATGCTTTGAGTTAAAAATAATGACCCTTATTTCTCCAAAATAAAAATTACAAATAATATTTACTTATTACTCCAAAAAATTACGAAATTTACTACTCCAAACATTTACAAATAACCCCTCACACCTTCTTTCTCCAAAAATATTACAAATAATAATAATAATCACCCCAAAAAATTATCCCACCTACATTACAAACATTTTAAAAATTACACTTATCTCTCCATAATAAACAAATACTACTATTTCTCCAAAACACTCCTTATTACCAA
The DNA here is from genome assembly GCA_034641835.2 of Pinus albicaulis. Classification (NCBI taxonomy): domain Eukaryota; kingdom Viridiplantae; phylum Streptophyta; class Pinopsida; order Pinales; family Pinaceae; genus Pinus; species Pinus albicaulis. Next base: position 432,924,015 of record CM076583.1, read on the forward strand.
CATTAAAATTTAAAAACCACTTATTACTCCAAAAAGATTATGATGGCACTTAAAAAGTAAATGGATCAAAATATGTATATGATCTAGAGCTTCCATGTCGCGGACCAAAACCTCTGGAATGTGGACTTGGAACAAAAACATTTAGCATAACCATTTAACAATTCGGCCTCCAACACAGCTCCTTACAATTCGGAAGGCTACATGTTCCTCGCCAACAAACTCATGGGGGCGCAACGAAAATTATTGGAATTTCTAACTGTGCTTTCCTCTGAATTCAAGCACGTTACAATGGTGACCCTGGTTGGACCCAACCATACAACTTTGGCTATATGGCCCCTAAGTTTTCTCCATTCATTTTGCATTTCTTCAAGTCGGAACTTAGTTCTTCCACTGACATTTTCAAGTCACACTTCAGAGCTCACCCTATGTCTGATATCATCAATTGAGCACTCAGTGAGTTCAAAAGAAGCTAGCTATGCAAGCCTGTTGAAGTTCATGTTGTCGTAGCATTGCAAGTAGCTCGTGATTTGGTGCGTAAAGCTTTTACACTGCCCGTGAAAGTATCTCCTCTAAATAATTCGCAAGTCATCAGTGAAAATGTGAACTTAGCCACTGCAAAATGCATAAAAGATCCCAAATTTTTGCATCAGGGGAAACAATTACTATTGAAGAGAGAGTAATTTGTTATCAGCACTCTTAACTTCGATATCTAGATCATACCCATGAAGGAGAAGAGTTCATAACTTCAATTTAAGCAGTTCCAGAGTTTCAGCATGAGGAATGAGAAGGGGTGTGGGCAGTCAACGAAGTACTAGAAGGTTTAGTGGGAATGGCATGTCGATGGTTCGAAAGTTAGATTCCCAGCCACCAAGAAATCTGATAGTCAGAAATAACACAGTGTTTGGGGCAGTGTAGGATGAGCGTAGGATTTTAGATTAAAAAAAATGAATCTTAAAAAAATGATCTTCAGATTTTAAAATCTAGAATCAAATAATAATTAAATTTCTTTTCCCTGAAAAAAAAAATGACAAATTTTCATACCAATTCAATTGATGTACAATTTAATGGAGTTTTCCATAATCTTATAGAGCTGGAATATCCTCCTCCCATCAGCTTCATTATTGGAGCTTTGATACCACAATAATGGCAGAAATTTCTTCAAACACATAATTTTATCAATAAGAAAAGAAATTACATGAGAAATTTACAAGAGTTTACACCCGTAAGGGAGGAAGAAGTTTTTGACATCCTCTTTGCATGTCATGATATCCCTTTTGGAACCCACTTTGCTGCAAAAATGACTGCCTTAAAACCTTTTCAGGCAGGTTACTATTGGCCTACCCTTCACTAGAATGCTAGAAGATACACTAGCAGGTGTGACCAGTGTCAAACGATGGGGAAACCTACACAGAGGGATGAGATTCCTTTTCACCTTCAGGTGGCTCTTGAGCCATTTTACAAGTGGGGCATGGAATTCATTGGTCATATTGATCCACCATCTGGCCAAAAAAAATATATCATAGTCTACACTGACTAACTGATAAAGTGGGCTGAAAAAAAAAAGTTGTGAAGGTAGCAACAATGGAGAAGGTATCATAATTTCTGAGAGAGAATTTGTTTTACAAATTTGGATACCCTAGATAGGTATTCATTGATCAGTGGGCATAATTCACATCTCATCTCATTGAAAATATTCTAAGGAAGCACAAGATAAAGCATAAGACTTCCGCTACATACCACCCTCAAGCAAATGGCCAAGTGGAAGTGACTAACAGAGCCTTGGAGAATATCCTCACCAAGGTTGTGAGCATCAACAGGAAATATTGGGCAGAAAGGTTGGTAGAAGCTACTTGGGCCTATAACACTACTTGGAAAACAACAATGGGGTTCACTCCTTATGACCTGGTCTATGGCAAGAAAGCTCTGCTTTCAATTGAATTTGAGTTCAACACCTTAAGATGGCAGCTAAGTTATACCTAGATATATCAAAGGTCAAAATAGAGAGGTTGCTGCAATTAAATGAATTGGATGATTTCATGATGCAAGCACTCCTTCACACATAATTGGTTTAGCTACAAAGTAATGTCTGGCATGACAAGTACATTAAGGAAAAGACCTTTCAATAAGGAGATTGAGAGCTGCTGTATGACTCAAGGTTTAAGGATTTCAAAGGCAAACTAATGACAAGATGGTTGGGACCCTACAAAGTGGAAATTTTTTATGATAATGGCACAATTCAGATCAGAACCATAGATGAGGAAGGGAATCCCCTCCTTGTCAATGGTTACATGCTTAAGGTTTACAAAAAGCCCTTGTTTGGGGAAGAATTTATCAATTCAATAAACATGTAGGTGTATGCAATGGGAGACTCCATATTTTTCAGTCCCTCCCCCTCCTAGAAAAAAGAAAAAAGGAAAATAATGAGGCATGGGTGAAAACCTCTCTGAGCCACCCAAGGCCAACTCCAAGGTTGAAAACCTCCATGAGGCAATCCTAGAGAAAAAAAATAAGAGAGAAAAAGGGAAAACAAATAAAATAAAAAATCCTTGGGTGAAAACCTCTCTGAGGCACCTAAGGTAGGACTGTGGGTTGAAAACCTCTGTGGAGGCAGCCCACTTGCCTTCAAAAAAAAAAAGGAGAAAAAAGAAACACAAAAAAGGAAAAAGAATGAACAATACGTATGCACTTATTTTTTTTTGTTTTTGCGGGTTATTGATCAAAGATGGATTTTGGGATCCAGAGGAGAAATTTCTATTCATTTATCCTTCTCCTGTACATGTACACTCCATGAACCACTCCAACATACACCCATTCTTTCATTACACCCCTCAGATAGGAAAAAAAACATTTTTTCTCCTAACTGTAATTTCTATAGGAAAATCTAGCATCTACAAGATTCCTGTAGCGCTACAGGAAACTCCAGTAAATGCTACAAGAAACTCATTCATGACGAAAGGAGCTCTCTCAAGGAATTTTGAACTTCAAGGAGAGCATGATAATTTATTTTTTTCCTATACATAGCACTCTTAACCCCTTAGTGCACTCCATGCAAAATGATTCACTCTCTAAACCCTATGTTGCACCATTAGCAACTAGATCATCTAAAACTATAATGTTCCCAAAATTAGCATAGAGCTAATTTGAACATTAATTTTGCCTATATAAGCTAGGAGGTGAATAAATGGGTAATAAGGCCCATGAGTAGAAATAAAATCCCTCATAGTGTGAAAGGGATAATAAGAGTAGTTGTATTTTGCACCCTCAAGCGTGAAAAGGGGCAAATGCATGAGGACAAGGTCAAGTTTGACCAAGTCAACAACACTGCCATAGGAGGAGTGGATCACCTTGGAAGATAGCACAGTGTAAATTAGGAAGAGTTAATTTGGTGTAGGAAACCCTAATGTGTGGGGGCCAAGGAAAGGAGGCTTTCATTTGTATAAAGGGAGGACAAAGCAACCATAGATGGATATGTTGATGAATATAGAATTTGGTCCGCATGACTATTTGCTGCCTTTAGTTGTTTAATTGAGATTGTTGTGCTTCTTAGCACAAGGGATTTCCTATTTTGGAATTATTCTCCCTTATTTAGAGGCCTATTGAGGGATTTTACTTCATTCTCCACATTTCAGGCTCAAGGCCAAGCCACCTCCTTCAGCTACAACATTATTCCTGTAGTAGGAAACGTTGTGTTGCAGGGTGTTGCAGTGGAGGGTTCCACAACACCATTTCCTTGGCTCATCTTTTAGAGGAGGGAGCTTCTATTCCTCTCGGAGGTTAGTGAGGAATATTTCTGAGCTGATTTCACATCTTTGGCATCAAGCCAAGAACTTCCCATCACCAACAGTGTAGTCCCTCTCCTTGACTACATTATTTCTGAGTACATTTGCAGTGGGGGTTTTCATTGCTAGTTTGGATGGTGAGATTTTCAGTGATTGGATCAGCCATTCCCTTGAAGGATCCTGTGGATGAGATTCATGTATCATATGCAGCATCTTCAGCTATCTTCATCCATTTCCAGTTTTTGAGTTGCAGCTGCTACCTTGCAACTCCGACATTTTGGCAGTTTTGCATATTTCAGCCAATCCTTCCTGGATTGTCTAGAGATTGCCTTTGGGAGTATTTATATTTGCTCCCCATGTTGTATGAGCTGTATATTGATATATATATGTATTGACATCAGTTTTCAGTAGTTATTCTTCATAGAATGCGCAGTCATAGCCTTGGGATTTCTTCATGTAGTAGTATTTTTCATATTTTCATGTACATGCTTCTTGAGGCTGCTATTTCCTAGCTTGAGGGATTGATTCCTCAAGGATTTGTATATATTATGTTGTTACGACATAATATTATGGCTATTTGGATCTTCTGGTATTCTATGTGTTAATGTATCACTGCTATTCCATTGGTGTGTTTACATATTGCTATTGCTCCACATTTGGAATATCTTAAGATATTCCCAATAGTGTATAAATTCCCTATTTTGGGATATTACAGTGGTATCAGAGCATGATCTTTGGCTCAGCCTGTGAGTTTCAGCCATAAGAAGATAGAAGAGTTCAAGATCATGAAGAGGATGAGTTTACTCTCATCAGTTTTTAGATCCAGGATGGACCTCTCCAAGGAGGTTAAGAAGATGGAAGAAAGGGAAGAGGAAGGACCATGCACTTCCTACTCTAAAAGAAAGGAATACATGAAGCATGAAGAACACTCGGAATCTGAAATTATAAGTGAATATCTTGCTGAATACTGAGCTAAACCTAGAGCCTTCAAAGAAACTCTAGCTTTACCACAATTTATTTAGTTGAAAGAAGAAAGAAGACCCCACAGCTATGGGATGATGAGAGGCAATAGATTTCTATTGTCCACCTTTGATGGATGACTCACATGTGCAGAAGAGGCTTGGGTGAGGAAACTAGAGGCTTTCTTCCTACTACATCCTGTAGTAGATAGAAAGGTTGTAGAAATTGTAGCGCTGCACCTTGAAGGTGAAGCAAATATTTGGTGGTTCAGCCATTTGAGCCATGCAAGGGTTTCTACCCTCGCTGAGTTTTCTCAAAGGATGATCAGGAGATTTGGAAAAATGAGGGAAGAGCCATGACCACCAGTTGAAGTGTAATATTCCTAAATTAGCTACAGCTAATAGGAATATTAATTTTGCCTTGTTTATTTTGCATTTCATGATTGATGAATAAATTGTAAAGGAGGACATGTAAAACTCCTAAAAACCAAGAATAAATCAATGCCTATGTGAATAGAGACATATCTTGGCTATGTAAATAAAATCTTGTAGGTGTGAATGGGTTTAAATCATAATACTGGGTCAACTTTGACCAAGTCAACAACACAGTTTAGATGCATTGAACTTCCTTGAGGGAAAGCACAGTTCTAGAAGAAGACTCTAAATGTGAAAGGACCTAAACTAATGAAGTGGTTTAGGGTTTGGCAAGACTTATATCTTGTAAAAGAAGGAGGAGAGCAACAAGAGAAGGTTGTTGAAGATTATCATTTATGAAGATATTGTCTGCTCAGACATCCCTTGTTGGGTCTTCCTGTTCAGGGATCCCACCTCCTTCCTTGAGCAACTCTTGGAGGAGACGTGTGCTATCTTTTCCACATCAGGCTTTTAGGCCAAGATTCACCTTACACCTATAGCGCTGCTCCTGTTGAGGGTTGAGCTGTCCTTGTGAGTTTCAGCCGTGGAAGACACTAGATCTGCTCAGATCTAGCTTATACTAGTGGCTCTTCTCAGTGAGTGTGTATTTTAACCTCCTAGAATAATTGATTAGATGATTGTGATTCATATCCACACCTTGGCATTAGGCCAAATCATTCTCAGAGGCTACAATGTATTTTGTCTCCCTAGACTGCATTATTTGCAAAGGAGAAGTTGCAGAGTGTTTTGTCTGCATTTTGGAGGAGAGATCTATGGTGTTAGGAATCTTCCTGTCACTATGGTGATCCATGGATTGGCCATCCAATCCATTTTGTTTCAGATATGATCTGCTGTGCCATTATATTATTCAGAAATTTTTGAATCATTCTACAGATCTGCAACATTAGATCTCAGATCTACTCTCTGTGCTTCATGTTTTGCACAAAACCCCAAGGGGAATGTATAGATCAGCATTTCTTGTACACAGATCTGTATTAGATCTAAATTTTTATGTGCATATCTACTCTAGATCTGAAGATTAATATATTTTTGTTTCAGCCCCTAAAAATAACGCTGTCATGGTTATGCAATCTTTTCTCATGGTTGTAGCACCTCATTTCTGAGGGTTTTTCCTTTATTGTCTCATTATTTCTCTTGTACAAGGTATGGGATGTAATGTAAATCTGATTTGATATTATAAATCTAATTTCTAAACCTCCATATCAGCCTCCTAATGTGCTTCAGTGGATCTGTATTATTTTTGAAGCAGTCCTTTGCATATAGCTACAGCCCCTCTCTTTGGGTGATTTTCAGCTAGACTAGTTTGTGGGAGATCTGTTTAACCCACCTAGTCTGATTTTTTTTTGCTCTCCTTTTGGATTTAGATCTTAGATGAGCTGATCTAAGGGATTCAGGAGCTGCAAACTCATTTCTATGCATAGTATTCTCAGAAGTGCATTATTTCAGCAAGCTTGCTGAGCTGTTCCAGATTTGGAATACTACATGAAGAGGCATGTACCAGCGTTGTTGTAGCCATGGAGGAGCAGCCTTCATCTTCAGTAGTTTGGGAAGCCAACACATATGAAGAGGAGACTCTTGCAGCCTTGCAAGGAGCTTCCAAATTTCACCAAGGTATGCTTAAATGTCCATCTCGTGTCATTTCAGCAAACATTATGGATGGGTCCATATCACTGCATACTATTGACTTAGAGTGGCAGAATTTCATTGTGCTTTACAAGAGCAGTGATGAAGAAAAGAGGAATCATTCTTCATGGGAGCATTCAAATGGAAGCTTCATTCAAGAAGCCATGAAGGGAGCAGTAAGAAGGAGTAGACATCTGGAGATAAGAAACTCTTTCTCCTCTCTAGATGACACTCTCTCAATGAGCATGCCACAGCTCAAAGAGAGACTTCTACTTGTAGCATATCCAAGGCCTCTTTGGTTTTGGAAGGCCATGCATGAGGAGGAGATCTCATGGAGAGATTTCATCGAGGGTGCACTTCAACACATCATGGAGTGCAAAGTTCTTCAACAGTTTGAGGAGGTTCTTCCCTTCTCACACTTGGATCTTCACGGATTCAAGAAGGAACAAATAGATGATGGAGGAAATCCTAGGATGGATAACATCTCTCATGCTTGTGTTGGACATTTATTGAGCCTTACAGATCATGATGGGAGGTTTTTTCCTACCACCTGTTTGAGTCCTTATGGGATCAAATTGATCCTTGAGAAGAATGCATTTCAACATCCCATGAAATGTAAGGATAGAAATCTAATTTGGGAGGATGGTAGCCCTCATGGGAGGAGTACCAAGATGGAGGATGAAAGGAGGCATCCACAAGTGTTTGAGTGGATGTGGATGGAGACCAAGAAGCTGGTGAGCTACTTGCAAATTTATGATACCGGGCAGCAGGAGGCTTGGCTGCGCTGGTTATTCTTGAAGGAGTTTGGCCATCACTTGGCATATGCTCTTTCTAAGGGTAAGTGGATGGAAGAGATGTGGCAGGATGCTTGCATAATTGAGCAACAAAGAGTATGGATGCACGGTGTTGATGTGACATTCATATTGTAATGTTCCCAAATTTACACATAGCAATTTGGAACATTAGATTTTGCTACTTTCACCTAGGAGAGGAATAAATGGGTAAGGGAGCCCATGAACAATAAAAATATGAATAATTTCCACCTTAAGAAGGAAGGCGATCACTTCAGGAGCTGAAATTTACACTTACAAGTGTGAACATGGGCAAAATAGATGAGGACATAGTCAAGTTTGACTAAGTCAACATGCATTCTTAAGGAGGAAGAGATCACCTAAGAAAACCGGTTCAATGTGAACAAGGATCAGCCTAAAACACATATATAAACTAGATTGAATATCCGTAGTGTGAAAAGAGGCATTGGAGGTATTATTTAACCAAGTCAACAACGCAGCCACAAGAGGAGGGAAGCAAGCTAGGGCAACATAGTTTTGAAAGAGGAAGCTTCATGAAGAAGTCACCTCAATGTTGTGTGGGGTCTGGGGTGAGGAGGCTCACCAATGATAAAATGAAGGTATAGCATCAAAGGAAAGTAATTCATGTATTAAGCTATTTTGGTCTTGAGACCACTTGCATGCTTCAGTTGTTTAGCCGGAGTTGCTGCACTGCTTAGTGTAAGGAATTCCTGTTCGGGAATTCCATCCTCTCTTTAGATCAGCTTTCTTAAGAAATCAAAGGGGAGTGATTTGAGCTTCATTTCTATATTTTTCTTGAGGCCATTCTTCTACATTCAGCTACAGTGCAGTCACCTTCAGTAAACTATGTTTTCTATGCAGGAGCAGCAACAATAGAGCTACATCCTTTGATTTTATGCTAGTCTTTGAGGAGGAGGTGCTTATTTCCCTCCAGGAGTGCTAATAAGAGGCCTAGGGAAATTTTATTTTATTATTCTATTGTCTCATCTCATATTCAGCCATGTATAATACATAGATGCAGTAACTGCATTATTTCTGCTGTACTGCTTGTTATTCATGTATTTTGCCGGAAACCTTTGTCGGGAGTCTTGTCTCTACTGTATAAGTGATTAAATATCCATTTCTTTGCTCTGTGATTAATTTAAACTCTATATAAAATTTATTCTATCATTTTCTGTAGAAACCCACATGAAAATTACGCTCTCACAGTATTCAAAATTTCTATTTAGCAAAGTCATGGGAAATCAAGGTTTTCTAGCCTAGTCGGGAAAGGACTTGTTTAACATAGCTAGAAGCATTAGTTTGAGCTGAAATTCCGAGAATAGGTCCCTTACGACCTAATCTATCATATCTAGCCATTTCCCCTGCTTATTTTTACGCTCATTTATGAAAACAACCTTTTTAGGGCATAAAATCCCCTTTTTCCCCACTTTCCGGATCATGAAATGAAGTAAAAGTTGTTGTTGTAGCTAAAAATGATGTCTATGTGTTTCTTATGTACATTTTAAGTTTATTCATCATAACAGGACTATTATATAGCTTATTCATTGCTAAGTTCCAGATTTGGAACATTATAGTGGTATCAAAGCAAGATCTTTGGCTCAGCCTGTGGATTTCAGATCCAATCAGAAGATAAGAAGGAGAGGAGAAGAAAATTATGGAAATTATGAGCTTATTCTCTTCCATTTTTAGATTTAATAAGAAATCAAAAGAGAAATGCATTGAAACTCCAAAAGGGTTTCAAGGAGGAGAGAATTGTAGTGAGACCTCTAGAAGGTTTCAAGAAGCAGAAGAAGATGCATGCACTTCCTGTTCTTGTAGAGGAGGTGAAGAGAAAGGAGACCACTTAGAGCATGAAATCCTAAGTGTATATTTGGAAGAATACAAGTGCCAATCTAGGGCCATCAAAGAAGCCCTAGATTTTCCTCAGTTTATTCAACTGAGAGAAGAGAGAAGACCCCGCAACAAAGGAGAGATCAAAGGAAATAGGTTCCTATTGTCTAAATTTGATGGGTCAACTACAACAAGAATTTGGCCAAGGAAGCTTGAGGAATTCTTTCTACTTCATCCAGTGGTGGAGTAGGAGGCAATAGAAGTTGCAGCGCTGCACCTGGAGGGTGAAGCCAATGCTTGGTGGTGCAGACACTTGAGCCATACAAGAGTGACTTCTTTTTCTGAATTTACTCGAGAGCTGATCAGAACCTTTGATGGAGGAAGATCAGAGGAGAATAGACCCACACCACCATGGGAGGGAGCAAGTACTAGTGCTGCCATGGCCTTGAGAGAGTAGCCTTCTACACCAGTAGTTGGATCAACCAACACATTGAAGAGAGGACCTCTTGCAGCCACAGAAGATGTCCCAAGGGCTCACAAAGGTATGCATAAGTTTCCATGTCTTAACATCTCAGAAAAATTTATGGAAAGGGTTGGAGAATTGTTTGCATATGGCCCAGGATCAAATGATATTGTTGAGATAAAGCAGTAGGATTGCACTGCGCTGTGCAATCTTGAAGGGTTCAAGGGAGATTTGAACTCTCAACCTCATGTATCACTGATGAGTTACACACAACCCTTGAGGTTGGAGTGTGAATTCTTGGAGGTTGGAGAGAACTTTTCTCCAAGAAAATTCATGCGGAACCACATGTTCATCCGAGAGTTGACACATGAGATAGCCAAAAAACCCTGGAGGAGGGTTACAACACCGTCAAGAGGTAGTAGCAAGGAGGCTTTTCTTTCAGCCCCTTTGGATCCTTATGGGTCCCAGATAATAATTGGTGAGAGATATTTTCTTAGAGATCTCCAAGGAGTTTCATTTCAGCCTCTTATGAAATGCAAGAAGGAAGATCTGATATGGGAGGATGGTAGACCTCATTGGAGGAATGCCAAGATGGAGCAAGCTAGGAGGCACCCACATGGAGTTGAGTGGATGTGGATGAGAGGCAAGAGTTTGGTAAACCTCTTGCATGTCTATGACACCATGAAGCAAGAGGCAATGTTGCGTTGGCTACTCTTGAGAGATTTTGGTCACTCTATGACATGTCCTTCCCCATGGGATGAGAAGGGGAAGAGAGATTGGCAGGATACTTTCATCATGGGGCAGCAAGGAGGGTGGATGCATTATGGTGATGTGATAATTATGTTTTCACCACATAGGTTATATGAAGGAGGTATGATGAGGCAACAGAGTCATTTTTTGCTTTGGAGGATTGGGAGAGAGCAAGGGCATAATTTCTCTCACACTTAGCATGATGCTGCAAGAGTAAGGAATGGCACTAGCATAGTGCAAAGAGCAGCCCCTCCATCTCGGGGGATCTCTACATGTACAACATCATTTTGGGAAGAGTCTTTGACACAATCTATGTCAAATAATTGAGCTTTGAGATGACAGTAGCCTTACTCCCAGGGCTAGCAGTGCTATCACTTAGGAGCTTGGATTACTTGCTGAAGTGTTCCCAACACCACTTCAAGGTTTTCTAGCCTAGTCGAGAAAGGAGGAGTTGTTTAACATAGCTAGAAGCATTAGTTTGAGCTGAATATTAGAGCATAGGTCCCTTATGACCTAATATTTCATATCCAGCCATTTCCCCTGCTTATTTTTACGCTCATTTATGAAAACAACCTTTTTATGGCATAAAATCCCCTTTTTCCCCACTTTCTGGATCATGAAATGATGTAAAAGTTGCTGCTGTAGCTAAAAATGATGTCTATGTGTTTCTTATGTATATTCTAAGCTTATTCATCATAACAGGACCGTTATACAACTTATTCATTGCTAAGTTCCAGATTTGAAACATTACACATATCATTCATTATGTCTTCATCACATGACTTGTATGATGAGAGCATGAGGATGCAGCAAACACTTTTGTTGCTGGGGTTGTTCTTGAGAGAGCAAGGGAAAATTTTCTCTCACATGTTTTACGATGTTGCAAGAGTAGGAGATGGCACTATCATTGTGCAAAGGGGCTACTCCTTGGCCTTAGAAGAACAGGAAGTACTTACATTTTGGGAGGAATTTCCTAATTGCAGCAACATTGTTGGAGAAGTATTTGACAAGGATCATGTCAAAGAAATGAGATATGGGTTGGCAAGAGCCTATTTTCATAAGCCAACAGTGCTATTCTTTTGGAGCATGGATTTATTCTTGTATTCATGCATCACTTTACTTCCAACACATGGTGAGAATGTTGTTTCTGCATCTATTGATTATGTAACACAATACTTGCATCTTCTTACCATTATCATACAGTGCATTGCTTCACATGAGGGAAAGTTTATTGTTGAGCCCCATAAACAAATTTTTTCCAACTATTATGATGGAGAAAACCATCCTTTGTATAACCATGGGCAAGTGTTTGATTATTTCTTGTATGCTCAGTTGATACATTCACTCATTTACTATTCACTAGTAGATGTGATGATTCACACAACTAGCCCTTTGTCAAAACACCACTTGCCATGCTATTTTCTGAAGTTGCAATGGGAGAGACTACATTTTTTCCACTTGAGACATTGTTTATATCATGCAGCATCATGTAAAACCTTCAGCAAGCTTCTCATTTGGATACCCTACGATGATCATGCCCTATTCATCATGGATGAGATGTTTTGGGCCAGCTTGTTCTTCAATGTTGGAGAGGAGATCCTTGAAGGATTTTTCTTCATTTTTCCACTTGAGGGCAATAATTTTGCAGCCCAGGATCAGCACATACTCTACACTTATCATGAGTGGAGAGAGGAACAGCATGGGGTAAACTGCCTTGTCTGCCATGATCAGATTTTCAGCCCACCTACTTTGCATGAGCCAAAGGTGGAGGAAGACTTTTAGGAGTTGCCATGTTGGAGGGTAACTCACTTTGTTTGGATGATTTCTTGGGGATGGGAGAATGATATGGGGATGGCAGATCCCAATTCATTTCATCCTACATGCCTCAAGAAGGCCCTTCAGTTATATCCTTGCAGTTGCTTGAGGACAAGCAACATTTGGGAGGGGAGGATTGTAATGTTCCCAAATTTAGAATAGAGCTAATTTGAAAATTAATTTTTCCTATATCAGCTAGGAGGTGAATAAATGGGTAAGAAGGCCCATGAGTAGAAATAAAATTCTTCATAGTGTGAAAGGGATCATCAGAGTAGCTCTATTTTCCACCCTCAAGTGTGAAAAGGGGCAAATGCATGAGGACAAGGTCAAGTTTGACCAAGTCAACAGCACTGCCATAGGAGGAGTGGATCACCTTGGAAGACAACACAGTGTGAATGAGGAAGAGGTAATTTGGTGGAGGAAACCCTAATGTGTGGGGGCCAAGGCAAGGAGGATTTCATTTGTATAAAGGGAGCACAAGGCAAACATAGATGGATATGTTGATGAATATAGAATTTGGTTTGCATGACTATTTGTTGTCTTTAGTTGTTTAACTGAGATTGTTGTGCTTCTTAGTACAAGGGATTTCCTATTTATGAATCCTTCTCCCTTCTTGAGAGGCCTCTTGAGGGATTATACTTCATTCTCCACATTTTTGGCTCAAGGCAAAGCCACCTCCTTCAGCTACAACATTATTCCTATAGCAAGAAACGTTGTGTTGTAGGGTGTTGCAGTGGAGGGTTCCACAACACCATTTCCTTAGCTCATCTTTCAGAGGAGGGAGATTCTATTCCTCTCAGAGGTTAGTGAGGAATATTTATAAGCTGATTGCACATATTTGGCATCAGGCCAAGCACTTCCCATCACAAACAACGCAGTCCCTCTCCGTGACTGCGTTATTTCTGAGTACATTTGTAGTGGGGGTTTGCATTGCTAGTTTGGAGGGTGAGATCTTTAGTGATTGGATCATCCTTTCACCTAAAGGATCCTATGGATGGATTCATGTATTAGATGCAACATCTTCAGCTATCTTCATCCATTTCCAGTTTTTGAGTTGCAGCTTCTACCCTGCAACTCCTACATTTTGGCAGTTTTGCATATTTCAACCAATCCTTCCCGGATTGTCTAGAAATTGCCTTTGGGAGTATTTATCTTTGCTCTCCATGTTTTATGACCTGTATATTGATATATATATGTATTGAAATCATTTTGCAGCAGTTATTCTTCATAGACTGGGCAGTCATATCCTTGGGCTTTCTTCATGTAGCAGTATTTTTCATATTTTCATGTACATGCTTCTTGAGGCTGCTATTTCCTAGCTTGAGTGATTGATTCCTCAAGGATTTGTATATATTATGCTTCTATGACATAATATGATGGATATTTGGATCTTCTGGTATTATATGTGTTAATGTATCACTATTATTCCATTGGTGTGTTTACATATTGCTGTTGCTTCACATTTGGAATATCTTAAGATATTCCCTATAGTGTAGAAATTCCCTATTTTGGGATATTACAAAAACTTGGCATGAGAACTATTCACTCACCTGTCCACCACTCCATTCATTCCATAACTCCATTCATAGCCTCCATAAACCATTTCCCTCAATTTCTGAGAAAAATAAAGCAAGGAGAAGTGATAAAGTGCTCAGTGTAAAATATAAAAAATGAAAGTGCTCAAAATTGAATGGAAACTGAACGATAGTGAAGAGCTCCTCATTAGGAATTTGACACAATTAATTTCAACGAAAAAAAGTCCAGATGAATAAAATAGAGCCTATTGTTCGTTTTCCTAAACAACTAGAAAAATTTGCAGAACAACACAGAATAATGACATGGTAGCCCATACAGTAGAAAATGAATATTCTAGAATATTCTATCATTTTCGCCTAATGACACTGTGACAAGTGTCACTGCAGGATTCACCAGAGAGCTTTGAAGGTGAAATGTTTTTACATCCTATCCTAAGGTCAAATTTTATTTTTTTATATGGTTGGGATAGTCCAACTAGAGGCGGGCACGTGGTGCAACCATGGGCCGCCACATGCCCCCTCTGGTGGACCAAGGTTCAAGGCCAAATTTATGTTTTAATGGTTGAAATGTTTCATATGGTCAAATCATAATTATATATATGGTGCATATTTGAAATATATCCAAGGTACGAAATTTTGTAATACATTAAAGTTTGGATTATTAATATGGGGTGGCAAAACTTCATACAGAGTTTGGGCGGAGGTCAGGGCTCGACCACATGACCTCCCCCCATACAACGCATCACTTTACTATTTTAATACCACCTTAAGACTTAACATTATGCATCCTCAACTTATATTTGAAGTCAAAAATTGTTAACGACAGGGGTATAGAGGGGGCCAACCCCCTTCCCACAAGACCATATGCTGAAGACCAATGGTGGAGCGAAATTCAAATGCATGGGATTTATGTTAAGTATGGATTAATTAACCCTTAAATTTTGTTTAACCACGCTAATAGATTTCATAATCAAGATTATTTTAAACTGCACTTAATTCACTAATACACACTTATCCATAAGCTAATCCAGTTTATCATTAATTAAACTGGAGTTTAATTCAGCGGAATAGATGGTGGTCCACCAAATTCGGCGCCAACTCCAAATTTTGCGGCCTTAACTAGAGTTCTCTCCAGTTTGAAGGAGAATTCTAAGGTAAAATTAAATGAAGCATAACTGGAGAAAATATCAACCAATTTTGGCTCAAGAAGAGTCTATCCTGGCAGATTTGGATGTTTTGAACACATTGAAGAAGGTTTCAGGAGTATTAGATGAATGTAAACAACACTTTTTTCACATTTCAGCTAATACAGAGGCCCACGCCGTGGAAGAGGGACCGAGGAGATGTAGCCCAGGAGGGCTGAACTCCTTCATCAAAAAATTGTGTTAATGAATCATTGTGATGGTTTTCTGTATATTTTGTTGCTGTTGTTTAGCATTATGTTTTAATGTTTTTATATTCAATAATTTAACATGATATCCATACATTTACCTATTTAAAAATCACTACCACTTCAGAAACCCATGCACATGAAGAAAATGATCAACACTTTAAATATAATCTGAATATGAAATTATCACATCAAAACTAACATTCAAATTCAGATCAAGTTGGTATCAGAGCTTGGTTGAAAGGTTATTTTCTTGATAGTTTCTTGAGTTTTTTGCAAGTAGGGTTTTAATGGTTGCAAATTTGTGATGCTTACAAGGTTAAAGTTTGATAGAGGAGAAGGGAAAATATTGGTTGCAAGTCTCGATAAGTTAGGATTAGAAGAAGGAGAGCCATAAGGGCACCGCCTCCACTCAAAGTTTAACTCATAGCTACACTTGAAGCAACTCAAGTTTTATCTCAAGAAGCTGATTTTGAGAAGGTACAAGTTGTACCAGTATCTGAGCTTGAGTCCATAGCCATCATGTCAAGTTTTGGAGAGACTGAAGGTATTTCAGAAGAGGAAGCATACAAGAAGGCTTTCTATGAACTGACTAAAAGGGTTATGATCTCATTTAAAGAGAGGGACACCAGGATGGTTGGAGAGAATTCTAAGTCTCCACATGGAGAGGGAACCTCAGAAGACAATAAGGATGAAGAGAAGGGTTCAAAGGGAAGTGGAGGAAATCCTCCTCCATTTTCATCATCATATTCATCATTTCCATCCACTTCCACAGCCAAAACTACCCATTCTCACTCAAAAACCACAAAAGGAAAAACTCCCTTACTCAAACTTGATGTCAAATTTGATCTTCCAATGTATAATGGCGTGGTAAATGCAGAGAGGTTGGATAATTGGATTCATCAATTGGATGTGTATTGCAAAATTTAGAACTTTCATGAAGATGACATAAAGATTCAATTGGCTTCCTTGAGGATGGAAGGATCTGCACTTGTATGTTGGGAATCAAGGACTCAAGAAGAGATTAAAAACTATGGTAAGATCTCTATGTCTTGGTTAAGTTTGATTTCTTCCATTAAAAGGAAATTTTATCCTCTATCTTACATGTGAAAAGCCATTACGGACTGGAAAAATTTTAGACAATTGAAAGGGAAAAGTGTGCAAGATAATACTCATGAATTTAGGAGAAGAGCTCTTATTTTGGGTATTAATTTTTATTATCAAGAAACTTTATTAAAGTATATTGGGGGTTTTCACAGTTATCTTAGGCATACTCTTCTCATGTTCAATCCCACAAACTTAGATGAGGTTTGTGTTTAAGCCACGCATTTAGAATCAAGAGGGAAACAAAATAGAGATGAGAAAAGTGATAGTGAGGGTAAAGGAAAGGGCAAATTTTATGGAAGAGGAAAGAGAAATAGCTCTATCAAGAGAGAGAAAGAGAAACTCACATGTAAAAATTGTTTGAAGAATGGAAATTATGAAGACCATTGTTGGCAACTTCATCCAGATTTGAAGCCAAACAAACTGAAAGCCAAAGGGAAGGGGAAAACTATTGCAATAATTAAACATGACTTAGGTTCATATTCAAGAGATGAAACAAAGGATTCATCCATGGGTTTGAAAGGTAAGAACATAGCAAGCACTAGTACTTCAAATTGTTCCAATGTCACTCAAGATGAAGATGCAAGAATCCAACTTTTCCATATTAGAGTTGTCTCTAAACATACCAAGATAGACACACTTTTTGATAGTGGGTCTCAAGCTAACTTGATTTCTGAAGACATAGTTAAGCAGCTAAACCTTGAAACTATTAGTCATCCAAGACCTTATCCTTTAGGGTGGATATGTGAGAATGAAAACTTGTAGGCAACAAGAAAGTGCATACTAATATTTTCCATCAGTTCAAACTTTCTTGATGAAGTTGAACTTGATGTGGTGCCGCTTGAGATATCGGGTATTGTTTTGGGAAGTCCTTATCTCTATGATAGGAAAGCAGTATTCCATCTCCATGAGAATACGTATCACTTTTTTAAATATGAAATTGAGTACATAGTTATAGCACATAAGAAGAAGACAGTTTTGTCTCTTATACATGTAGGAGAAATGGAGAGGATAGTGAATGCAAGTCAAAACTTGATTTTTAATGATCAAACATAGAGACGTTTTGATTCAAACCTTTCAAAAAGATGCATCGAATGAACAAGTTGATTTCATTGAATTTTATTATGCTTTTAATGAGATGTTTTAGGACTTTAATAGGTTTCCTTTAAAAGGAGGTAAACAAGATGTGACAGATTTGCAATAGTCAACATCACTGTTGAGCAATGTTGGAAACAAGGTGTCGATGCAAGAGAGTGCAAAGGTCAAAGAGAAAGTTCCAAATAAATTTGAAAAATAAGGCATGGGTTCCACAAGTGCTTTTTTTTTCCAAAAGGTACATGGCAATGGCGAAGATACTTGGTCAAAAGACGACACAAGTACAAAGCAAGATTAGTTAAGAATCGTCATGATGGCAGTGTGCAAGGTGAGACAGTTTTAAGTTTCCTTTAATTAATGACCGAGGTTGGAAAACGTTTTTTTCTGCAAGAATAGATTGCTTCTCTACAAATTCAAGGAAATTTCAGCATGATAGTGTCTACAACAGCAAGATAGTGTCACAAGAGTTAAGGAAAAAGCTTACTTTTCATGAAAATCTCCAATTGATGAAAATGGGAAAATTTCAGTGGATTGAGACTAGAAGGGTGAGGGAATTGTACCCTCATCCACATGATCAGTAATCAAAGAGCTTCTGGGGTCCAAAAGGCTTCTAGTGGGGAGGAATGATCAGGTGCTCAGTATAAAAGCTCAAAAATGAAAGTGATCAAAATCTAATGGAAACTGAATGACAGAGAAGAGCTCATCGCTAGGAATCCGGCGTAATTTGTTTCGTCGAAAATAGAGTCTGGATGAGGAAGATAGAGCCTGTTCTTTGTTTTCCTAAACAACTAAAAAAAACTGCAAAACAAGACAAAATCATGACATGGTAGCCCAGTCAGTAGAAAAGGAATATTCTGGAATATTATGTCATTTTCGCCTAATGACACTGTGACAAGTGTCACTGTAGGATTCGCCAGAGAGCTTTGAAGGTGAATTTTTTTTACATCCTATCCTAAGGTCGAATTTGAATTTTTTTATATGGTTGGGATAGTCCAACTAGAGGCAGACACATGGTGCAGCCAGGGGCCACCACGTGCCCCCTCTGGTGGACCAATGTTCATGGTCAAATTCATGTTTTCAGGGTCGAAATGTTTGATATGGTCAAATTCGAATTATATATATGGCACATATTTGAAATATATCTAAGGTCCAAAATGTTGTAATACATTAAAGGTTGGATTAGTAATATGGGGTGGAAAAAATTTATACATAGTTCAAGAGGAGGTCGGGGCTAGACCCCATGACCTCCGACCATACAACACATCACTTTACTGTTATACTACCGCATTAGGACTTAACATTATATGTCCTCAGCTTATACTTGAAGTCAATAGGTTTCAACAGAGGGGGTATGGAGGGGGACAACCCCCTCCCCACAAGACCATATGCTAAAGACCAACGATGGAGCAGAATTAAAATGCATGGGATTTATGTTAAGTGTGGGTTAATTAACCCTTAAACTTTGTTTAACCACGCTAATACATTCCATACACTACAAGAAAAAGACCCTCTAGTGGATATATTTGAGGAACCCCTTATAAAAATAGCCCACTTATCCATTTGTAGCAGAGGTCTTTAGAGGAGGTTCACGGGTGGAGGTTTTTGTGGATGTTTTTTTTGCGGTGCATTTCTCATCATAAACCGCACTGGAAAACACACCGGTGCATACCAAAAATTGACACACCAAGACACCGTGATCTTTGCACAAACTTACCCAGTGCGTCTAAGTATTATAGCGCACTAGTGCTCTATGTATAAATAGGCCCAGTGCATCTCCGTAATCTAGCCCACCGTAATGGTGTTCGGTGCGCCATCGATAATACCACCCGGTGTGCCTAAAAAACCCGTGCACTGAAATGCCATAAAAACATCATTTTTACTTCTTTAGTGCCCCAAACATCTCAAGCATCGGTGTGATTTTGTCTTATGTGAGGTGCCCTGCCATCGATGCTCCCATTGCACGCATTGTTGTCATCTATTTCCCACCTTGTGGAGTTCAAATTTTCAAAAATGGTGGGAAATTTTGGTTTCTTCAATTCCTCAGCAAATATGCCTCGATGTGAAAATGTACAGGTATTCTACCTGTTTCTAAATAGTTAAATGTTTTAGCGGATTATATTTTGAAAAAAACTTACAATTAACCATTTAAAAAAAAAAAAATCTACGTGGTGCACTCGAGCCGTTCAGCTTGCACCATTCCCAGTGTTGCCTATAAATTCACAGGTCATACCGTGAATGGTGTTAACAGAAACAACATCGGGTTCCGGTGCAGTACAAAAAAAATGCACATCGTGAATAATTTAAAAAATAACATGGCGGTGTAATCGTTTAAACGACCACATCGTTGACTATGTATTAGTGTTGGGAGGGCAGTGAATTGACCAAACTAACCACCCCAGGGCGGATAGTTAGGTCAGCGCACTACCTGCCTGAAAAAATTACATAGTCAATGGTGAGGTCATTTACAAGACAACACCGTTGACCATGTATTGTTGTTGGGCGGTGCATTGACCAAACTATTCGCCCTAGGGTAGATAGTTAGGTCAGCGCACTGCCCACCGAACAACGATACATGGTCAATGGTGTTGTCATTATAGTCAATGGTGAGGTCATTTACAAGACAACACCGTTGACCATGTATTTTTGTTGGGTGGTGCATTGACCAAACTATCCGCCCTAGGGCAGATAGTTAGGTCAGCGCACCACCTGCCGAACAACGATACATGGTCAATGGTGTTGTAATTTATAGTACTGCATCGTTGACCATGTCTTGTTTTTGGGCGGTGCGTTGACCAAAATATCCACCCCGATGCTGATAGTTTTGTCAACACACGACAGAAAAATATTTCCATCTTTTGCGGTGTGCGAACATTTTCCATGGGCACTGTTATCACCCAAAAATTCTCAAAACATCATTTTGTCAACTCTATTTTTGTTCATGATTTCAAGTAGGTCTAAAATTCATTTTAAGTCTTGTTAAAGGGTAGTTCATTGTTTCATAAATTTTAAAGGTCATATTTCAAGTTCAAATAAAGTCTTTTAGGTCCATTCCATGATTAAAAAGTCATATTTTTCATTTAGGGGTCATTCCATTAGGTTTCAGGTTGAAATCATGCAATTAGCCAATAATCCACACTTTCGTAGTGCCTCTAGTTAAAAAATGAGGAAATGCACTATGAAAGTGCTGCTACTTTCGTAGCACGCTATGAAATTGCTGTAGCAGTTTTTTTTCAGTCATGAAGAAAAACTTTATTTTCTGGTTTTAGTAGTCAACTTCCAAGGGCGTTTCTAGGAAACTAAAAACGAATTTGTGAAAAATGAAAGAGGTTTTTCTTCCTAATATAATTAACTACAAAAACCTCTCTCATTTTTGTCAAATTAATTATGAAGTGGGAGAAATAGATAACTTAACTTGCGCTATGAAACTGCTGTTACAAAAGGTCCTGTAAATGGCTATTTAGTAGTCAAACTTCAAGTTCAGTTTCTGGCCAAATGGAAAATAATTTTGGAATTATGAAAGAGATTTTCTTCATAAAATCTCCAGCTACAGTAACCTTTCTCAATTTTCTCACAAGTGCTACCAGTTGGGAGATATATGTCTTTCCTTGAATCCATATTTTCAGAAAACAGAGTTTTCCTGTTTTACACATGTTGTTCAAAGACAGTTTCTAGACAGTAGGAGAGGTATTTCAAAAAACCAAGAGAGGTTTGTTTTCAAGAAAAAATTTCCTAAAAAATCCTCCTTTATGTTTTTAAAATAAATTATGGATGAGGATATACAAGCTCTGTCTCAACACCTATTTTTCAGATAAAAACAGTAAGGTAAAATGACCAATTCATAGATGAAAGATGAAGGTAAAATTTGATGAAGATTATGTTTTGGGGGTCATATTGCTGTGTTTATGAAATCATACCAACACCTTTAAAGTTTAAACATCTCCAAGGTACGAATTTTGAATACTGTTTTGAAAAATCAGCTTGAACAACAGTTTCATAGCGGGCTACGAAACTGCTGAAGATGTCTTTTTGCATATTTTCATATAAGTTTTGAAAGGAAGGTTGATGATTTTTGGTTTTAAATTGGCTGGTGGAGGCATGGATATAACAGTTGAAGGTTAAAATAAAGAAAATAGGAGAAAAAATTATTAAAAGGAAAGGTTTTACACTAACCTACAAATTGCGCTACGAAAACAAGCTACTTTTGTAGCGCAGACCTATTTTCTATTCTTTTACATCATTTCGGAGATGAAATTCTACACAGATCGAAGATTAAAGGTTTTAGATCAATGCTTGGAAAATGTGAGACATGTGAAACTGATCTATTAATGATCAAAGTAATCAAAACTGATAAAGGAATCAAAGGGGCTGAAAAGCAGGAAAACATGTTTCTTAGTTTTTAGGAAAACATTACTATCTACAGCAGGGTTACTTCAAGTCAAAGATGATCATCCAAATTCGAATTCATGGGAATTCAGGTGGCATAATATGTAATAAATATTAGATAAGGTTGTTAGGAGGTTATTAAAAAGCTTTATTCCTATTTGGAATAGGACTGCTTATTAGGGTTATAGTTGTCATTTTGTAATTAATAGCATGTTTCTAGATTAGGAAAGGTGTCAAAGCATGGGAATTCAAATTATCTAGTGGAGGATGAAAGAATCATATATTGTAAATGTTCTATATATAGCATGGGGTTGAATTCTGCAAGGGTTGGACATTTCATTAGCAAAAGACTATGTTTTGTGAGTCACTATTTTATAGCTTAATACAGAGTTTCTTCTTAGACAACTCAAGATTCATGAGGATTCCCTGTGTGTTATTGTTTTGATGGCATCCTTTAAATTATTCTATTGCAGTGGTGTTTGATTATGATACTTAGAATTCATCAATGATGCTCTGAATTCCTTCATAATTGAGCTGACTGTGTGTTTCATTGTCGTACATATTTTATTACATTAACTTGAACTCTAAATGCCTTGACTTCCATGCTAGGTAGACTGTGTTAATTTTGCTGAAGATTACCATGACTCCATAATGCCCAATGTATACATTTTGATGTTAGTTTCAACCTACAGGTTGGAAAATGGGATATGAAAGGACTACTTTGTAAATGCTTTGAAGGGACTAATATATACAGAAGAAATTGGACTTTTCTTGACCTGATTTCTTAGTAGACTTCAATGATTTTTATCTCTTATCTTTAATATGTTTTACTTCCATAGTCCTAATGCTTATTACTCAGAATTCATGGAGGAACATGCTCTGACTTCCTTTAAGTATTGAACTATGGTGAATTTAGTTTTTGAGTCCTATCTTTGAAAGGTTTTCTTCAATGTTTAAACACTTATTACTCAGAATTCATGGTTATTCATGCTCTGACTTCCTTTAAGTGTTGAGCTTTGATGAATCCCTTTTAATACCTTCCTTTTCAATACCTTGATGTATCATTACTCATCATTCATATATCATATGCTCTAACTTCCTTTGAAGCTCAATTTATTGGGATTTTCCTGAATGTGTCACTCTTTCATTGAAGTATATACAAGCCTCAATTTCTGTAAGAAGAGCTATTGTTATCTTTATCCCTGTCACTAACTCCATAGCCCAATGGTAGCAAGCCTCCATATTTTCAACCTATAAACATAAAAAACCAAGACAAATAGAGTTAGCCATCTATCTATATCATTATTCCATATCATTAATTCTTGAGAGAGCCCTCTCAGGCTGAGGAGGATAAGCCTCAGTCAAAAGATTGGTGTGAAAGAGTTACATGAAGTCTACTTGGTAAGCAGCCTATTAGGGTCAGATTTTGTGATAACAGGAACTGAGCACAATGCGCAATAAAAATGTACACACCGGTACTAGTGCGTGACTATTTTTTGGGCGCACCGACTGTTGTTTTTTCAAAAAAAAAAAAAAAAAAAAAAATATATATATATATATATATATATATATATATATATATATATACATTTCTCATTTAATAAAAAAATGTATTTAATATGTGAATCATTCAGCGACATCAACGGAGAGAATAAATGGAACAACAAGAACATATGGAGGACCAGTATAACGTGATTCACCTGTGGGAGGCACGAGAGAGGAGAGGCTTACGTACCCTCACCCTATTACGGAAGCCACCCAGTTTCTCCTAAGGGAGGTAGGCCTCCTCAAGTTCTTGAGGAGGCTACATCCCTAAAGGGCCTTAGCGGGTTATTGGGACAACTGATCTTCAGGTGGGATGCCCACAGACAGGCTTTCTGGGTCGGTCCTGGCCAATGCTTCACACCCACTGAGGACATATATTTTATTACTCGCCTATCTAGGAGAGGGCAGTATTTTCCCCATTTCCTAGATGTCCCCATCAGCTATGCATCATTGAGTCAGTTGGCATACTCCCAAAGATACATTAGGGACGATATAGTTTCTCTTGTAGATTTTTAGGTGTTCGGTGGTTAGTTACAAGTTGCTTATTTTTGTCCAGAGGAGGTGAGGTGCCTGTCACTACTGTTGACGGCCGTTTCACACTATTAGTGATGGGAAATGCATTAGTTGCTCGCTTTTATTTTATGTTGATTCTTTATGCCAGGCACCACAACCTATGAGGTGGTCTGCAATTTTTTGTGGCAATTTTGTATAACATTAGATAGATGTCATTCTCAGGAACAGAGAAGGTTAACCTTCCCTTTTGCTTCAAAGATATTTTGTTTATTTTTTGAGAGGTTTCCAGAGACGAGGCCTACCTTTTTTTGGCAGCCTCTTTGGTCGATGCTGCATCTACAGATGCATATGTGGGACCAGATGATGCCCAAGAGGGGCCAGTCTCCCTTTCCCACTAGGATATCTCTTGATGAACTGGAGCTGCTATCCAGTGTTAATGATCACTAGTTTATTCTGGTGCCATGTCTGTATGCTAGTTTGAATTGGAGAGGGTGTACCAATATTCTCTTCACATAGGATGAGCCACTGGATGCAAGAGGTAATATTAGTGGTTTCTTTATATAAATACAGTTTCATTTTCTTGTCTTAATTAATTAATTAGAATTATCAAATTTATTATAACACGTTCTTTATATTTTTTAATTAAATTCTTTAATGAAATTGTATAATTATTGTTGTGTACTATATATTTTGTAGATATTGGGACATTCGTTGGGGACATGATTCTAGCCCCACCAAACTATCAAGGTGTATATGTTGACGAGGAGATGGAAAAAGCGGAGGATCAGGGTGATAGACATGATCTTGATCGAGTGCTGATACCCGCAAGGGTGAGGCATCGGTCAGACACCCGATTCAGGATGGAGTTGAGCAACCAACTCCGTCGACTCCTAGTTGATAAGGGACTCCGCCCGGCTACGATTAGAGAGATCCAGGCTTATTGTAGGGTCACAAAGCTCTGGAGTGGCATGAAACGTGATATGTTGACCCTCATGCGTCATGTCATTGGAGCTTCCAGAGCACTGGCACGGGCTAGGAGGGGTAGGCGTTATGGAGATGCACAATAGAGTAGTGCCTCATCTGGTGATCATGATCATGAGGGGAGTGATCATCATTCTAGTACTCCACCTTCTTCTCCTTCACCTCACGTTGTAGATCATGATGAGAAGTTAGCATCCAGTCATGATCAATAGGCATCGTCTGTGCAGTCCGTAGCATCTCAGTCGACACCTAGTCCTGAGCAAGCACCTGATCTTGAGCAAGCAGGTCCATCTGAGGAGGTAGGTACATATGAACAGGCTGCACCATCCACTGAGCAAGTTGCACCATCGACGAGTCATCAGTAGACAGTTCATGAGTAGACTGCACCATCAACTGATCAACAGGAACCTCTGGAGCAGTCACGTCATCTATTTGAGCATGAGGCTACAACATCGACTGAGTAGACCTCGACTAGTACTAGTATTGATGTACCACTAGATATTTGACATTTATATGCAATTATATTACAGTTGTATATTTTTTTATATATATATGGTCCATGTACTTTATGTTCACGTTGATGTACTTAATTTACATGTTGGTGTTCATCATAACGTGTATATTGTTAGGACATGTTAGATATCTTCATTTAATGTGCTTGCAGATATATGTGTATGTAATAGCACTTATTTGACATGAGATGTATATTTGATGTTTTTGTTCTGATGATGTTAGACAATGCTTGTGTTTTGTTAGATGATCACGATCACGATGATTATATGATGTTAGTGAATATGAATGTGTATTTTAGTCGAATATGTTGTTTGTACGATGGTTATCATGATCATGATGTTTATTTTTAATATTAAATCATGATATTAATTAAATATTATGTCGTGATTGTAATTGAAATTTTAATTTTAATTGTATGTAAAATTGTAAAATTGTAATTGTAATTGTATGTATTCATGTCATGATTCAATTTTATTAAAATTGTAAAATTTGTAAATTTGTAAATTTGTAAAATTCTAAAAATGTAATTGTAATTGTACACATCCTTATTGTAATTGTAATTTTAATTGTAATTGTATGTAAAATTGTAAAATTGTAATTGTAATTGTAATTGTAATTCTAATTCTAATTTAACTATATGTAAAATATTTGTAAAATTTTAATTGTAATTGTAATTGTATTGTGAAATGATTGTAATTTTAATTTTAATTTTAATTGTAATTGCAATTTCAATTTTAATTTTAATAGCAATTTCAATTTTAATTTTAATTGTAATTGTATGTAAAGTATTTGTAAAATTGTAATTGTAATTATAATTGTATGTATTGTCATCATTTAATTTTATTAAAATTTTTAAATTTGTAAATTTGTAAAATTGTAAATAATTGTCAATTTTGAATAATAACTACCGTAAGTAAAATGTATACCGTAAATATTGTTAAATTACCGTAATGTAAATTTGTAAATTTGTATGAATATAAATAATTGTAAAATAATAAATGTAGAATAATATGAATTTTTGTAACATAATAAAGTTTGGAAAATAATGCTAGTAAATTCATGTTTAGAATTATCATTATTTATTATGATCTTACATACTAAAATTATCAGTATACATTTTGAAGATATCATTCACATGCATTTAAAGAAATCAAGTAGTTGTATTAGTTTAGGAATTGACATTATAAAAAAAAAAAATTGATACAGTGCATTATTGTTTTCGAGATCAACATAATTACAAATTATCAAGTGAAATGATTTTAACATTAACACAATGCAAACAAATTAATTCAAAATACATATTATAATGTTTCGAAAAAAAGAGTCTTAGTTATAAGGATAAGTCCTCTTCTTTATAAAACCCATATTAAAAAGTATAAATTATGATATAACACATGTACCATATCACTCTCGGTTCTCATGATCACCCTCATTATCTTCCATCTCACTTGGAATGATAACACTATTGTTATCAAAAATGTGTTTTGATCTAAGGTCATGTCTCAATACAAACCACCAATACCTATCCAACACATCTCGGTAAAAAAACACTTAGTTGTGGTGTTTGGGGAAAACATAGGGCTCCTTAGCTTCATCCCACATCTTTCTAGAGTTGTTACATATCAACCTACTATTGTGATCTTCCTTTACATTATTCCAATCAAATGTGTCCCACCACTTGCACCTAAAAATAGCACATTGGAAAGAAGAAAAATCCACTTCAATGATCTCTTGTATCTTTCTAACGTAACCTAACGTCCCATATACTAGGTTTTGATCACGATGGCTAGCTCGACTAGATTGATCAAAATCGACTTCCACTCCACCGTATTGTGTCATGTGTCCATCATCGACATTTTCCATGAAAAAATGGTGTCCATATTCTCACATAGATGGGAACAAATCAACCTATAAAAAATTTAAAAAATCATAGTGGCATGTGCCTTATAATAACCCAACTGTTTAAATATGAAATATAGATGCTACATTTCAAAGGTGCATTATTAAGTTTAAAATGTACATAAATAGATTATTACCGAGTGGGTTCACCCAATCCCTATGTTTAGCACATCCTCTTCAACACATGGGTAACGACCAGTTGCACCACATTTCTCTCTGACTTGGTCAGCAACCCAACTGTTGAGGTATATAATTCGCATATTTTATTTTAAATGATCGTTATAAGGCACACTTCTACCATTCAATTGTCTGAATTATTTCCTGTCACTATCCCATTTCATCCTCTTTTGTTCATACAATGCGACCCACGGTTGTGTCACTTCAAAATTGTAAAGAACGAATTTATTGATTGCTTCAATTTTTTCATTCGTTGATGAAATAAAACCAACATATAGTACATATGAGATCAAAATATACACTACATCAAAGTTCAACATGAATATTTACTTTTTACAAATTTGAAAAATTATAAGTCTCTTACTCTTTATTAAGCTCCTTTTTCCATTTGTTTGGAGTAGTTCCCCTTCTCTTTTGTCTTCATCTCTTTCATCGTCCCAAATCACTACACCTAGTCTATTGTCGATCTGCTTGATGTACTCATTGGCATAATAGAAATAATTATACAATATGTACCCCTCTACCATAGACCTCTCGGGTTTTGCTCTTTGTCAAACAAAACCTTTCAATTTCTTCATGTACCTCTCTAAGAAGAACATCCAACGACAAGAAACCACCCTAACTAATTCAACCTCATCTACTAGGTGGATTAGAAGATGAACGTGCAAGTCCATGAAACTTGTTGGTAGTTCCTTCTCAAACATACAAACAATCTCAACTATCTCTTCACGCCACCGTGGAATGCTAGCCACATGAATCTCCTTTTAAGTTATCCGACCTAAAAATGCAGATAATTTAGATATGGCATGTCCTAGGTCTTGGGGGAAGTCATGTTTCACACACCCACGCACGAACAAAGGATAATGACACAGCAAATTTATACACACATGCAATAATATACCAAATTAGTTATGTTTTATGATCCCTATATGGGATAAAATTTATTAATATAACAAATAATAAAATCATGCTTTTGACACTATACTACCTTATAAGATTCAAACGGTCATGCGATTTCAACCCTGATAAATGGTCATCCACGGTGAAGCAACGCCGTAGTGAAGACCCATATGAATATGGCACCCTCAAACCCATTATAACTTCCTTTTCCAAATAAAGATCATCTTTTTTAAAAGTCCATGGGACATCACCTTCTTTGAAATACAAATTAGAGGGACTAGTGCCTGCCTCTGACCATGTACTTTTTAATCATCTTGGCCAATGTTTCTTTTTAGTTTTTGAAGTAATAACATATTTCCTAACAGCCAATGTGTCACTTTTTTTCGATGATATGTGACTCCATAAAGAAGATGAAACATTTTTAAATATATGCATGTGATCTAATAAGTGGGTATGTTAGCTCCCTAATTTGCTCTCCTTTTACCATTTTCCCCTTCCTAAATCATAACCATTTACCTTTATTTCACCATTTTATGCACCCTCATCTTGCACCAGTCCAAGCACGGTGACACATTTCATATAAACCTTTATTCTTCATGTTTTAATTCAATTTAGAATTAATTAAATATTTATTACATTATTTCTTACTTTTAAATCACTTTTGTAACTTATCAATATCTCCAAAGGTTATTTGATGGTTAGAGTGCTTACCATGACCACTGATCTTAGTGCAGAATTGGATCTTGCACCATTTCCAGCACAACAGATCTTCGTGGCAGATCCAAACCTCCTCGATCACCACCTCGTCTTGAGCCACTTCAGCCATGACAATGAATGATTCAAAGGCAGCCGAGACTAATCCGTGAAGGGCGAAAGCTGGTTAGCTATGGCCAGTTTTGCAAAACTGTCTTATCTTGAAGGCCGAGACTAAATTCTGCATTTTGTTATAAATTAGTTGAACGATCTATTTTGGCCTTTAGCCAACAGATCTATATAATGTAAAGTGTAAATAGGACCTAGAGGAGAACTTTGGAGCAGAGTTCTTAGAGCGAAGTTGATAGGCAGTAGTCGGTCATTTTGTTATCGCCCGAATCTGGGCTGGACATTGTGTCAACGCATGTATTCACCTTGATGAATTAATAAAAGGTTTTTCTACCTCATATTTCAGAAATTATGTTTCTGTTCTTTTAAGCTGATGAATTAGCTGGTTGACTAAGCAATGTTTTAATTTAAAGAGGGAAACACGCTGGTTGACTAGGGCCTAGCCAACCTAGCACGTTTACCCTATTTTCTGTTTCCTGTAATGTGTGTTTATATCTTTAAAGTGTGATTTAACTTTCAGCACATGTATACCTGTCTTATTGAAAACAGATCCATCGTGTGAACTAGATACATTTTCTTTCCCTACAATTTACTTTCCTGCATTTAATTTCAGATTGGATTTCCTCGCCTGGTTTAAGCAGGAGAAGTGAACTTCCACCAGTGCATGTTGGTGTGATATTTCCTTTTTCTGCAATTCTGTTTATTTGGTTTTCCACCACCTGGTACAAGCAAGAGAAATGAACCTGCACTGGTGCATGTTGGTGTGATGCAACAAGATTTCTTAATCTACTTCCCGCAATTTTTCTTTCTTTCTTTAAATGCTTACAACAGGATAAATGATTGTTTATTTACTTCTGAATTTTATTAAAATCAGATACATTCACTTTTATGTGTGCAATTTGATTTGATATAAATCTAGCGCTTGCAATAATTGAACGCTCATTTTAAGGATTAAATACTAAGTACAAGAAGCTCTGATCAGGTGCAAGAACCAGTTTCTTGCCACAAGATCTGAGTGCTCGAAACCTTGAAAAGTTCGAGCCCTTGCATAAAGTAAAAAGCCTTCAGTAAAGACACTATTTATACCTTCTACATAAACTCTCTGATCCTGCATTAGTGTAGGACAGATTAATGCAAGAAGGAAATCTCTAAGGAAGCAAGTTTAAGGGCCTATCTAAGACTGCTAAAGTGTCTCTGCTAAGCGAAAACACACACACACTCAATAGATTAATCAACCATTAGTGGGAGTGATTACATTTTATCTTTAATTCTCTCTTGCAAATGCATAGTTTCTCGTTCTAGTCTTAGATCATTTTTGATGGTTCAAGTTGCCTTCTTCTCTTTTGATTTGATTCTGCAATCTTTCCTTTAAAGAAAGTAGGGATTTACATTAGAAAGATTCATACCATCTCTGGCATTTCCTGTGCTTCATCTATAAGTTTACGAATCCCCCGGGTTGAAAAATTAAGTGTTGAGGAGTTTGCTAAGTGTAATTCCTGCACCCAACATTTTGGTGCCATTGCCGGGCAGGCAATTTGATTTGGTAAGAATTTTCTGATTATACAATAGAGGTAATTTTTCTTTATTTTTGCAGTGTTATTTCTTCGAAGGGATTTTTACTGGTGTTAATTGATTTCTGACAGCATTTTTTAGAAGTTGTAGTTATATTTCTTTTTTCTTTCCTTTTGAAATGAAGGCCTAGGAAAGGTAAGTGTTCGAATCCCACTAAGGACCGAAAGAATTCTGAAAACAATTTTCATATTGGGTCTCCTTCTGTAAGCAGGAAGCCCAATCCAATTCAAACCCATCACGCAGGAACAATCCACCTGGATTCTAGTAATAACAGCTCAGGTGTGGATCAACCTGTGGAGAGCGGTACAAGTAAAAGGGAAACAATGGTGGACCAAGAAGATCATTTGGAAAGTACTGGTGACAACCAGGTAAGTGAAGGACAATCCACTTTTGTGTTTCCAACTGTGGATCCTGATACTGTGTCGCAAATGAAGAATATTCCACCATCAGCTCTCTCTCATTTCCATGGTAAAGTTCATGAAGATCCTAACTCTTTTCTATTTGATTTTGATATTCTATGTAGAAGTTATGATTATGCAACTGAGGCTCAGAAGTTAAGATTATTTCTTGTTACCCTCAAGGACTCAGCTCTCCACTAGTTTATTGGGTTAGGAGGAAACACCATAACCTCTTGGGATTAGATGAAGAGAGTGTTTTTGTCTAAATATCAATAATATTGTGAAACTCAGAACATGCAGGATGAAATTTTTACAATCATACAAGATGATGATGAAATGCTTGAAGATTATCTGGAAATATTTCTGTATATTTTACAAAGGTAAAAACTTAAGCTTGATCCCAACACTATTAGAACCTTGTTCCTAAGAGTACTTACTGATAATGCTAGAAATAATTTGAATCTGTTAGGACAAGGTGATATTTCTCAGCAAAATTTTGATCAAATTTGTGAATTATGCAGGAAATTTTCAAGAAACCAGTACAGACCCGGTAGAGGAACTCAAAATAGAAACAGAAAAACTGAATCTACTAATGTTATGATTATTGGACTAGAAAATCAAATGGAAAACATGAAAATTGATATAATGAACACTGTTACCAAAGAGTTAGACTCCTTAAAATTTCAGCAGAAACTCATGAAGGAACAAGAGTCATTATGTATTTTCTGTCCTAAATGTAGAGACAAGCATCCTCCTAAAGAGTGTCCTCTTAAGTTGAAAGAAACTAATAAGTGTGTTATTTGTGCAGAAGACCATATCAAAGAAAAATTTACCTCTATGCCAGGACTGAAAGATGTATTTACAGGGGGACAGCCTGAATCTGAATACTTGAATTCTATGGAAGCAAGAAGGAATTGGCCTCGAGTAGGTACAGGTATGGCTTCTGAATTTTCTCCAAACTATTTTGCTTATAATTCACATGCATATTCTTATCCTAACTCTCATCAGCAGTGGCAGTATGGGAATCAATATTAGTATGGGAAACCTTCTCAACCATGGCAACAAGGTTGGAGAGGGCCATTTAATTCTCCATATTCCTACCAGCCACCTACGCAGTCATATCCATCTACACATGCACCGTAATCAATGCCTCAAACTCCGAGTCAGTCCACTCCACCATTGCCTTTACCTCCACCCTTTCGACCTCCTCAGTTGCCTGCTCAACCTATGCCCAATCCTAATAATAATAAAGCAGTGCAAATGATCTATGTAACAAACCCACCTTTATCATTCCAATACCAGACTATTCCAGTTGGGGTTCATGATATTAAATTAAGATCAGGAAGGACTGTAACATCTGAAAGTCAGAAGCAACCTATGGTGATCATTGAAGATAAAGGAGAAGAGGAAACTCTTAACCATTCTCCGAAAGCTGCCACTAAGCAGCCCTTACCCTCTGAATCCTTGTCATCTTCTTCCAACCAGCCTCCCTTCCCAGAGAGGCTAGTAATGGAAAGGAGTGAGCCTATTTCTGAGACTAGTTTGGCATCTGAGCTTCAGAATCTTTGCATTAAGATACCCTTGCTTCAAGCCATCAAAGAGATCCCCATTTGTACCAAGATTATTAAGGAACTCGGTCTCAAGAACCCCGGGAGGAAGATATTGGAACCCCGAACCATTCAATTTGTTGGCAGGGCAGCAGAGTTGATGATGGGATGCGTGTCTATGGAAAAATATACTGATCTCAAAAACCCTGTTGTCTCAGTTCAGATTGGTAATTTCCTTGTCTCTAATTTTCTTATAGACCTGGGGGTAGCCATTAATGTCATGACTAAGCAAACCATGGATCAAATTCAGTTATCTCATCTTCACCCTACTCCCACTGTGCTCGAATTAGCAGATAGATCTAAAATTAAGCCAGAAGGAATATTGGATGATGTGATCATCTCATTATATTCTTGGGAATATCCTGCTGATTTTATTATGCTTGAGCCAAAGAACCTAGTAGGAGGACATCCTTTGATCTTGGGTCGACCATGGCTTGCTACGGCTGATGCATATATTGGATGTTGTTTCGATGATATGTATAATTCACATGGAGATTCTAGGAAGAAAGTTACCTTATACCCCCATGCCAGATCCATTCAGGACCTTCGAGATACTTTATGGTTGGATCAAAGTAGTGATGAGGAGACTCAGTCTATTTCCCTTATCCATCATTATACTGGGTTTTCACAAGAAGATGAGATTCAATATTTTCTAAATAATCTAGACACTATGCCTAATTATGAGCCTTTGAGCCAAATTTTCAGCCTAGATTTTCAAGAAAATCATGATTCTCATTCTTCTATACCAGTGCATTTGACCACTCCCTTGAGTAATCCTGAGCCTGATACCACTCTTGCTGAGATTAGCCCTGGTAAATCCTTGCATATTAGTTCATATTTGGGCTCATCTCAGCAAGAGAAGCTTGTGAATTTGTTGCAAACAAATCTTAGTGCCTTTGCTTGGGGCTATGAAGATATGAAGGGTATCCCTCCTGAAACTTGTACACATCACATCTATATTCAGGAAGGAACCCAACCTGTCTGACAACCCCAAAGGTGAATGAATCCAGCTCTAAGAGATATTGTGAAGGAAGAAGTACAGAAACTCTTAGATGCCGGTTTTATCTATCCTATTTCCGACAATCAGTGGGTCTCTCCATTAGTACTAGTACCTAAGAAAGATGGAAGATGGCGTATTTGTATTGATTATTGAGAATTGAATAAATC
Source organism: Pinus albicaulis (assembly GCA_034641835.2). Classification (NCBI taxonomy): domain Eukaryota; kingdom Viridiplantae; phylum Streptophyta; class Pinopsida; order Pinales; family Pinaceae; genus Pinus; species Pinus albicaulis. Next base: position 432,958,085 of record CM076583.1, read on the forward strand.
CACTCTTAAATATTACTTTCAAAGGGCAGTCCTGGCCATTTTTGCTGATCTGGAATTTGTAGAAATTTATATGGATGACTTTTCTGTGTTTGGTGATTCTTTTTAGGAGGCTCTCAAAAATCTGGAGAAATTACTTCTTCGTTGTCAGGAAGCCCATCTCGCTTTGAGTGACAGTAAATGTAGATTAATGTGCAAAGTGGGAGTGGTGCTTGACCATTTGATTTTTGACAAAGGTATCTAGGTTGATCCGGCAAAGATTGAAATAATTTTGCATCTTTCTGCACCCAAAACTCAAAGGGAAGTAAGAGGTTTTTTAGGACATGATGGTTACTATAGAAGATTCATTGAAAATTTTTCAGATATAGCTGCTCCTCTTTTCCGACTTCTAGCTAAGGATAGTGAATTTTCTTGGTCCACAGCATGCCAACAGTCTTTTGAAACATTGAAGGAAAAGTTGGTGCAGGCACCAATTTTGCGAGGTCCAAACTGGTCCCTGCCTTTTCACATTTCCTCTGACGCTTCAAATTTGGCTATTGGCATAGCTTTAGGACAAGAGGAAAATAAGCAATCCTATGCTATTTATTATATTAGTAAGAATTTTTCTTCCACTGAATTGAATTATACAGTTACAGAGAAAGAGTTTTTAGCTGTGATTTTTGCAATTAATAAGTTCAGGCACTATATTACAGGATATGAAGTATTTGTACATACTGATCATTCCACAATTAAATATTTGATGAAAAAACCATTGACAAGCGATAAAGTGACTAGGGGGTTACTATCGTTATAGGATTTTAATGTTACTATTGTTGATAGACCAGGGAAATCTAATGTTGTAGAAGATTTTCTTTCTAGATTAGATAATCCTAGTGAAGCAACTCCTGTTAATGATGATTTTCCAGATGAACATCTTTTTGCTATGTCTACAAATTCTCTGTGGTTCACTGACATTGCTAATTACTTGGTCACTAGAAAAACACCACCTCACTTGTCTGCTCGTGAAAAGCGGAATATTATTCAGAAAAGTGCTGCATATTCCTGGATTCAAGGAGATCCCTTTTACACTGGTCCAGATCTGATTATCCGTAGATGTGTAAGAGAGGATGAAGTGTTTGACATATTGAAATATTCTCATGATGAACCTTGTGGAGGCCACTTCGCTGATAAGCGAACTGCATATAAAGTATTACGTGCTATTTACTTTTGGCCTTCCTTGTTTAAGGATGCCAAACAGTATGTCAGGCGATGTGATAGTTGTCAACAAATGGGCCAGCCTAATCAAACCAATGAAATGACCTTATGCCCCCAAGTTATGACTGAGCCATTTGAAAAATGGGCTATTTATTTTATAGGGCCAATAAATCCAACATCCTTAAGTAAAAAGCATATTTTTGTTTGTACAGATTTTGTTACAAAATGGGTAGAAGCTAAAGCTGTTTCTTTTGCTACAGAAAAATTTGTTGTTGATTTTCTTTTTCTTGAAATCTTTACTAGATTTGGTGTGCCTAGAGAAATTTTTACTGATAATGGTCCGTAGTTTATTTCTAATCTGGTACAGGGTGTGATGGAGCAATACAAGATTTGGCACAAGAAATCCACGCCATATCACCCGCAAGCAAATGGCCAGGTGGAATCTACAAACAAAGTGATCAAGTCCATTCTTACAAAGATAGTCAATATGCACCAGAAAGACTGGGCTGAAAGATTACCAGAATATTTGTGGGCATACAGAACCACTTGGAGAAATAGCATGGGACATACACCATATGAGCTGGTATATGGCAAACAGTTTTTGTTACCAATTGAATTCCAGATCAAAACCTTCAGAACTGTAGTTCAGTTAGGACTAGATCTCTCTGAGGCACAACAACAACATCTTCTCCAATTAAATGATTTAGATGAATTTCATAGAGATGATGTTGAGTAGAACATCCTATTTCACCAGCAACGAAAAAGGTGGCATGACAAGTCTATTCAGAAAAAGCAGTTCCAACCAGGTGATTGGGTACTCCTTTATGATTCTAGATTTAAAATTTTTAAAGGGAAGTTCCATACACGTTAGATGGGACCTTATGAAGTGATCTGAGTATTTGAGAATGGAGCAGTAGAATTCAAAACTATTGATGGAAAAAATTCAGTATTCTTGGTAAATGGGCATAGATTAAAGAAGTATTTTCAGCCACTTTCCAGGAAAGATTTTCCACAGCAAGTCCAACAACAATTTGGGACGGTAGTGGTAAATAGTAATATCAACCTTTTGAAAACATGAAGAAGAGGTAAATAGTAATACCAACCTTTTGAAAACATGAATTCTTCTTCTTCTCAAAGAAAAAATTTAAATTTAATAAAAAAAAGTAAAGAAAAAATGTTTTCCTGCAATTGTGAAAATCAGTTCGCTGACATGATTTCAGAAGGGTCAACCTGAAAACTAGCTTGCTAGCAGGAAGATAAAAAATTTCTAATAAAAGGAGAATGTTGCTTGATCTTTAGATATGCTAGTGACCACCGAGTAAAAGCAGGTTCAGCAGGACCAACCTTTATACATTGGGGTAATTAGCATGGATATTTTTATTCAAGTAACATTTAATTCTCGCTGCAGTTATTTTTTCTTGCACCAATGCAGGAAGACCTTCCAGAAAATTTTCTGCCTTTCTTCATATCCCATTTCATAATGCTTTCTCAGTTTTCTTCTTTAAATCCTAGAATGATTAACCTTCCCATATTCTTCTGAATTTACCTTACCCGTTTCGTAAAAATCCCACTTTACCCTTGATTTTTTTTTTCCCCTATCCCACTTCTGTTTATCCCCTCTTTGGTACTATTCCTGGAATCCACGTAACAAAATTCCTTCCCATTCTGAAATTTTTCCCTTTCCCACTTCTTTGTTCCCTCATGAATTCATTGCAGGATCTCATACAAAAAGAGCAAAAAGATGCCTTGAAGCATCAAGGAAGGGCGAAACAAATTTTCAATATCAGTTGAGGAAGCTAAGTTAGAAGTCCAGCCTATATTTTACTTAAATTATCTATTCTTTTTTTCAGACAATATGCTTGCACTAGTGTAAGAATATCATCCTATATAATAATACAAACAAAATGGTACCAATAGAACATCATAGTAAGAGGTGTAAACAGATCAGTGCAAGCATGCACCCTGACAAAAGCAGAGTACAATTTGTTTTTCATGAGAATATGTCATAGGAAGTGGTCATCATAAAAGTTTAAAAGTAGCCTTTTTCACTTATTTGATGAGTACTTATGCTATCATATTAACTAGGAAAAAATTATTTAAAGTACAAAGTGTTTTTAGTTAAAAATCATGATCATTTTTTAATAAATGCTAAAGTTTTTTGAATTATAAAGGAGTGTGGAAATGTTTAATCGTTGCTTGGAAATAATTACCCTTTCTGCCATGATCATAAATGTCCTTCACTTATGATGATTACCTCACTTAGCCATTAAAAACTCCACCGCAAGTACCAATCCCACACGATTCTAAACATGTTGCGCATCCACGACTATTTTGGTGGGATGGATTAGTGATAAGATAGAAGGGATGGTGGACGGTTGGATCCCTATCTATACAGAGCCAAATTTTCCGGTATTGCATGCAAATGTTTTGACTGTTCATAGCTGTTAAAGCAAAGATGTTGCCTGTTAGATGTGAACCTTCGTCCCTCAGTGAGGTGGATTAGACTGCCAAGTTTCGCAATAGTCTTTCACTATTGCGAGACTCAAGATTTATTTCGTTTTTGTAGAAATTTGACAGACACAATAGTGAAGTGGCCCTACAGTTTGCAAAGAGTTTTAAAAAAGGTCGTGTAAATATTGGGCCCCTGAGATTTAAAGTCACGGAAAAATCGATAGCAGCAGCGACGGGCTTGCAAAACACTGGTGTGCAGTACTTTAAAAATCAGAAGCTCGAGAGGAAGCACTGGCAACGTTTTTTCATTGATAAGGACATGAAGGTAGACTGGAAGAAAGGAGTTCCGTGCAGCGCCCTATTGGGATAGTGGCAGGACCTCCTTTTCATTCTCCAGAAATTCGCGACTTGTGAGGGGAGGTACTCCCTCACCTTTGTGTATCATTTCAGGATGCTGCAACACTTTGAACCCTGCCAGCACGTCCGGTGGAGGATGGATTTCACTTATTTTTTTCTTAAGAGTTTAGAAAATATGGCCAAGAGTGTGTAGGGCGCACGGACAGACCAGTCCGATAAGAAATTATATCACCACGGCTTGATCAAAATCTTGGTCCAGAAACAATTGGAAATTAAGGGCATGACCTGGAAAGAGTTGTTGAAGCAGATAGATAAAAATTCCTTTGCAGGAAAGAAGATAGCTGCTAAAAAGAAAACAGAGACCCTCGCCAGTACAAGCAAGGGTCCAACTTGTTGGGTGTGGAGCCTGATTATCTTGTTTACTTTGTATCACAGCATTGGAACCCTATACCTTAAAAGGGGTGGCAACGCCGCCCATAATTAATCACTGTCGTGGGGGGTCCAGGGGGAGTGGCAGTGCTTTTTGGAGCCCCCCGCTGGTGAGGGGTTTTGGGGGCAACACCCCCGAAGCTAAAAACAGATGTAAAATTGCCTTGTAAAAGTATAATAATTTCTAGTCAATATGGGCCATTCATAGGCAGATGATCTGACGGTAGAAGTTATGTTTAGTTTATGGTTTTTTTCCCTAGAAGGCAACCCCCTTGTATATACGAGGGTATTGTATTGCGGCTGGTATTATGTGTGTATTCTCAGAGCGAGAAACAGATAGGGAGATTGTGAGAGAGAACAGAGGATATTACTGCAGATCTACTGTAGGTTTTGTCTCTTTAATTTTTGCTGGATAATAGAAAGGAAGGACTGGCTATTCGCGGTGGACGTAGCCCAAACTGGGTGAACCACGTATATCTGTGTCTCTCTGGTTTTATGTGTTTTGTGTGGTTGTATTTTTCGCATATTTTATGTGTTTCATTGCTCCATAATATATAATTTTCTAACAACTGGTATCATTGTCGAAGGTCTATTTGGTTGATAAACTCACAGGAAAGAAGGGTTCCTGGTTTGAGTGGGAGAAATGGCGGAAGATGGTAAATTTAGGGTCGAGAAATTTAATGGCCAAAAATTCTCATTGTGGAAGATGCATATGGAAGATTATCTGTATCAGAAAGATCTGTACCTACCATTGAGTGGAAAAACAAAGAATCCGGCGGCCATGATAGACACGGAATGGAACATTCTTGATAGAAAGGCACTCGGAATAGTACATTTGTGCCTTGCGGCGTCAGTCGCCTTCAATATTTCGAAGGAAACAACAACAGAGGATTTGATGCAGACGTTGGCGAAACTAAATGAAAAAAGCTCAGCCTCAAACAAGGTATTTCTTATGACACGATTATTTAGTATGAAGATGTCGGAAGGTGGATCTGTTGCAGACCATTTAAATGATTTTAATACAGTTACCAGTCAATTAAGTTCTGTAGGGGTAAAATTTGATGATGAAGTTAGGGCTCTTTTATTTCTGTGCTCATTACCAGAAAGCTGGAATGGTTTAGTTATGGCCATCAGTAACTCTGTCTCTGGATCTAGTACTTTAAAGTTTGATGATGTTGTCGGTGCTATCCTTAGCGAGGAAATGCGATGGAAAAGATCTGGTGAGACATCGGGTAATGCTTTAAGTGCAGAGTCTAGGGGAAGAAGAATGGAAAGAGGAAAGAGCTCGGGTTATCGCAGTAAATCAAGGAAAGGCAGATCCAAGTCCAGATCGGGGATAGTGTGCTGGAAATGCAGAAAGAGAGGACACCTAAAGAAAGATTGTAGATCTTGGAAGGGAAAAGAAGGAGATGCACAACAAGAAAACAATCATGAAGCAAATGTGACAGGTGATGTGTTACAAGATGCTTTGATTCTTTCTTTCGAAAATGTTATTGATTCTTGGGTTGTAGATTTAGGGGCTTCATTCCATGCCACACCTGATAAGAAATATTTTCATGACTATGTTCAAGGAGATTTTGGACAAGTTCGTTTGGGTGATGATAAACCTTGTAAAATTGTTGGAATGGGTAAAGTTATTGTAAAACAACAGAATGGAAACCAATGGCTACTAAAGGAGGTAAGGCATGTTCCAGATCTGAAGAAAAATCTGATTTCAACAGGGCAGTTAGGTAGTGAAGGTTGTGTGACAACTTTCACAGATAAAACTTGGAAGGTCACCAAAGGAGCATTGGTAATAGCAAAAGGTGAAAAGGTTGGTACATTGTATTTATGCAATGGTATTTCTAACTCTGTTAATGCTTTAACTTACAAAGGAGCAGATGCAAGATTATGGCATCATAGGCTCGGACACATGAGTGAGAAGGGAATGAAGATTCTTCACTCAAGAAACTTGTTGCCATGTTTGAAGAATGTTGATTTGGATTTCTGTGAAAATTGCATTTATGGAAAAAAAAGAGAGTCAGATTTCTCATAGTTGGGAAAAAAAAAAGAGCGAAAAATTGGAGCTTATGCATACATATGTATGGGGACCTGCTCAGGTATCATCTCTCGGTGGCTCTTGTTATTATGTTACTTTTATTGATGATGCAACTAGAAAACAATGGATTTATTGTATTCAGAATAAATATGATGTATTTGATACTTTCAAGAAATGGAAAGATTTGGTTGAGATTGAGACAGGAAAGAAGTTGAAGTGTCTCAGATCAGACAATGGAGGTGAATATTGCAGCAAAGAGTTTGATAGGTTCTGTTCAGATCATGGAATTCGCAGAGAGAAGACAGTTCCAAGAACACCACAAGAAAATAGTGTGTCAGAAAGAATGAACAGAACAATCATGGAGCGTGCAAGGTGCATGAGATTTCATGCAATATTTCCTTTACAATTTTGGGCAGATGTTGTAGATACTGTTGTTTATCTAATAAATAGAGGACCTTCAAGTTCCTTGGATGGTGGTATTCCAGAGGAAGCATGGATAGGTAAAAAGGTAAGCTACTCTTTTTTAAAGCCTTTTGGCTATGAGGCCTTTGTCCATATTAATAAAGAAAATAGAACAAAGCTTGAGGCAAAATCAAAGAAATGTACCTTTATTGGATATGGTGTTAATGATTTTGGATATCGCTTATATGATTATGAAAATCACAAAATCATTAGGAGCAGAGATGTAATATTCAATGAAAAGGTCTTGTATAAGAATCAGTTGCAAGAAAAGAAATAGGAAAAAGAAAGCAAGGAATACATGGTTCTTGATGAGATAACTGAAAAAGTAAAGGTGCCTGAAAATAATAATAATCAACAACCACAGCAGCAGCAACCACCACAACAGCAACAGGCACCTCAAACACCTGAAAGTGGTGTTAGAAGATCTACCGGGATAAGTAGACCCCCTGAACGATACTCTCCTTCATTATATTATTTATTGTTGACTGATTCTGGTGAACCTGAATGTTATGAAGAAGCAATGCAGGTTGAAAGCGGGAAGAAGTGGGAGCTAGCCATGGAAGAAGAGATGGACTCCTTAATGCATAACCAGACTTGGGACTTAGTCAGGTTTCCTGCAGGTAAAACTGCATTGCAGAATAAATGGGTTTACAGGCTGAAGGAAGAAGATGGAGGAAAACATAGGCACAAAGCTAGACTTGTGGTGAAGGGGTTTGCACAGAAGAAAGGTATTGATTTTGATGAAATATTTTCTCCTGTTGTTAAAATGACTTCAATCGGAACTATTTTAAGTCTTGTAGCAGTAGAAGATTTATGTCTTGAACAATTAGATGTAAAGACAACATTTCTCCATGGAGATATGGAGGAAGATATCTATATGGAGCAACCACAAGGATATGAGGTCAAAGGGAAAGAAAAATTAGTGTGCAGGCTAAAGAAGAGCTTGTATGGCTTAAAATAGGCACCAAGGTAGTGGTATCTAAAATTTGACAAGTTTATGTTTGAACAAGGTTATACTAGATGTCACTCTGATCATTGTGTTTATCTGAAAAGTCAAAATGATGGTAGCTATATTATATTGTTATTGTATGTAGATGGCATGCTTGTTGCAGGGTCTAACATGCAGGAAATAAATGTGCTCAAAAGAAAATTGGCAAATTCATTTGGAATGAAGGATTTGGGAGCTGCAAAACAAATCCTTGGTATGAGGATAGCTAGAGACAGGAAAAGTCGCAAATTAACACTGTCTCAGAATGAGTACATAAAAAAGGTGTTGAAAATATTTAATATGCAGAATGCAAAACCATTTAGTACACCTATTGCTACCCATTTCAAACTTAGTAAGGAGATGTGCCCCAATACCCAAGAAGACATGGATTATATGTCTAAATTTCCATATGCATTAGTAGTTGGAAGCTTAATGTATGCAATGGTATGCACAAGGCCTGATATTTCACATGCAGTGGGAGTTTTAAGTAGGTACAAGAATAATTTAGGAAAAGAACATTGGATGGTAGTAAAATGGATTCTCAGATATTTGAGAGGTATCACAAATCAAGCATTATGCTTTGGTGGTTCAAACATTGCTCTACAGGGATATGTTGATGCAGATATGGCAGGTGACAAAGATAACAGGAAGAGCACTATAGGATATGTATTTATTGTAGGTGTAATAGCTGTCAGTTGGGTTTCAAAAATTCAAAGTGTTGTTGCACTTTCAACAAAAGAAGTAGAGTATGTTGCTGCTACAGAGGCTAGTAAAGAAATAATTTGGTTACAAAGGTTTATAGATGAATTGGGTAAGAAGCATGATATGGGCACGTTATATAGTGATAGAAAAAGTGCCATTCATCTTGAAAAGAACTCAGCATTTCATTCCAGGACTAAACACATACATCTCAAGTACCATTTCATACGGTCAGTATTGGAAGATGGAGAGTTGAAGATGGAAAAGATACACACTAGCCAAAATCCTGCAGATATGCTAACAAAAGTTGTAACCAGGGAGAAACTGAGAATGTGCTCAGTTTCAATTGGTCTTCAAGGATGATGATGAAGATGAGGAATAGCCAGGTCCAAAGAGGAGTCATTTTCTAGCAAATGAAGCAGCGGTGGAGTTGCTACAATCAGTCTCCAAGTGGGAGATTGTTGGGTGTGGAGCCTGATTATCTTGTTTACTTTGTATCATAGCATTGGACCCCTATACCTTAAAAGGGGCGGAAAGGCCACCCGAAATTAATCGCTGTCGTGGGGGGTCCAGGGGGGTGGTAAAACTTTTCGGAGCCCCCCCCCTGGCGGGGGTTTTCGGGGGCAACGCCCCCGAAGCTAAAAAAATATGTAAAATTTCCTTGTAAAATTATAGTAATTTCTAGTCAATCTGGGCCATTCATTAGGAAAATGATCTGACGGTAGAAGTTATGTTTAGTTTAGGGTTTTTTTCCCTAGAAGGAAACCCCCTTGTATATATGAGGGTATTGTATTTTGGCTGTGTATTATGTGTGTATTCTCAGAGCGAGAAATAGATAGGGAGACTGTGAGAAAGAACAGAGGATATTACAGTGGATCTGTTGTAGGTTTTGTCTCTTCAATTTTTGCTAGATAATAGAAAGGAAGGATTGGCTGTTCGGGGTGGACATAGCCCAAACTGGGTGAACCACGTATATCTATGTCTCTCTGGTTTTATGTGTTTTGTGTGCTTGTATTTTTCGCATATTTTATGTGTTGCATTGCTCCATAATATATAATTTTCTAACACAAGTGTAAACAGAAGTCCTTCTTGCACCAGTGCAAGAAGGAAACGACCCGGGAAATCAACAGAAGAAAAGGGCCCATCTCCAAAGAAACAGAAAACAGCGGGTACACCTGTTGAAGAAACTCCTCTGACACCACCAGTGCATGAACAGACCCCCGAAGAAGATGATTTTCTGTCAGTCCTTGCAGACGCAGCAAAATCTGTGGAAATTGAAGATGACACTCTGTTGGCCGATTTTATTAAGGGCCGGAAAAAGAATGAAGAACCTGGTACAGAACCATAGTCTCCACAGAATGTTGAATCCCCACCTGCACTAGTGCAAGACAAACTAGTGCAAGAAGAACCAGCACAAGAAGAAGAAGAACCAGAAGAGCAAGAAGAAGAAGAAGAACCGGAAGAAGTAGAAGAAGAAGAAGAACCGGAAGAAGAGCAAGAAGAAGAAGAACCATAAGAGCAAGAAGAAGAAGAAGAACTGGAAGAGAAAGAAGAAGAAGACGAATCATAAGAGGAAGAAGTGTTTACTGAAACCCCGAGGGACACTGAGGTCCTTGAAGAAAATATAGCCCCTATTAGGACAGAAAAGGAAGAAGATTTGGTAGCTCCTGCTACTCGGATAGTTGAGCTCAAGATTCAAGTAGAGAACTTAGAGCAGCTCATAGATAAAATGTAGGAGGAAAAAGAAAAGAATAAAGAAGAATTCACGGCAAAGATCCAGAAGAAGAAAGGAGAAGTCACGGTATAGAAGTACTGTGCTTCACAATGTTTCAGACGACTTAAAAAGGTGACGAAGAAATTGAAGAACAACAAAAAGAAGAAGTCTATAACATTGCAGACTGGTGATAGTATGCCAGAGCAGGAGTGAGCTGGAACGCTCAAAATTTTGAAGGTTTTTTGCAGAGGTAAAGAGTTGTGTGGGGACACACAAAAACTTAGGGATGGGAGGATGTTAGCTCCTTAATTTTCTCTCTTTTTACCATTTTCCCCTTCCTAAATCATAACCATTTACCTCTGTTTCACCCTTTTATGCACCCTCATCTTAGACCAGTCCAAGCACAGTGACACATTTCGTATAAACCTTTTTTCTTCATGTTTTAATTCAATTTAGCATTAATTAAATATTTATTACATGATTTCTTACTTTTAAATCACTTTTGTAACTTATCGATATCTCCAACGGTTATTTGATGGTTAGAGTGCTTACCGTGATCGCTGATCTTAGTGTAGGATCGGATCTTGCACCATTGCCAGCACAACAGATCTTCACGACATATCCAAACCTCCTCGATCACCGCCTCATCTTGTGCCACTTCAGCCATGACAATGAATGATTCAAAGGCAGCCAAGACTAATCTGTGAAGAGCGAAAGCTGGTTAGCTATGGCCAGTTTTGCAAAACCATCTAATATTGAAGGCCGAGACTAAATTCTGCATTTTTTTATGAACCAGTTGAATGATCTGTTTCGGCCTTTAGCCAAAAAATCTATATAATGTAAAGTGTAAATAGGACCTAGAGGAGAACTTTGGAGCAAATTTCTTAGAGCAAAGTTGATAGGCGATAACTGGTCATTTTGTTATCGCCCGAATCTAGGCTGAACATTGTATCAACACATGTATTCGCCTCGATGAATTAATAAAAGGTTTTTCTACCTCATATTTTAGAAATTATGTTTCTGTTCTTTTAAGCTGATGAATTAACTGGTTTACTGAGTAGCGTTTTAATTTAAAGAGGGAAACGCACTGGTTGGCTAGGGCAAAGCCAACCCAGCACGTTTACCCTATTTTCTGTTTCATGTAATGTGTGTTTATATTATTAAAGTGTGATTTAACTTTCAGCACATGTATTCCTGTCTTATTGAAAATGGATCCGTTGTGTGAAATAGATACATTTTCTTTCCCTGCAATTTACTTTTCTGCATTTAATTTCAGATTGGATTTCCCCGCTTGGTCTAAGTGGGAGAAGTGAACCTGCACCAGTGCACGTTGGTGTGATATTTCCTTTTTCTGCAATTCTATTTATTTATTTTTCCACCACCTGGTAGAAGTAGGAGAAATGAGCCTGCAGCAGTGCACATTGGTGTGATGCAGCAAGATTTCTTAATCTACTTCCCGTAATTTTTCTTTCTTTCTTTAAATGCTTGCGACAGGATAAATGATTGTTTCTTTACTTCTGCATTTTATTAAAATCAGAGACATTCAATTTTATGTGTGCAATTTGATTTGATAGAAAGCTAACACTTGCAATAATTGAACACTCATTTTAAGGATTAAATACTAAGTACAAGAAGCTCTGATCTGGTGCAAGAACCAGTTTCTTGCCACAAGATCTGTGTGCTCGAAACCTTGAAAATTTCAAGACCTTGCATAAAGTAAAAAGCCTTTAGTAAAGACACTATTTATACCTTCTACATAAACTCTCTAATCCTGCACTAGTGCAGGACAGATTAATGCAAGAAGGAAATCTCTAAAGAAGCAAGTTTAAGGGCCCATCTAACAAGACTGCTAAAGTGTCTATGCTAAGTAAAACACACACTCAGTAGATTAAACAACCATTAGTGGGAGTGATTACCTTTTCTCTTTAATTCTCTCTTTCAAATGCATACTTTCTCGTTCCAGTCTTAGATCATTTTTTATGGTTCAAGTTGCCTTCTTCTCATTTGATTTGATTATGCAATCTTTCCTTTAAAGAAAGTAGGGATTTACATTAGAAAGATTCATACCATCTCTGGCATTGTCTGTGCTTCATATCTAAGTTTACGAATCCACTGGGTTGACAAATTAAGTGTTGAGGAGTTTGCTTAAGTGTAATTCCTGCACCCAATAGGTTAATATTAAGATGCTCCTAATATGGGAGGTTATAAAAGATAGATTTCCTTTTCATCCCAATGGGTGATTTCTTAGCATAGGTGTCGAATAATTCTAGATCATCGAATATAGGCTTCCCATTTGAATAAAAAAATTCTATGAACTCCTTCTCATTCTCTCTCGCATATGCTCTAATCCATTCAACTAGTGTCATTATTGGAGGCCTTTGGGTTCTCTCTTGTTTACCATTGAAAGCAGATGTTGCTCTTCTATAAGGGTGTTCTTCTAAGAGGAATACCCTGGAGTAGTCATACACTGGATTTCGTAGGTCATTAGACCATCTAGCTTTCAGAGAAGGTGCATAAAATTTACATCCAAAAAACCCTTTTGTTACAAGACCTGCAAAATTATTGTATACAATATGTATGGAATGTTGAAGAATATCATTAAGATCAGAGCAATTACAATGAATTAAATAACTAATATGTGAAAGAATATTTTTACGTATATAAACAAATTAATAATCATGTAATTTACGAGATCAAACTCTTATTCATGGATAATCATGTGTCGTGTAAGCACATATTCCATAAAATGTAAAACTCTATTAGAATCATGATTTCCGTTAGACCAAAACCTGTAGGCGTTAGTCTCTGCTACAATCGCCAGAATTAGGATCCACGAGAGGCGGTTAGTCCATGTCGCGAAACACACGGGGAGCATTGAACCCAATGTCCAACAATATCTCCCCCAACGCGAGCTAGATGAGTTTTGAACTCGAGACCTGTTGCTCTGATACCACTTGTTGGAATCACGATTGCCATTAGAATAAAACCCGCAGGCGTTAGTCTTCGCTACAATCACCAGAGTTAGGATCCACGAGAGGTGGTTAGTCCATCTCGCGAAACACACGGGGAGCATTGAACCCAATGTCCAACAAAAATATTCTCTACTGCGATGGGTGTTGATACATCTTATACAGTTATTCCATCTCATAATTCCTTCAATTCATCTACCAGTGGTTGTAAGTAGACATCCATATTCTTCACTTGTCTTCTACCAGGCAATATGAGATCCAACATAATATGTTCATTCTTCATATTTGAGATAGTTGGTGTTCTGGGGGGAATATGGGTTGAAGCCATCCATGGCTATGTTGAGTCGTAGATTTTGTACTTCATCCTTGAATTTTTTGTGCCATGTATCCTCTATATGCTTCATGGCTATTGAATCTGTTGGGATTCGCATAACTCCCAACTCACTTCTGTGTGAGGCATGCCATCCCTACAACATAGCTAATTCTTTGCAACGAAATATCCTTTTAATCCTTGGGATTATAGGCATTTGCCTCAATATCTTAAAAGGAGGACCACATGATTTACCCTTATTTTTTTATTTATCATACTTTTCATGCCCACATTTTAGACATATCTCTTTGTCTATATATTCTCCTCTATATAGAATACAATCATTTGGACATGCATAATATGATATGTACTCAAACACCCAACATTTTCAACAACTTCTTTTTCTCTTCGCAGCTACCGCGAAAGAAATTATCACTCGGAAGAACCCTATCTTTGAATAACCTATAGTTGATCATGGAAAATATTAAATGTACATTAATGTCAATATAATTATTAACATTCATAAAATTGACCATTTTTAATGTTAATTCTGTGACTATATTTCTCAAAATATAAGGGAGGACTTGATGGTAAATTACCTCAAAATTTTCGAGAAACATGCATTCGAAAAGCCAAAATTTGATTTCAATTTGTACAATAACATTGCTGTCCCCAATTGGGTATACTTTGACTGGCCTCCAGGTCCAAAGAGAGGGGTGGTGGAAGTAGATTTAAGGCTTTCAAAAAAGGTATCGGCGATATGAGCATCATCCCCTAGTTGATCATTGTTATGGAATGAATCTAACAACATTGTTTCCATGACAATCGTATCCCTTAAGTAATCATCTATACCAACCTCTATTTGATTTCCTCCATTGCCATCTTATAAAGAACTAATATTGTTGTAGTCATTCCTAATTGGTGAATCTAGACGTAGTGGGAATTGAATAGGTAGTTGATTCAACCATTCTTGGTATCATTTCTCTTCGATTTTTTCTCTTAATTCAACATTCTCTCGATTTGATATTGTCATGGGGTGCAACAGAAGATGGTAGGTAGGTCACTCATCATCACTATAATCCTAATAATTTCAAAAAATATATTGAACATGATTAGTACGAAATCGATGACATCAATTAGTAAGCACGTCGACAATGCATGATTAATTGGTTTGTCGTTGAAATAATTACATTAATATACCAAACAATTATTATTACCATCATTGTCCCAGGATTGTGGCTAGAAGATGAAATGTTACAATTGGTAGGGTGAAGTGGATGTCCATTTTCATCTACCAAATGTGCCTTGTAGTATGTTTCTCCTGTTAAGAGCTTCCCACATTTTGGAGTAGTTTGAATATTTTGTGCATCTAAACTCGATTTTGAATCTACATGAACCTACAAATTCGTATAGAATAATTTTATTCAGCTGATTGACATGGATAAAATAAATAAATTCAATTAGGTAATGTGAATATAAATCAAATCTGAAGTTAATATTACATCTAGAGATGGATAGGGAGAACTCCGTGATGGAATTTGAGAAATATTATTGAACGAGCTGGATTTTGAAGAAGTGTCCATTTGATATAATTATGAGATTTTCTCCCTGCATTTGAGCAAAATCAACAATAAATTTTGGTGTACATACCTAAAATTAATTTTGGTGCCTTAAAAATAGACTTATTGTTATCTGTGCTAATGTACAGTTAACCGCACAGATGCGTTTTAGTTATTGTGCACCAATGCGGTGTTATTAATTGACACATTGGTGCAATTGGTTACCAAACACATCAAATATCCGAGAAAAAAAAAACACAACTTTATTTTTTTTAAGTGAAAAAAGGTAGTAAATTTAAAAACGGGCGGAAAATTATTTTCGGAAACCTAATTTCATAAAAAAGTTCTTTAAATAGTAAAATCTATTCATTATTTCACTATTTTTGAAAAAAAATTCAGGGGGGTATTTGCATGAGAGACATACCTGGAGGAAGAGAACATGAGAGCACTGTGGAGCAGCAAAATACTTTTGAACAACAACACTATTCATAGAATCAAAATTTGAAACATCTGGTGATTTGCACAAAAACCCTATAGTATAGTAAAATTGTTAAATTTTACTGTAATCATTTTTTTTTTACAGTTTTTGTTGGATTTAATACATGCATAGTAAAAAAATTAAATTTTACTGTGTATTTTAGAGAAAAAAAAGTAAATAAAAAAAAAAAAATATATATATATATATATATATATATATATATATATATCCATTCTTCACGTTTAAAAAAAAAAAAAAAAAAAAAAAAAAAAAACCCTTGCTTCTTCTTATTTATATGACTTCACAATTAGGGCTTTTTATTTTATATTTATAGGGTTTGTATATATATATATATATATATATCTGTGTGTGTATGACATCTAACTCGTTGGACCACTTGCAGAGTTGGATCCTAATCCATGTCGGCCCTTGCATAATTTTTTTAAAATGATATTTTTTTAATCGATACGCCCTATTTAAAATAGTGCACTGACGCGCTATTGTAAGATAACACAATGGGCACATACTGGAAAAAATTCACTGCTTGATAAAAAAATTTTTTTTTATCAATTTATGTCTGTGTTAATCGGTGCACTGGTTAACATACAACGCACTGGGTCTCCTTGTTGACAAAGAATATCGTATGGTGTTTCTACTATTTTGGTTGTGCGTACTTTTTGAAATGCACGTAGTTTTCTTGATTTTTTTTTTTTTCCTGAAAAGTATGTGATTTATTTATAAAATATATTAATGAATGGTATGGTACAAGTTTCATATTGATAAAAAAAATGGCTGAGAAGAGATCAAGTAACAAAAATATTGATAACACATCGAGAAAAGTAAAAAAGGCAAGTAGGCTTTGTAAATTCTTTACAATTTTTTTTTTTTTTGAACTATATGTAAGTTTAACTAATATGTATTGTTTACTGTGTATCGTGCAAAGCCAAAAAATGACAAAGGTCAATAAGATTATTTCTGATCTAAGACCAGAAGAGCTTAAAAGCTTGATGGAAAAGTTACAGATGGATGAATCGGGTTAATGAAAAAATACTATCGATCCAATATGAGTTTCTTTTTAAAATTTTCATTAATAATATACTTAAAAATATTAGATAACATGTTTCAAACAATCTATTAATTCACATATGTTTAATGTTCTACAGGTACCAACAGCAAATAAAAGGAATGTTGTTCTAAGAAAAGAAAAAATAGAACATGCAAATGAAAATGAATTGCCCCTTAGCTCATTTGGAGTGGTGTTGGAGGTTAATGAAAGGGGGAACAAATTTTTCAAAAATTTGAGGGATCTAGTGGAACGAATGTATAGACGTTCTTTCCACTTACAATAAAAAAATCAATCCAATGATTCCAAGAACCAAATTATATTTAAACTACAGGATGAGTTTCCAGAGAATTGGTCAATGAGACATGTCAGAGTTTTAATAGCAAAAACGTACAAAAAAAAAAGGAACAAAAAAGTAATATTCCTTTAAATGTTTTTCTAGAATTATATGTGTATATATATATATATATATATAGAAAGCAATCATTTATAAATATTATTTTTGTTATATTTACTTTGCATATATCAATATAAAAATTAAATAGTTTATTGTTATGTTACATTTTCGGGAAGATTATCAAAATCTTAAAGGATGAACGAGCTGATATCAGAAATACGCCTGTAGGAATGTCCAAAAAGGTGTACAAGGAGATGGTGAAAGAAATGGACATAATTTCATTGCACGAGGAGCCATCTCAACAACAACGTGCTTCAAATGTAATATGTAATCATTGAATTTTTCAATTAGGTACAATAAATAAACAATTTAGCATTAAATATTAATTTTCAAGTATTTCCTTGCAGAAAAGAAAAGAAAATAGAACCCATTCAACATGTAAAACATAACGACAAGGAAGAAAAGGGTTGATATCTATGTTTGTGAGTAATTGTTACATCATTATAACAACTTAACTAGATTTCATTTTTGTATACTTTAAGTTGTTTTACAACAATCATCATTTAATGTATTCAAATAGGTGATAACATACAAAGAAGAACCATCAGAAGAATTGATTGACATTGGGTCAAATATGGGTTGTCAGTATATATTGGCATATCAAAAATTAATTGTGGAATTTGTAAGCATCTCTCTTGTTTTACTTAGCTCAGTCTATAATTAATAGAACAAAAAAATCTTTTATATTAAATCTATGATTTGTTATGGGGTATAAAACTTGCAGGAAACAAAGTATGGAAATGCACCAACAAATGAATGGTTGAAAGATGGCATGAAATTTGGTTTTGAAAGAAGGTGTATAGTTCATGAGTCAATTATTATTATGGTACATTTATTTTCGATTTACATTGATGTATATTATTTAATATTGCAATTTTCATTATTCTCACCCTTGTATATACACTCATTACACTTTGTTTTTATGTTTGTAGATGGAAGTTGAAGAAGAAGAAAACAATCAACACAATGAACAAAAAATTCCTGAAAATAACCCAAGTTATGGAAGTAGCTCGAGTAGTGACAATAGTTCCAGCGAAGAATGATGATCAATATGTTTGGATATCAAAACAAGGCATTGTATTTTTTGAAATATTTGTCTGTGAAATCAGAAATTTTGTTTAATGTAATGGACACAGTGTCCCAATTGAAAGACGGAGGGATACCAATAACTTGCCCTTTTTGTATGACAAAGAGTGTCTTATTCATATATATATATATATATATATATATAATAAAAGTTTTAGTTTATTCTATTGCATTCTCCATTGTCACTATGAAATGTTACACCAATGATTAAATATTATAATGAAGAGATGCACAATCTGATGATATGATATAATGAATTAATCCAAACATCACATTCAAATGCACTAATAAAAATTTAATTGATATGAATACTATTATAAGATATGTGTTGAATTTTGATGAATAATGAATTTTAAAAAATCACAATAATTGCACTGTCACGGGTCGATGTTTCTAAAAAATACAAAATGAACACCATTGCGTCTTAGTTATTGCACACCAGTGCGTTTACATGATAATGTGCACCGGTGCTTTTATACAACCTATGGAAACCATATAAATACCAATAACAATTAGAACACCTGGTGCCATTTATCGACAAATACCACCTAGGTGGTCTGATAGGCGTTGCATGCACCGGTGTGGTTTGCCTTTAACATGCAGGTATGTTTTAGCACCTAGACGACCCGGTGCATGCACCTTCCATCGGCCCGGTGCGACTTGTTGGTTGACACGCACTGGGTCGTTGCTAAACATGTTGAGGCATCCAAAAAAAAATTTCCATCCCGGTGCTTGGTATGCTTACAGTACAGGTGCGTTCATGGTAAAATGCATTGGTGTGTTCACACTTGATGCGTGCACGAATCATAAAAGCATCTGTAACAACCTTTAGCCACCCATTTTTTTTTAATTGTGTTGAAATTCTATTAGAAACTCTGCCAAAATCTCCATTACCAAAAATAGATGTTGTAGCAAATGTTTTTTTGACAATTTTGGCAAATTTTATAACAGTAGAAACATCCTTTATAACCTCTGCTAGAGGGTCTTTTCCTTATAGTGATAATCCAGATTATTGTAAATTGTGCTTAATGCACTAATCCATGCTTATCCATAAGATAATCCAGTTTATCACTAATTAAACTAGATTTTAATTTGGCGGAACAAATGGTGGTCTACCGAATTCGGCACCAATTCCAAATTTGGTGGCCTTAACTAGAGTTATCTCCAGTTTTGGAGGATAATTCTAGGGAAAATTTAATGAAGCATAAATGGAGCAAATTTCAACCAATTTTATCTCAGGAAGAGTCTATCCTAGCAGATTTGGATGTTCTGAGCACATTGAAGTAGGCTTTAGGAGTAGTAGATGAATGTAAACAACACTTTTTTTACATTTGAGCTAATACAGAGGCCCAAGCCATGGAAGCTGGACAAAGCAGATGTAGCCCAGAAGGGGTGAACTCCTTCATAAAAAAACTGTGTTACTCAATAATTGTGATGGTTTTCTGTATATTTTTTTTGTTGTTGTTCATCATTATGTTTTTATGTTTTTATGTTCAGAAATTTAACATAATATCCATACATTTACTTGTTTAACAATCACAACCACTTCGAAAACCTATGTTGATCTAGGTGGCTCTAAACACCCTCAAGATACCAAGAGGGTTGATGATAGGTGTTGTACCTTAAGAGACAATCCCTTAGCTGTGATAAGGAATCAGTGCTTAAGACATTTATATGATTATGTCATGAATATATATGTTTCTGTTTTATTAATCCTCAAGTATTTATGATTAACCCCTTAAATGTCAAATAAGATGAATGTTTCACAATGCTACCATGTGTTAATGTTGAATGAAGTGACTAGAATAATATGAAAGAAGAAGTCCAAACTGATATGCTATTTTATACAGAAAATACCATTTCCAACCCTAGAAGAAATATATGAAAGAAATAGATAAAACAAAGGAGCACCAATTAAGGTTTTTAACTCTTATGTACAGAAGTAAAAAGAGATCTGTTACTAATAAATTTGTTTTAGTCATAGATAAAAAACACATAATGGAAACTTGGATACATTTCAACATAAACAAAATGCTAGAAACTTGCTTACTCATTCATTAATCTTTGAATCTCTGAGTACAAAAATAATTGTCTGAAGGTCCAAAACTCAGAACCTTTCCTTCCCATGAAAATTAAATTAAATACAGTAAAAAGCAGTTTAGAACTGCTGTAACCAATCCTAACTACCAAAACTTCTTTAAGACTTTGAAGGTTGTCTATTACATGCCTTGAAAATGTCTTGTTACAATTACATTATCTTCAGAAAATAACATAAAATAAATATCCTAATCTATAGGAATTGCTGATGATGTGGCTTCTTTTTCTTGGTCAACTGATTTATCTTTCTTTGCTGCTGATCCTTTTGGCAGGTCTATTGTCCAAGATCTGCACTTTTTCCATATTTCTACCTTCGTCTAGGATGAATGTGTCAGATTGTGATATTCCAATCTGAATGCAGTAATTTGATCATAAGAAGGCCTTTCTATGAAAAGATTCTTTACCATCCACAAGAGTTGAAAATGTCTCTACAAGAAGTTGACCATTGTCTGTCTTTTAAGCACCTGAGTCTTTTCATGCCTGTTATCAACTTTGATTTTTGTCATCACTACTAAGTTATCATAAGAGCTCCATGGAAAAATATTTCCTTCAACTCCCCAACATGATGGCAAGCCTACTCTTGTCATTTTATCAAAAGACTTATCAAACTGACTTACTGCTTCCTTTATTTCCATTGGCTTCTTTTCTGAAACCTTTCTGAGTTCATTTCTGACAATGATTTTATTAATTTCTACTGCATACAACATTTTGTCTTGCATATCATTCTCCTCTAATTCCTAATATGATCTGAAATTAATAAAATCAATAAATATTTTGGACCAAATGGCTCTATTAATTCCTTTTTGCTTATCAGACATGATTGGTTCTTCACATTCTAAAATAAGGCTTTTATATTTTGTAATTATCATCAAGAAACACTAATTATATTTCATTTCTGAGATGATATCAGTCCAAATTATATCTTTAGCTTGTATCAGTGAGATATTTCCTTTCAGTCTTTCTTTGAGATTTTTAATCTCAGCTTCAACATTTCAGAAATCCATTTTGTACTTATCAACTTCATTTTCTATGACTTTCATCAATTTTGTTGCAATCTCCAGATCTATTTGAGCCTTATTTCGATCTCTTTCAGCCATTTGCAACTAAGTATTTAATTGAAAAATTTGTGCTTGAGGGTCTTCATCACCTGTAGGAAAAAGACAAGTACAATTATGATTATCAATATGATTTTTCAATGAAATTGCAGTCTTCTTTATTTTGGAGAGTTCTTCATCTTTCTGCATGAGTTGCTACAACAACTTTTCATTTTCCTTCTCTACCTCTGCAACTTCTGTGGCCATTGAATGTTATTCAGTAGGTAAATTTAACTTCTTCCTTAATGTGGATATTTCTACCTCAGCACTTTGCATGAATTTCTGCACAATAGTCTTATCATTGGGGTCTACTCCAATTTTTATAATAATTTTCTTCAATTCCTCATTCTGAACTATTAAGGCTCTTGAGTTAGCCTTCTCTAACTTCAACTATTTAATTACTTTACCCAACATATTATCTGCCTTGATTGCCATTGCATTAGTCTTCGTGACGTCATTTACAATCAATTGACCTGTTTTCATATGGAAATTCATTTTATCCATCAGTGGAATTTTATTTACATCCACAGTCACATTGACAGTGTTGAAATTGTTGGAAGAACCAATTGACATATCTGTAGGATGTGAGAGGGAAATTATAAATTGATCTTTCTCAATATCCATTACAGTTAACAATCTTGTTTGCTTCGCAGTAACTTGATGTTCAACTTGGGCCTCCTTGCTGGCCTTCATCCTCTGATTTCTTTCTTCAATTTGTGAAAACAATTATTTAATCAAGGGCACCTATTCATGAGAAACTTCATGATTCCTGGGTGAAGAAGGAGCATTTTGTTCTTCTCTCAAATGTAAAGAAAAACCAGGTGTAGTAGATGCAGGCTCTTCAGTAATTTTTGTTCTCTTCATGGCTCCCTGCTCCTCATCATCTAGATCAATAACTACTTCCTTGGTTCTTTTAGTTGTTTTCTCTGCTATGATGGAAGTCTGAATGTTTGCATCTATTGAACTCATCACACCTTTACATGCTATCTTCTCTTGTTCTTGCCTACTTTCATGAAGGAAAGAAAAGTACCCATTCTCAATTCTTCTATTTGAAATAACACTATATGGGTCATAAGCCCAACTTTCTCCTAGTAGCATATGCATGTCATCTAACATTTTTGTTACTTCATCAAATGCCTGCCTCATATTTACTATGAAAGGGCCTACAACCATGGGTAATTTATACATGTGTCCTTTCTTCATAGGCATGAAATGAACCTGATCAACATTTAGACTCTGCCTAATGAACTCTAAAGCAAAAAGCCTCATTGGTACAAAGGTTGGGAGTCTGTAAGGCTCAACACTTGCTCCATATAGCCTTATTTCAGAATATTCGTAAAAAAAAAACCAATATCCATATTTACAATTGTTTCCTAAATGCAGAAACTCTTGAGCTTTAGGTAAGAAACAGGAAGGAGGACTTCCATTCAATATTTTGTATGCATTTGGCATGTAATAGCTAGCAAAATCAAATAAACCAGCCTCATTTTTCTCCCTTCTAACTACATCTATCTAGAATATCATCGATTTCCTTATTTTATTTACATCCATAATATTTAGACCTAAATGCATGAATTCTTCCACATTCTGATATAAGAACAAATATACAATTAATGAAGGAAATTTAAAGGAACCTGTTAATGAAAGGCTCATCAGTTGTGAATTGAATGCTTCCTGCCAATATGATGGAATATCCAGCACAATTCCTGGCTTCATCAACATGGAAAACATCCCTAGAACTCTTTTATCCAATGTATTATCATCATCTTTACCCAGAATTTTGGCAATATTACTCAATACTGGATGAGTCTAAGCATCAAAAACCCCCATATCAAACTCTTTTCAATCTGGCTAAAACTGCTTCATGTCAGGCTTCAAATAAAACATGAACTGATTGAATTCTTCTCCTGCAATATTATCATAATATTGTACCAACGAATCGTCAGAAAATTGGATGAATGACTCTGACTCAGGATAGCAAAGGGCTTGGCGGATTAATAGGGTAGACACCCACAGAACGTTCTCTCCTTGGGAATTCATGACAAAAAAATTCCCTAGATACATGACAGATACCAACCAATAGATAAATTCAGGGAAAAGGTGGGTTTTAGGAATGCATGCAGAAAAAACTCCAGACTTGACCATGGCAGAATACACAGGGGAAGCATTATCATTCAAAATAACTTGCTAGTAGAAAGGGAGGTGAATTATTGAACAGAGGGCATCTTTAATATCCCTCTAGGTATCCATGAGAGGGATATGACTAGTTGAACGTGATAAGGACGATCGTTAGTGATGATTGAAAATTTATGTGAGAACAGTTCACAAGGTGGTCAAATTTGCAGGTGGCGGAAAGCTAAAACAGGGTGAAGCGCAAAAAATCACAAATAATTTGAAAAACAGATAAAAAATTTCTTTAAATAGGTGGCGCGGGTTTCAAATTTAATGCTAACAAGACGCGCCAGCAAGCCGTTAACTCTGCTCGACGTGGAAGATAGCTGTGACCAACTCAGCGTCTCACATCACTGCGGGGGCTCTCGGGGTACGTAGGAAAACTTCAGATGGTGCCCCCACCCTCAATCTTCATTGTTCATCTCTGTTGTTGCCACAATCAGCCCGGTCAACTGCGGAGGCACTCATCATGGTATCTAGTGTGCTAGTTGTGCCTGCGGGTTGGGCCTTTTGATAAGGAATTTAATGATCAACACTTTCTGCCAATCAAACTAATCAATGTTTAACATTTAATACTGAACCCACAACTATAAAGTTTAAATGTTTAAAATTTAACTTAAATTTTGAGGAACATACATCTTTTTTTCATGCTAAAGTATAAGATTTGTATACTTTAACATATTTTCCAACGATTTATTGTTTTTATATTTTCAAATATTTGAAAAATAAAAGGATATGCATATGATCCACAACATCTGGCTCCACCCGGGGATAGTGTTTTTTTCCATGAAACACTAAGAACCTGCAGATCAATGCCTTCACTTCAGACATGGAGTCAAAAATTGCTTGATGAGAAATATACAGTGAGAGGAAACTGAATATGTATAATAATGAACTAATTTCCTTTAGTGCTGGAAATAATGTTTCAGATACTGCCCATTTACAGGCAGTTCTACTGGTTCTCCATTAAGATCTTCCAACATGAAAGTATTATTTGATCTGGCTTCAGAAATTTTGTAAGGACCATACCATAAAGGATCAAATTTACCATGTTTCCCTTTCTCTTCCCTTCTGGTATCCCATCTTAATACTAGATCTCCAGCCTAAAACATGATTTCTCTTGCCTTTCTGTCAAAAATAGACTTCATTTTCTCCTGATAAGTGACCAAATTGTCTCTGCCTTTATTTCTTCTTTCACTCAATTCTATCACCTTGTTTAGTCTTCTAAACAAAGCATTAGGTTCCTCTTGAGAGTCTTTAAGAAAATAAATTATTGGTCTTGCGAACTGAGTGGGAAATAAAACCTGAGCACCAGATATGAATTCATAAGGACACTTACTAGTGGATCTTTTAGTAGTCATCCTCACTGCCCATAAAGCAAAAATAAGCTTTGAATCCCAATCCTTCTGGTTCTCATTGATTGTTTTCTTCAAGATTTTCACCAATGTTTTATTATATGATTCTGCTAACCCATTTCCTTTAGGATGATATGCTATAGAGTGATATAATATTACATTATAAGTCAGACAAAAATTTATGAACCTGACTGAGTTGAAAACTTGAGCAATGTCTGTTACAATCTTTATTGGACATCCAAATCTGCTAAAAATATTCTCTTCTAAAAACTTCATCACAAGAAAATAATTTTCTTTTCTAGTAAGAATTGCCTCTACCCATTTTTTAAAATAATCAGTAGTAGTTATAATCCATTTAAGCTTCCCACTTGATGGTGGATTAATCTCTTTAATGAAATCTAATCCCCATTGTCTGAAAGGTTCTTCAATAAACACAGGAAAGAGAGGTAAAGGAGCTAACCTTTTCTTTTCTGCAAACAATTGGCATTTCTGGCAACTTCTAACAGTTCTGTATACATCATAAAATAAAGAGGGCCAATAAAAACCTGATTTAAGAATCTTATGAATAGTTACATTCCAGCTGTAATGACCTCCACACAAGCATTCATGATATTATTTAATCACCTCCATGGTTTCCTCATCTGTCAAACATAACAAAAATACACCGGAAAGATCTTTCCAATACAATGTAGCTTCAATTATAACATAAGGTTGAGCTTTAAGTTTCAGAGCTCTTTACTTAGCTCTGTTTATTGAAGGAGGACAAGAAAAGAAACAGAGATAATGAATGATATCCTTATACCAGTCTGAACAGAGAAATTTGTACTTAATTGTTGACTTTGTCTTAATCTGATCTGTTTCTTCAATTACTTCATCTACAGGCGCAAGTAAACTAATTCCCAAAGCTTGGAAATTAGATTTTGTCAACAATTTGGCCAGTCCCTGTCCTTTGACTAACTTTTTTGGTTTGATATCCAAGTCATATTCTTGGATTTTGGCAATCCATTTTCCTCTTTTTCCTTCCACATCACTCTGTACTAGCACATCCTTTATAGTAGAATTAGGCACATATGCTACTATTTGAGAATGAAGTACATAAGTTCTGAAAGCCTTTAATGATTTAACTAAAGCATATACCTGCTTCTCCAGGATATTATACTTCAGCTCTGCATCTCTAAGGACTTTTATGAAAAAAGGCTATAGGTTGTTCACTTCCTTCTTCATTTTTTTATTATAACACAACAGCAATAGTAGAAGATGATGCAAATGAGAAGATTCGAAAATACTTTAAGTAATCTGGACTGATTAGGACAGGAGCTTCTTGGAGAGATTCTTTAATTATGCCGAATGATTCTCTTGCATATTTGTCCCATTTTACTTCAGCATTATTTTTTAACATATATGTTATTCTCCTAACAATCTCAGCATAATTTGGAACAAATCTTCTCAAAAATTTGATTTTTCCTAGAAACCTTTGGATATCTTTTTTACTTCTAGGTAGTGGAATTGTCTGTATAGCTTCAAACCTTGCCAGGTCAATCTTCACTCCTTGTTTTGAAACTATGTGACCCAACAACTTACCTTCTTCTAAAGCAAACAAAGATTTCTTGGGATTTAATGATAATCCAAATTTTCTGCATTTCAAAAAAGCTTTCTTCAAGTGTTCTAAGTGTTCATCATCAGAACCTGAAAAAATAGTAACATCATCAAGATAAATAACTAAAATTTTATCACCCACAAAATAAATATCCATTTCCCTTTGGAAATTTTCTCCTGCACTCATGAGGCCAAATGGAATCCTTGCATATATGAATGTTCCCCAAGGTGTGGTGAAATCAGTTTTCTTTTGATCTTCCTTCTCCACAGCCACCTGATTATACCCAGAAAAGCCATCAACCATGGATAACCTAAATGCTCCAGTTACTTTCTGCAAAAAAAAATCCATCTTTGGTAAAGGATAGTTATCTTTTAGGGAAGCTCTATTCAAATTTCTGAAATCCACACATAATCCTATCTCTCCATTTTTCTTCCTGACTAGTACTAGATTATAAACCCAATCTAAATATCTTAGCGGAACTATGATTTTTGCTTGCAAAAGTTTCTTCACCTCTTTTTCAATTGGAGCCAGCAATAGTGGGTTAATTTGTCTGAGCTTCTGCTTGTGTGGTTTAACCCCATCTTTCAGTGGTATTTTATGTTGAATAATATCCAAATCATAAGTTTTCAAATCTTCATATGACCATGCAAATACATCCATGAATTGTTTAAAAAGATCTACATACCTTTCTTTGTACTCCTTAGGAAATCCTCTAAACAATTTTACTATTTTAGGCTCATGTTGAGTTCCTAAATTACAGTCCTCCATTTCCCCATATTGGGATACCTTTTTCTGGTTTCTTGACACATCATTAGCATCAAGAAATATCTCAAGAGGTACCAAACCTTTGGGAAAAATATTATCCTTCAACTGAATTATCTTCTGATCACCAATTGAATGTTTCAGATTTTTAGACATATCACTTTGACCACTTTCATCAACTTCTATCTCAATTTGACTGTCCTCGAAAGTTCCAATCATTGTTGTAAATTGATTAATTTTTTCATCATCCTCAAAAACCTGCCAATGTTTTATATTATCAGGGATTGAAGGCCTGTATCTCAATTCAATTTCATATCTCAACCTTGGATTAATTGGTGTCTTAAATGTGTTGGCTACAACTGCCAATGAATCTATCATTCTGTTCTCTTCTCGAGGAATAAACTGTAAATTGAAAGCTTCAAAATAATTTTTAGCTATATCCCACACCTCATTTCTATAAGACCTCAATCTGGGATGTTTAGTCTGGCACCAATTCTTAATTTGTCTTATGATTAATTTAGAGTCACCAAAAACATATATACGTTGAATTCCCATCTATTTAGCTATTTGCAGGCTTAGAATCAATGCTTCGTATTCAGCTACATTATTAGTAGATTCAAATTCCAATTTGAAGGAAAAAGGTAAAAAGTTACCTTCAGGAGATATAAATATGAATCCAGCTCTAGTACCCTCCTTAGAGAATGCACCATAAAAATAACACTTCCAAATTTTATTTGAACATAGCTCTTTATGCACATTGGCTGAAGAGAGTTGTTTTTGTGAATCTTCAGCAAATTCTGCATCTTCATGCAGCATGAAACAAGAGAGATCCTCCTTCTCTTGACTATAAATGGGGGAATTACCCGCATATTTATTAGTAGTAGTTTTCAAAAATCTAGTTTCTCTATATAACCTCCTTTCCTCCCCATTAAAAACAGGAATAATATCATATGTGAAATCTAATTTCAAAACTCCTCCAAGCTTTGCCCCCCAAGATCTAGACAACAACATACCAAATCTGGCTGGAATATCTGCTACTACCACATCCATCATAATACTCTTAGCTAGAATTTGAGCCAAGGAAAAAACCATATCTTTGATAACACCCACACACTTCACACTTTTTTAATCAAAGGAATAAAGGTCTCTATATGGTTTGGTGAGTTGTAAATTTAACTCTTTCATCACAGACAGGGGCATTAGATTATGTGATGTACCAGAATCTAGCATACAATTATGTAAAATAAAATCATGTAACATAACTGATATATAAAAAGGTGGAACAGAAGAATCTACCTCTTCAACATGAGGTCCAAAAGTAACCACTGGTTTCTGTTTTTCCAAATTCACTATATCACCCACCTCATCAAACTGAGATAAATTAATAAAATCTGCAATTTCTTTCTTATAACCAGGTGTTTTAACCAATTCAAGAAGTGGTACTTGAATCTTTACTTTTTCTAATTCTTTATGTTGAATATTGCAACAAGAAACAGTGAAGGAGGCATCCTGAAACATCATTCCTAATCCTAGTTGGAAAGTGATCACCAAAACTAGGTGGGGGCCACACAGGTGATTTTTGTCGCAAAGTCTATTTTTAGACTATGTCTATTTTTAGACATATGGATCATGTTCTATAAGTTGGGGGATGCTATTTGTGGATGGTTGGTCAAGTTGGAAAAAATAGATGGATTTCTATTTTTAGACATATTGGGCAGAATCTATTTTTAGATTGCTAGTCTAAAAATAGATATGTCGAATATTATTAGCTCTTAATAATATTTGGACTATAAACATTATCTTATCCTCTTGCAGCACTTCAGTTCGAGCTACAGATGTGGCACATGTAGCTGACAGAAGGAATTACGCTATTCCTAGGGTTTAGTTGAGCTATTGCATGGTTGACTTTAGTTAGAACTCATGTGGCAGAGTTTGGTGGAGTTGATGAGACAATTGATGGAGTTGTGTTCGGTTTAACTTAGTTGAACTAGTTGTATTTAGTCTAACTGATAAATACACTAGTGATGAGTGGTGTGAATTAATTATTAATTAATTCACTAATTATAAACTCATAAATCAACTAAAGAATACATCAGTTAACTCAAGTGCATGGACATTTTAGTGGAGACCAGTTTTAGAGGTGGGTGGAAGGGTGAGTCTACTATCAGTTGTGACTATAACTGTGCATGAGATTTGCACACACATTGATTGAGATTTCCAATGATGATTACGCAGTACAAGCCAAGGGGATTCAAACTTGGATCTCATCATTCTTCATCTTGGATTGCGCAGTAGAGGCAGGAAAACAGGTGGAGCATATTGGAGCATGGGATGTGCATGATTTGAGCTTGTTTTGTGTGTAACAATTGGAGATAGTGCTGAGAGATTGTGAGGAGTTTGTACTATGATTGTTACATGTTCTCTATCATTATAATATATAGATATTTGGGGGGTTTCAGCTGTAAGCTTTCCCCATTACATACTGTGTTGATATGTGTGATTGATTAATGTTTCAATGTGCGCATGCGATTGTTTTTAATTCCTCAAATTGATGATCAATGGTAGAAGAGGTTATGTATTATGCATGAAGCTCAAATAGTGTGTAATCAGGATAATATCGGTGAATAACTCATCTATTATTCAAATTTCTACATGGTATCGGAGCAGTATTGATCATTGGAGCAATTGCAGAACATTGAAGCAGTTGAGTTTTGTGTTGGTGGAATTCTAATTTGCAGCAGTGTTTTCTTGGTGTCAAAGTTGAGATGTCTTTCATAGATTGTGATTGGAGTATTCCCTTGAG
Organism: Pinus albicaulis; assembly: GCA_034641835.2. NCBI lineage: Eukaryota > Viridiplantae > Streptophyta > Pinopsida > Pinales > Pinaceae > Pinus > Pinus albicaulis. The sequence continues at coordinate 432,988,216 of CM076583.1, forward strand.
GGAAACTCGAATTATATTGCATGGAAGGATAGGATGGAGGTGGTGTTAGATGACAATGGACTGAAGGAGTTCATAGATGCTGAAGTCCCAAAGCCTTCTTCTAGCGATGCTGCCTTAGTTGAGGCTTGGCAAAAGAAGACAAAAAAGTGTTGAAGGATTCTGTTGGAGGGCATGAAGGATCACATAGTATCCAGCCTGCATGTTAAAGCTTCTCCATACATGATGTGGAAAGCGTTGCTAGATTTATTCCAAAGCAAGAGTGACCAGAGGAAGTTGGTGCTCAAGGATAAACTCAGAAACATAAAGATGGAGAAAGGCGACAGTATGCCCAAGTACCTCACGAAGTTCACCCAATGCAAGGATGAGCTGGGAAGTGTGGGGGTGACTGTAGATGATAAGGACTTGGTGAGCTTGGCTCTCCTTGGGCTTCTGAAGAGTTGGCATTCCTATCAGGAATCTGTCAATGGTCGGGAAAAATTGCCAGGATGGGAGTGACTTTGGTCAGATCTTGTGCAAGAGGAGATAAGGCGGAGTACCAGGGATGGATCTTCATCAAAGGCATATGATGAAGAGGATTGCGCTTTGGCTGCCAAAGCAAGGAAGGGGAAGGGCAAGAAGAATGCTTCTCAATCCGGTGCGGATGGTAGAGCGTGACATGTCCAAAGTGAAGTGTTTTCACTGTCACGAGCATGGGCATTACGCCACGAATTGTCCACAGAAGAAGAAGAACAAGCAGGCTGCTGGAGCTGCATCTGGTGAGGTTCTCGCCTCGCAATTTGAGCAGGACTTCTCATTGATCTCATGCATGGTGTCTAGTGCATCAGGATCGAGGTGGTATTTTGAAAGTGGCGCTTCCTTTCACATGACGGGAGATGTGAATCTTTTGAGTGACTTGGTGGAGAAAGATCTTCAGTTGCATGTTGAGTTGGGCGAAAATGGACAATACAATGTGACCGGCATTGGTACCATAACCTTTCAGAGGGAGTCAGGTAAACTCATTCTTTCACAAGATGTAGTGCATGTTCCAGGTTTAAAGAAGAATTTGATCTCAGTCACAATGTTAGAGGATAAAGGGTATGAAGTTGTCTTTAGTGAAGGAAAATTTTTCCTTCGGCACAAGGCAACAGGACAAGTCAAGAAGGTTTGGATTCGAGTAAAGAATCTCTACAGGCTTGAAGTAGATGGGATGTCTACGGAGCTTCCTACTGTTGGGAAGTGCAAGAAATACATGCAATTGATGCTTGAGAGGGAGAAAGTTTTGCATGCAGGTAATAGTGAACCTCGGGATGTGGAACCTCGGGATGTGGGGTAGCCACAAGATGAGGATCATGGAGTGGGAGCAATCACTTTCATTATTAGCAATTTGATGTGGATGGTAGAGGGAGTGCATGCGGCTATACCACCAGGTGAGTGGTGGGGGCGACATGCATGAATAATCCCCAGAGGGTGCTGCAGACGCAGTTTGTGAGGATGGTGTGGATCTCACTGAATTGAACACGGCTCTGAGGTGCCCACAGGCGAGTAGCATGATCGGTTGGATTGATGCGGGCGGTCAAGTGACAATGTCGGATCTTGGAGCGCGAATCGAGTTGACGGCAAGTGCGAGTGCATGGGTGCAAGAGTTCAACAGCGCAGTGGTTCCTAATGACATGTGCAATTGGGCCCAGCAGAAGTCAAAGACTTTGATGATAGATGCATCAGATTGATTGCGTTGTTTGGAGCCTATTCAGTTTCAGAGGAGTTGCAGAGCGGATGCATGGAGTTGCATGGCGCTTGTGAAGGTTGCAGGGTGAATGCATGGAGTTGCATGTCGCATGCAAAGACAGTCCTTTCTTGTTGAGAGGGAGTGTTGAATATTGCAACAAGAAACAGTGAAGGAGGCATCCTGAAACATCATTCCTGATCCTAGTTGGAAAAGTGATCACCAAAACTAGGTGGGGGCCACACAGGTGATTTTTGTCGCAAAGTCTATTTTTAGACTATGTCTATTTTTAGACATATGGATCATGTTCTATAAGTTGCGGGATGCTATTTGTGGATGTTTGGTCAAGTTGGAAAAAATAGATGGATTTCTATTTTTAGACATATTGGGCGGAATCTATTTTTAGATTGCCAGTCTAAAAATAGATATGTCAAATATTATTAGCTCTTAATAATATTTGGACTATAAACATTATCTTATCCTCTTGCAGCACTTCAGTTCGAGCTACGGATGTGGCACATGTAGCTGACAGAAGGAATTACGCTATTCCTAGGGTTTAGTTGAGCTATTGCATGGTTGACTTCAGTTAGAACTCATGTGGCAGAGTTTGGTGGAGTTGATGAGACATTTGATGGAGTTGTGTTCGGTTTAACTTAGTTGAACTAGTTGTATTTAGTCTAACTGAAAAATACACTAGTGATGAGTGGTGTGAATTAATTATTAATTAATTCACTAATTATCAACTCATAAATCAACTAAAGAACACATCAGATAACTGCAATGCATGGACAGTTCAGTGGAGACCAGTGTTAGAGGTGGGTGAAAGGGTGAGTCTACTATCAGTTGTGACTATAGCTGTGCATGAGATTTGCACACAAATTGATTGATATTTCCAATGAGGATTGCGTAGTACAAGACAAGGGGATTAGAACTTGGATCTCATCATTCTTCATCTTGGATTGCGCAGTAGAGGCAGGCAGACAGGTGGAGCAGATTGGAGCATGGGATGTGCATGATATGAGCTTGTTTTGTGTGTAACAATTGGAGATAGTGCTGAGAGATTGTGAGGAGTTTGTACTATGATTGTTACATGTTCTCTATCATTATAATATATAGATATTTGGGGGTTTTCAGCTGTAAGCTTTCCCTATTACATACTGTGTTGATATGTGTGATTGATTAATGTTTCAATGTGCGCATGCGATTGTTTTTAATTCCGCAAATTGATGATCAATGGTAGAAGAGGTTATGTATTATGCATGAAGCTCAAATAGTGTGTAATCAGGATAATCTCGGTGAATAACTCATCTATTATTCAAATTTCTACACTTTAGAGAAACTGAAATTTTGATTTTGTTTTATTATTTTTTCAGGTTCTTCTTGGTTTTTGTTTGAATTTGTATGTTGATCAAGAACAGTAACAATTTTCTCCAACATATTAGGGTCATTAGGATTTTCTTGGGAAGCCTCAGCTTGTTGCTTCTCTTTTTATTTTTCTTGATTCATGGGTTGCTTCCCCTTATCTAATTTTTTGATTGAATTCTTCTATGGTGGAGTCACCATTGGAGTAGGTACTGATTCCTTTTCTTCATCATCCTGAGTTCTCAACCTCTTTTTGACCTCAAATCATATTTTTTATGCAACTCTTCTTGCATAAAATCAGTAAATTGTTTGCAATAATCATCCATTTCTTCCTAATCAAATGAGACATCAAATTCTTTACATTCCTCTGCATATTCTTTCTCACTCTCTTCTTCTGTCTCATCATCTTCCATATACACAGCAGAAATTTGATCTTCATCTTATTTCTTATCATTATCAACAGAATTTGATGGTGTTGCCTCTATATATAAAGGTGCTTGGACTTTATCTTGATCTTTTATTTCTCTCTGTAGAATCTGTAAGGGTTGTTTTATGAATTGGGGATTGAAAACCTCTCTGTTTTGTTGTGTAGCTTTCTTGTTATATAATTTCATATTTACTAATTTGTTTGAAAAAATTTTAATGACCTTAGTCATGTCATCTATCCTTTGATCTTGTGATGAATCTTCTTCTTTAGCTTTTCCTTGGTCTTGAACCTTTCCAACAGCAGTCATGTTTGCCTCAATCTCTAAGGCATCGGTTTGAATCTATTCAACAGTGGAGGCTCTTCTTTCTCTCAAGGTAAAACTGAAATCTGATACAAATTCCTTAGAAAAAACAACCCTTGCTCCAATAGGAGGAGGTTTCATTTCCACAGGAAAACTATTGTACAAATTATTAAATCTTTTAATAAAATCACTCATGCTTTCATTTGATTTTTTCTTTATAGCATTAAACTTTGTTAAAGAATAACCATGGTCTCTTTTTTCACCCCATCCCTGGATGAATTGTCTGTCTAATTCATCCCAATCATTGATTGAACCATTTGGTAATCCTTTGAACCATTTTCTTGCCTCTCCACTTAGAGACTGCACAAAAATTCTCATTACAACATCAAGATGTTCTACATTAAATTTTTTAGCAAAAGTGCAAAACAAAGGAAAGTGTTGTTCTACAATTATTTCATCTTCACCAGTAAATCTAGAAAGCAACTTAAGGTACTCCTGAGGCATTGCATTCATTGGTTGGGGTAGATTTAATGGTTCATATATATTCATCAAGAAATCAGGGGCTGCCATATTTATGCCCTGATTTACTGCTCCTTGAGCGGGGGTAAAATGAATACCAATTGTAGGTGGGGATAAAAGGGGTGGAACAACTGATATGGGAAATGGTATATGAACAATAGTAGAAGAACTGGAAACTGAATTAGGTTGAGATTCTGTGAATGGAAATGATACAGACTAAAAATATAGTTCTTCTAATGTTGGTTCTTGGAAATGAATGGGTGAGGATAAGGATTCTTTTTCCGAGAAAATGAGTTTCTGGGAAATTTCCTTGGATGGAAAGATATGAGAATTGCTGCCTGGTGCAAGTAGTGTGGCATCAGGTGTAGAAAATATTTTTGTTTTCTGGCCCTTCTTTGAAACTAAATTTTCTGGATCTGACAGAATAGGGACCTTTTGCTGAGAGGTATCTAACCTCGTGTGAGGCCTCTTAGGAGCCAAAAATATTTAAAATAAAGCACAACTTAGTATTTCCTCCTCTCTGAACAACCAGAGGAAATATGAACAAAACCTAGGGAAAACCTGCAAATATTTTCTCCCCAGCAACAGCGCCTATTTATATTGTACCTTAAGAGACAATCCCTTAGCTGTGATAAGGAATCAGTGCTTAAGACATTTATATGATTATGTCACGAATATATATGTCTCTGTTTTATTAACCCTCAAGTATTTATGATTAACCCCTTAAATGTCAAATAATATGAATGCTTCACAATGCTACCATCTGTTAATGTTGAATGAAGTGAATAGAAGAATATGAAAGAAGAAGTCCAAAATGATATGTTGTTTTATACAGAAAATATCATTTCCAACCCCAGAAGAAATATCTGAAAGAAATAGTTAAAACAAAGGAGTGCCAATTAAGGTTTTTAACTCTTATGTACAGAAGTAAAAAGAGACCTACTGCTCATAACTTTGTTTTAGTCATAGATAGAAAACACATAATGGAAACTTGGATACATTTCAACATAAACATAATTCTAGAAAATTGCTTACTCATTCATTAATCTTTGAATCTCTAAGTAAAAAAATAATTGCCTGAAGGTCCAAAACTTGAAACCTTTCCTTCCCATGAAAATTACATTAAATACAGTAAAAAGTAGTTTGGAACTGTTGTAACCAATCGTAACTACCAAAAATTATTTAAGACTTCGAAGGCTGTCTATTACATTCCTTGAAGATGTCTTGTTACAATTACATTATCTTTATAAAATAACATAAAATAAATATCCTAATCTATAGGAATTGTAGATGATGTGGCTTCTTTTCCTTGGTCAACTGATTTATCTTTTTTTGCTACTGATCCTTTTGGCAGGTCTATTGTCCAAGCTCTGCACTTTTTCCATATTTCTACCTTTGTCCCGGATTAATGTGTCAGATTGCGATATTCCAATCTGAATGCAGTAATTCGATCATAAGAAGGCCTTTCTATGAAAATAGTCTTTACCATCCACAAGAGTTTAAAATGTCTCTGCAAGAAGTTTACCATTGTCTCTCCTTTAAGCAGCTGAGTCTTTTCATGCCTGTTATCAACTTTGCTTTTTGTCATCACTAGTAAGTTCTCATAAGATCTCCATGGCAAAATATTTCCTTCAGCTCCCTAACATGATGGCAAGCCTACTCTTGTTATTTTATCAAAAGACTTATCAAACTGACTTACTGCTTCCTTGATTTCCATTAGCTTCTTTTCTGCAGCCTTTCTTAGATCATTTCTGATAATCATTTTATTAATTTCTACTACATACAACATTCTGTCCTACATATCATTCTCCTCTAATTCCTTATCTGATTTGGAATTAATAAAATCAATAAATATTCTGGCCCAAATGGCTCTATTATTCCTTTTTTCTTATCACACATGATTGGTTCTTCGCATTCTAAAATAAGGCTTTTTTCTTTTGCAATTATCATTAGGAAACACCAATTAGATTTCATTTCTGAGATGATATCAGTCCAAATGATATCTTTAGCTTGTATCAGTGAGATATTTCCTTTTAGTCTTTCTTTGAGATTTTTAATCTCAGCTTCAACATTTCGGAAATCCATTTTGTATTTATCAGCTTCATTTTCTATGACTTTCATCAATTTTGTTGCAGTCTCTAGATCTGTTTGAGCCTTCTTTCGATCTCTTTCAGCCATCTGCAACTCAGTATTTAATTGAAAAATTTATGCTTGAGGGTCTTCATCACCTGTAGGAAAAACAAAAGTACAATTATGATTATCAATATGATTTTGCAATGAAATTGCAGTCTGCTTTATTTTGGAGAGCTCTTACTCTTTCTGCATGAGTTGCTGCAATAGCTTTTCCTTTTCCTTCTCTACCTCTGCAACTTTTGTGGCCATTGAATGTTCTCTAGTAGGTAACTTTAACTTCTTCCTTAATGTGGATATTTCTACCTCAACACTTTGCATGAATTTCTGCACAACAGTCTTATCACTGGGGTATACTCCAATTTTTATAATAATTTTCTTCAATTCCTCATTCTGAACTATTAAGGCTCTTGAGTTAGCCTTCTCTAACTTCAACTGTTTAATTAATTTACCCAACATATTCTCTTCCTTAATTGCCATTGCATTAGTATTTTTGAGGTCATTTTCAATCAATTGACCTGTTTGCATATGCAAATTCATTTTATTCATCAGTGGAATTTTCTTTACATCCACAATCACATTGACAGTGTTGAAATTGTTGGAAGAACCAATTGACATATCTGTAGGATGTGAAAGGGAAATTCTAAATTGATCTTTCTCAAGATCCATTACAGTTAACAATATTGTTTCCTTGACAGTAACTTGATGTTCAGCTTGGGCCTCCATGCTCGCCTTCATCCTCTGATTTCTTTCTTCAATTTGTGAAAACAATTGTTTAATCAAGGGAACCTGTTCATGAGAAGCTTCATGATTCCTAGGTGAAGCAGGAGCATTTTGTTCTTCTCCCAAATGTAAAGAAAAACCAAGTGCAGTAGATGCAGGCTCTTCAGTAATTTTTGTTCTCTTCATGGCTCCCTGCTCCTCATCATCTAGATCAATAACTACTTCCTTGGTTCTTTTAGCTGTTTTCTCTGCCATGATGGGAGTCTGAATGTTTTCATCTACTGAACTCATCACAACTTTACATGCTATCTTCTCTTGTTCTGGCCTACTTTCATGAAGGAAAGTAGAGTACCCATTCTCAATTCTTCTATTTGAAATAACACTATATGGGTCATAAGCCCAACTTTCTCCTACTAGCATATGTATGTCATCTAACATTTTTGTTACTTCATCAAATGCCTGCCTCATATTTACTATGAAAGGGCCTACAACCATGGGTAATTTATACATGTGTCCTTTCTTCATAGGCACGAAATGAACCTGATCAACATTTAGACTCTGTCTAATGAACTCTAAAGCAAAAAGCCTCATTGGTACAAAATTTGGGAGTCTGTATGGCTCAACACTTGCTCCATATAGCCTTATTTTAGAATATTCCTCAAAAACAAACCAATATCGATATTTACAATTGTTTCCTAAATGCAGAAACTCCTGAGCTTTAGGTAAGAAACAGGAAGGAGGACTTCCATTCAATATTTTGTATGCAGTTGGCATGTAATAGCTAGAAAAATCAAACAACCTAGCCTCATTTTTCTCCCTTCTAACTACATCTGTCCAAATTATGACTGATTGTCTTCCTTTATTTACATCCATAATATTTAGACCTAAATGCATGAATTCTTCCACATTCTAATATAAGAACAAATATACAATTAATGAATTAAATTTAAAGGAACCTGTTAATGAAAGGCTCATCAGATGTGAATTGACTGTTTCCTACCAATATGATGGAATATCCAACACCATTCCTGGCCTCATCATCATGGCAAACATCCCCATAATTGTTTTATCCACTATATTATCATCATCTTTACCCAACATTTTGTCAATATTACTCAATACTGGACGAGTCTCAGCATCAAAAACCCCCATATCAAACTCTTTTCAATCTGACTGAAACTACTTCATGTTAGGCTTCAAATAAAACATGAACTGATTGAATTCTTCTCCTGCAATATTATCATAATATTGTACCAGCGAATCGTCATAAAATTGGATGAATGAATCTCACTCAGGATAGCAAAGGGCTTGGCAGATTAATAGGGTAGACACCTGCAGAACATTCTCTCCTTGGGAATTCATGACAAAACACTTCCCTGGATACATGACAGATACGAACCAACAGATAAATTCAAGGAAAAGGTGGGTTTTAGGAATGCATGCAGACAAAACTCCAGACTTGACCATGGCAGAATACACAGGGGAAGCATTATAATTCAAAATAACTTGCTGGTAGAAAGGGAGGTGAATTATTGAACAGAGGGTATCTTGAATATCCCTCTCGGTATCCATGAGAGGGATATGAATAGTTGAACCTGATAAGGACGACCATTTAGCCATGGTTGAAAATTTATGTGAGAAAAATTTACAGGGTGGTCAAATTTGCAGGTGGTAGAAAGCTAAAATAGGGTGAAGTGCAACAAATCACAAATAATTTGAAAAAAAAATAAAAAATTTCTTTAAAGAGGTGGCACGGGTTTTAAATTTAATGCTGACAAGACGCGTCAGCAAGTCGTTAACTTTGCTCAGCATGGAAGACAGTTGTGACCAACTCAGCGTCTCACATCACTGCAGGGGCTCTCGGGGTATGGAGGAAAAATTCAGCTGGTGCCCCCACACTCAATATCCACCATTCATCTCTGTTGTCCCCACAGTCAACTCGGTCAACTACGGAGGCACTCATCATGGTATGTAGTGTGCTAGTTGTGCAAGCAGGTTGCGCCTTTTGATAAGTACTTTAATGATCAACACTTTGTGCCAATCAAACTAATCAATGTTTAACATTTAATACCAAACTGAAAACTATAAAGTTTAAATTTTTAAACTTTAACTTAAATTTTGACGAACATACATCTTTTTTTCATGCTAAAGTATAATATTTTGATACTTTAACATATTTTCCAACAATTTCTTATTTTTATATTTTCAAATATTTGAAAAATAAAAGGATATGCATATGATCCACAACAATAGGTACAAATTCAAAGTGGTGAGATTGCTCTAGTACCAGGTTCAGATTGAATTTCTCATCGCCCTGATTCCAATGGTGCAAACGGATCTCAAATCCGAGCCCGTATGGAGAAGTTAGAGTGAGTCAATTTTTTTTCCAAAGTTGGGCAGTGGGCCAGGTTTAACTGTCCCAAAAATTCATTGTCAACCGACAGGGAACTTAGCTCCCGAACATGGGAAAATTTGTGGCCTCGCTAATTTTCCATTGACTCTTATTTTAATTAAAATAAAAAACTACCATTCCATTTTAAAAATCAAATATATATATATATATATATATATATATATATAGAGAGAGAGAGAGAGAGAGAGAGAGAGAGAGAGAGAGAGAGAGAGTGGCGAGGCAACACCCCCACCACCTCATGTCATGTTATAATACAACAAATATTAAATTTGTTGGGGGGCAGGCTATCAACCTTGCCACCCGCGCTAGAACCCACCAAATTGTAATGGCGCATATATATTACAAATGTTACAAACCATATATATGTTGGTACACACACGCACACATATATATATGCTGACATATAATATATGCTGCAACATGTAACCATTAGCCAACGATTCTGATGGGTGTCGAACCTGCCCCTCTTAATAGCCGGAGGAACCATAACCAACCAAAAATACAATACAACATTCAAACTTCCAACCAATGGTTAAAACAACCGCACCCCAAAATCAAATAAATACAATATGAAAATGCGCTCCAAAAAATGCAAAAGGGTTCAAACAATACACAGATTTTCGGAGGAGGCAGTATTTGATCCCTCGACCTCTCCACCTCCAGATCTCCGCCTTAACCACTTGGCCCGCCACCATATAAACACATTCATATGCATAGTGCGGAGGGGGTAGAACGGAGGCAGAACAGAACGGAAAGGAGCCTGAGAACTGAACAGAGAATGGGGTTTCGTATAGTGGAACCATGACACAGTTCCGGGAGGTAGAATGATGGCATGGATTTTGAGACATAATATTCCGTTGATGCCCAAATATACTTTGGGAGGTAAAATTTCTCTTTCTCAAAATGCAATCAAGTTTACAGTTAGTTTTCTCATATTTTCGTAGGGAATGCAATGGTGAGGTTGGATTCACCTTTTTAGTAGTGGATTTGTAGATTCCCAACAGAAGAGAATCTTCAGATCTTGAGGGAATCTCCTAGATTCCTTAGAGGCCAAAATTCTCCAGAGTCGGAATGAGGTCTACTTTATACTCATTCTTCTCAGAATTTCACAAGGATCTCAATGGTAAGGTCATATTTTTATTTTGAGATGTAGATTTCTATTCAGCCCTGGAGCAGCATATTTGAGGAATTTAGCGGAATCTAAAAAATTCCCTACGGCCTAGATTTTGACAGTGTCATAATTCAGAAAGTGGACAGTCCATCCTACACCTCTCAGCGATGCGAATCTAGCAGTGTAGTCATATTTTGCATATGAGCCATATATTTTTCAGCCATTTTCCAAATTGGAGTAATAGTGTCAGACTTCAGAGTATGGGCAGTCAATTTCATATCATCGACTCCAAAATTTCGATGGTGCATTTAGATCCAGCAGCTGAGCATTATATTCTTCAATCAACTTTAGAGTTGAGGTATATGAAGTGTTGTTGCCATGTACTTCATTGATTATTGTTGTGATATTTTTTATGTCGTGTCAATTCCTGCTTGATGTATGATGAAAAATCTTGATGTTTATGTCATGTGATATGTATTCGTCATGGATGGTCATTTATGTTCTGAGATCCCTTTGTTTCCTTGATGGTAGGATACACTTTGTCACTATGTGTGAGGTTGTCATGCTGATAGGAGGTTTGGTATGAGTAAGAGTTCCTTGTAGTGGAACGTCTCGTGGAGAGACTTTTCCACTCACGTTGAGGGCACATTTCCTTTTATGACAAGTAGACAACGTCCATGTACATCATCACCATTTTTAGCACCAAATGAAGCGGCCAACACCATCAAGACACCGAGGCCTGGATATGTAGTCCACACTGGAAGAACTCCGTTATTAATCATTTTGCGTTTTGTTGTGTGATTGTTGAAATGTTTTCCTCTTAATTATATCTCCATATTTTTCCATTAATTCTTTGATAAAATGCAATTCTAATACATCACAGAAGTAAAATATCATGGGTAAATCTGGTAGCTGATGGACACGGATCAAGTGGTATCAGAGCGGTCTTCTTGCTGATGTGAATTGTGAGCGTGAACAATGATTGAACATGCAACAATGGAGGATGGCAAAGACATGTATGAGGCCATGCTTAGGATGTCCAAAATGGTGGACATGATGTATGAAGCTTATGGTGGACATTATTCTCACCAATGTATATAAACTAATTACACTTTATTTTTATGTCTATATATGGAACTTGAAGACGAAAACAATCAACAAAGTGAAAAAAACATTCATGAAAATAACCCAATTCATGGAAGTAGCTCGAGCAGTGACAACAGTTCCAGTGAAGAATGATATAAATATGTTTGGATATCGAAACAAGCATTGTATTTTTTGAAATATCTGTCAGTGAAATTAGACATTTTATTTAATGTAATTGACATAGTGTCCCAATTGAAAGATAAAGGGATACCAATAACTCACCCATTTTGTATGACAAAGAGTGTCTTAATCATATACATACATACATACATACATACATACATACATACATACATACATACATACATACATACATACATACATACATACATACATACATACATACATATATATATATATATATATATATATATATATATATATATATATATATATATATATATATATATATATAGATATACATTTTAATTTATTCTATTGCGTTCTCCATTGTCGCTGTGAAATGTTACACCATTGATTAAATATATGGATGATTAAATATTATAATGAAGAGATGTGAAATTTGGTGATATGATATAAAAAATTAATCCAAACATCACATTCAAATGCACTAATAAAAAATTAATTGATATGAATGTTGTTATAAGATATTTGTTGACTTTTGATGAATAATGAATTTTAAAATATCACAATAATTGCACTGTCACAGGTCAATTTTTAAAAAAAATACAAAATGAACACCAGTGCATGTTAGTTACTACAAACCAGTGCATTTGCATGATAATGCACACCAGTGCATTTATACAACCTATGGGAACTACACAAATACCAATAACAATTAGAATTCCTGATGCCCTTTATCGACGAATACCACCCAGGCAGTCCAATAAGCATTGCATGCACCAATGTGTTTTTCCTTTAACGTGCCAGTGTGTTTTTATAACTTAATGGCATGGTGCATTTTAGCACCTAGACAACCCGGTGCATGCACCTAATATCGGCCCAGTGTGAATTGTTGTTTGACATGCACCGGGTCGTTGCTAAACACCCTGAGGCATCCAAAATTTGTTTTCCATCCCGGTTCTTGGTATGCTTATAGTACCAGTGTGTTCACCATAAATCACACATGTGTGTTCACACCTAATGTGCGCACGAATGAAAAAAACATATGTAACAATCTCCAGCCACCTATTTTTTTTATTTGTGTTGAAATTTCGTTAGAAGCTCTGAAAAACCCTCCATTACCGAAAAAAGATGTTGTAGCAAATGTTTTTTTGAAAATTTTGGCCAAATTTAGAACACTAAAATCCTACTCTATAACCTCCACTAGAGGGTCTTTTCCTTCTAGTGATAATATGGATTGTTGTAAATTGCACCTAATGCACTAATCCACACTTATCCATAAGATAATCCAGTTTATCTTTTATTAAACTAGAATTTAATTTAGTGGAACAAATTGCGGTCCACCGAATTTGACGCCAATTCCAAATTTTGTGGCCTTAACTAGAGTTCTCTCCAGTATTGGAGGATAATTCTAGGGAAAATTTAAATGAATCATAACTGGAGCAAATTTCGACCAATTTTTTCTTAGGAAGAGTCTATCCTGACATATTTGGACGTTCTGAACACATTGAAGCAGGTTTCAAGAGTAGTATATGAATGTAAACAACATATTTTTTTACATTTGAGCTAATACAGAGGCCCAAGCCATGGAAGGTAGACTAAGAAAATGTAGCCCAGAAGGGGTGAACTCCTTCATCAAAAAACTTTGTTAATGGATCATTATGATGGTTTGCTGTATATTTTGTTGTTGTTGTTCAGCATTATTTTTTAATGTTTTAATGTTCAAGAATTTAAAATAATTCCATACATTTACTTGTTTAACAATCACAACTACTTCATAAACCTATGTTGATCTAGGTGGCTCTAGACACCCTCAAGAGACCAAGAGGGTTGATGATAGGTCAAAATTCAAAGTGGTCGGATTGCTCTAGAACTAGATTCAAATTGAATTAATCATCACCTTGATTCCAACGGTTGAACAGATCTCCAATCCGAGCCCGTATGGAGAAGTTAGGGTGAGTCAATTTTTTTGTCAAAGTTGGGCAGTGGGCCAGATTTAAGTGTCCCACAAATTCACTGTCAACCAACAAGGGAAGTTAGCTCCCGAACACGGGAAAAATTGGGGCCTCATTAATTTTCCCAATGACTCTTATTTTCATTAAAATAAAAAATGACCATTCTCTCTCTCTCTCTCTATATATATATATATATATATATATAGATAGATAAAGAGGGTGGCAGGCCACCACCCCCGCCATAACCCACCAAATTGTAACGACGCATATATATTACAAATGTTGCAAACCATATATATGTTGGAACATATATATATATATTTATTTATTTATTTATTTATTTATATGCTGACATATAATATATGTTGCAACATGTAAGCATTAACCAATGATTCTGGCAGGTGTTGATCCCGCCTTGCTTGCTAGCCGGCCGGTCCACCAGAGGAACCACAACCAACCCAAAATATAATACAACATTCAAACTACCAACCAACAGTTAAAACAATTGCACCCCAAAATCAAATAAATACAACGTGAGAAAGCGCTCAAAAAAATGCCAAACGGTTCAAACAATACATGGATTTTCAGAGGAGTTGGGATTTGATCCCTCGACCTCTCCACCTCCAGCTCTCCGCCTTAACCACTTGGCCATGGGTGGCAGCTTTGTAAAGTATGCCACCCCGCCACCATATAAACACATTCATATGCACAGTGTAGAGGAGGCAGAATGGAACGAAACGAAGGAGCTTGAGAATGGAATAGAGAATGATGTTCTGTACAGTGGAACCATGACACAGTTCCAGGAGGCAGAATGATGGCATGGATTTCAAGACAGGTAATATTTCGTTGATGCCCAAAGATTATTTGAGAGGTAAAATTTCTCTTTGTCAAAATGCATTCAAGTTTACAGTCATTTTTCTTAGATTTTCGTAGGGAACGCAATGGCGAGGTCGAATTCGCCTTTTAAGAAGCGGATTTGCAGATTCCTAGTGGAAGAGAATATTCGAGAATCTTGAGGGAATATCCCATATTCCTTAGAGGCCGATATTATTCGGAGTTGAAATGAGGTCAGCTTTATACTCATTCTTCTCAGAATTTCACAAGGGTCTCAATGGTGAGGTCAGATTCTTGTTTTGAGTTGCAGATTTCCAATCAACCGTGGAGCAGCATATTTGAGGAATTTAGGGGAATCTAAAAGATTCCCTATGGCCCAGACTTCAATAGTGTCAAAATTCAGAAAGTTAACAGTCGATCCTACAACTCTCGGCGACTCGAATCTAGCGGTGTAGTCATATTTTCCATACGAATCGTTTATTTTTCAACCATTTTCTAGATTGGAGTAACGGTGTCATACATCAGAGTTTAGGCAGTCAATTTCATATCATTCGACTCCAAAATTTTGATGGTACATTCAGATCTAGTAGTTGAGCATTCTATTCTTCATTCAACTTTAGAGTTGAGGTATATGAAGTGTTGTTGCCATGTACTTCATTGATTATTGTTGGGTTATTTTTTATGTCATGTTGATTCCTGCTTGATGTATGATGAGGAATATTGATGTTTATGTCATGTGATATGTATTCATAATGGATGGTCATTTATGTTCTAAGATCCTTTCGTTGCCTTGATGGCAGGATACTCTTTGTCACCATGTGTGAGGTTGTCATGTTGATAGGAGGTTTGTTATGAGTGAGAGTTCCTTGTAGTAGAACTTCTCGTGGAGAGACTTTGTCACTCACGTTGAGGGCACATTTCCTTGTATGACAAGTATATAGCATCCATTTTCATCATCACCATTTTCAACACCAAATGAAGCGGCCAACACCATCGAGACACCGAGGACCGAAGATGTAGTCCACACTGGACGAACTCCGTTATTAAATGTCTTACGTTTTGTTGTATGATTGTTGACATGTTTTTCTCTTAATTATATCTGCATATGTTTCCATTAATTCTTTGATAAAATTCAATTCTAATACATCACAGAAGTAAAATATCATGGTTAAATTCGGTAGCTGATGGACCCATATCAAGTGGTATTAAAGCAGTCTTCTTGCTGATGTGAATTGCCAGCATGAACATCGATTCAATGTGCAACAATGGAGGATGGAAAAGACATGTATGAGGCCATGCTCAGGATGTCCAAAATGGTGGACATGATGTATGAAGCTTATGAAAGACAGGATAAATAAGAAGCAGAAAATGATGCTTCATCCACATATTCATCGCCTTCATTGTCTTCTCATCATCCGAATGAGGAGATCCACTATATCCTTCAAGTAGATAACGTTGAATTGAAAATGCTTCTACGAGAAGAGAAAGAGGATAAGAAGAGAGTGCAACTTCAGTTGCAAGCAGCAGAGGCAGCCTTGAAAGAATTGAAGTGTAACAACCAAAGCCTTCAAGCAAAGGATGATGAATTAAGGAGGCTTCTCCAAGAATAAAAATCAGAGAAGAAGAGATTGCAGCTTCAATTATGAGTCTCGAAAGAGGATTTGGAGGAATTGAATCACAAAAAAGGCTTGAAGAAACTATCATCACCTATTTCTGAATCGACATCTGAGGTAAAAAATGTTGATGTTTCTTTAGTTTCATCTTCACTTTCTATCATTTACATGGGAAATGTGGAGATACCCATTACAGGAACTGGCATGAAACACCTCACAAGGAAGGGATACAAAGGATGAGGACTTGGCGTTAATGGCCAAGGCATTATTCAACCATTGGAGGTTGTGCATAGACCTCAATTAGCAGGTTTGGGGTACACTGAAGGATAGTTCTCGAAGGTGTCACAAGCTCCTAATGCATGGTTGAAACAATTGGGGAAAGAGAATGATGGGAATACTTCACCATCTTCCTATGACAATGCACATGGTAGTGAAAGAGCTGAGGCAAGCTCTCATCACCATGATCGCACTAGAGACAACCGAGAAAGGTATAGAAAGTCTCGATGTTATAGTGTTCATTTTGATTACAAGCATGTCACTAACAATGAACATAGATCATGGCATCAAAAAACATGCAGTTTTTGTGGATTACATAACCATGTATTTTCTAAGTGTTGGAAAAGAATGGTAGCATGAAATAGGATGAGGTGTGAAATGCCTTCTCCATAGCAGGAAAAGAAGAAGGTAAAGAAGTTCTAGAGGATTAAGACTCATTGCAGTCATTGCGCTAGAAGTGGTGATCAAAGAGCCACGTGTTGGAGGCTCCATCTAGATCAGTGCCTTAAGGACAAAGTGTCAGTATAAGAACCAGCCAAAACCATTGTTTGACGAGAAAATGCACAACAGAGAGATGACCCATTCACTTTGATAAGTGAGAGATGGTTTTTTCTAGGTTTGGTACTATGTTTGCCTTACTTTGTAAATTATATGTTGCAATTTAAAATGTAAAAGTATTGATGTATTTTCCATCACTTGTTAAGTAACAATGATATTTTGGCCTTTTATGATAGCTACAGTATTGATTCCATTTTAATGTAAACTTGACCATCGAGTATGTGTTATAAAATCATGGCAAGTATGGGATGCTTGGGTCATAAATTTGTCACTTTAATCATGTGATTTGCAAAATATTGTACTACAGGTTTGCATAAGATACAGGTTTTGGCTCATCGCTTAGGGATTCGAAGGACAAAGGTGAAGGAGAATGAAGGGTGACTTTTCAGGACACTTTTGGCGTAATCAAGGTACAAAGCAGCTGTAGAGTATGTTCATGCTTTTGGTGGACCAAAAGCTCCTCAGTGGGGAGGATTGATCTAGGTGGATCCAGAAACCCTCAGGAGACTAAGAGGGCTGATGGTAGGTCAATTCAAAGTGGTTGGATAGCTCTCAAACCATGTTCAGATTGAAGTACTCGTCACCCTGATTCCAATGGTGTGAATAGATCTCCAATCCGAGATTGTATGAAGAAGTTAGAGCGAGTCAAAATTTTTGGTCAAAGTTAGGCAGTGGGCTAGGTTTAAGTGTCCCACAAATTCACCATCAATCGATAGGGAAACTTAGCTCCTGAACACGGGTGAAATTGTGGCCTCGTTAATTTTCCGAATGACCCTTATTTTCATTAAAATAAAAAATGAATATATATATATATATATATATATAAAGAGGGTGGAAGACCACCACCCCCACCGCCCCATGACATGTTTTATTACAATAAATATGAAATTTGTTTGGGGGTGGGTTGTCAACCACGCCACCCCCGCCAGAACCCACCGAATTGTAATGACGCATATATATTACAAACGTTACAAACCATATATATGTTGGAACATATATATATGCCGACATATAACATATGTTGCAACATGTAATTGTTAACCAACGGTTCCAGTGTGTGTTGAAACCGCCTTGATTAATAGCTAGCCGATATGCCAGAAGAAGCACAACCAACCCAAAATACAATATAGCATCCAAACTGCCAACCAATGGTTAAAAAAACCACACCCCAAAATCAAATAAATACAATGTGAAAACGTGCTCCAAAAAAATGGCAAATTGTTCAAACAATACATGGATTTTTGGAGGAGGTGGGATTTGACCCCTCCAATCTCTCTACCTCCAGCTCTTTTCCTTAACTACTAGGCCATGGGTGGCAGCTTTGTAAAGTTTTCCACTGCGCCACCGTATAAACACATTCATATTCACAGTGCGGAGTGGGAAAAACGAAGGAAAAATGGAACGAGATGGAGGAACCTGAGAACATAACGGAGAATGGGGTTTCGTACAGTGGAACCGTGACACAGTTCTAGGAGGCAGAATGATGGCATGGATTTCAAGACAAAGAATATTCCTTTGATGCGCAAATATTGTTTGGGAGGTGAAATTTCTTTTTGTGAAAATGCATTCAAGTTTACAGTCATTTTTCTCATATTTTCGCGGGGAACGCAATGGCGAGGTTGGATTCACCTTTTGAGCTGTGTATTTGCACATTCCTAGTGGAAGAGAATCTTTAAGAATCTTGAGGGAATCACACAGATTCCTTAGAGGCCAAAATTCGTTGGAAGCGGAATGAATTCAACTTTATACTCATTCTTCTCAGAATTTTGTTAGGATCTCAATGGTGAGGTTAGATTATTGCTTTGAGTTGCATATTTCTAATCAGCCGTGTAGTATTTAATGAATCTAGGGAGAATCTAAAAGATTCACTGCAACCCAGATTTTGACAGTGTCAAAATTTGGAAATTTGATAGTCGATCCTACACCTCTTGGTGACACGATTCCAGCAGTGTAGTCAGATTTTCCATATGAGTTGTACATTTTTCGGCCATTTTCCAAATTGGAGTAACAGTGTCAGACTTCAAAGTGTGGCCAGAAAATTTCATATCATTCAACTGCATGATTTTTATGGTGCATTCAGATCCATTAGTTGAGCATTCTATTCTTCAGTCAACTTTAGAGTTGAGGTATATGAAGTGTTGTTGCCATGTACTTCATTGATTATTGTTGTGAGATGTTTTATGTCCTGTCGATTCCTGCTTGATGTATGATGCGAAATCTTGATGTTTATGTCATGTGATATGTATTCATCATGGATGGTCATTTATGTTCTAAGATCCCTTTGTTGCCTTAATGGCAAGATACTTTTTGTCACCATGTGTGAGGTTTTCATGTCGATAGGAGGTTTGTTATGAGTGAGAGTTCCTTGTAGCAAAATGTCTCGTGGAGAGACTTTGCCAATCACGTTGAGGGAAAATTTCCTTTTATGAAAATTTGACAACGTCCATGTACATCATCACTATTTTCAGCACCAAATGAAGCAGCCAACACCATCGAGACATCGAGGAAGATGTAGTCCCCAATGGACGAAATCCATTATTAAATGTCTTTTTTTTTGTTTTGTGATTGTTGACATTTTTTCCTCTTAATTATATCTTCATATGTGTCCATTAATGCCTTGATAAAATGCAATTCTAATACATCACAGAATTCAAATATCATGGGTAAATATGGTAGCTTACGATACTGAATCAAGTGTTACCAGAGCAGTCTTCTTGCTGATGCGAATTGCGGTCATGAATGACAATTGAACGTGAAGAAATGGAGGATGGAAAAGACATGTATGAGGGCATTCTTAGGATATCCAAAATGGTGGACGTGATGTATGAAGCTTATGAAATACGGGAGAAAGAAGAAGCAGAAAGTGATATTTCATCCACATATTCATCATCTTCATTATCTTCTCATCATTCGAATGAGGAGATCCATTATAGCCTTCAAGAAGATAATGATGAATTTAAAGTGCTTCTACGAGAAGAGAAAGAGGATAAGAAGAGAGTGCAGCTTTATTTGCAAGCAGCAGAGATAACCTTGGAAGAACTGAAGCGCAACGACCAGGGCCTTCAAGAAAAGGATGATGAATTAAGGAGGCGTCTCCAAGAAGAGAAAGCGAAGAAGTAGAGATTGTAGTTTTAATTGCAAGTCCTGAAAGAGGCTTTGGAGGAATTGACATGCAAAAAAGGCTTGAAGAAGCCATCATCACCTGTTTCTAAGTTGACATCTGAGGTAAACAATGTTGATGTTTCTTTAGTTTAATCTTCACATGCTATCATTTCTATGGTAAATGTGGAGATACCCATTACAGGAACTAGCATGAGACTCCTCACCAAGATGGGATACAAAGGAGGAGGACTTGGCATTATTGGTCAAGGCATCATTCATCCACTGGAGGTTGTGTAGCTACCTCGATTAGCTAGTTTGGGGTACATTGAAGGACAGTGCTCGAAGGTGTCAGAAGCTACCAATGCATGGTTGAAACCATTGGGGAAAGAGAATGATTGGAACACTTCATCATCGTCCTATGACAGCTCACACGGCAGTGAAAGAGATGAGGCAAGCTCTCATCACCATGATCTACCAGAGAAAACTGATAAAGGTGTAACAATTATCGATATTATAGTGTTCATTTTGATTAAAAGCACGTCTCTAACAATGAACATAGATCATGGCATCAGAAATCATACAGTTTTTTTGGATTACATAACCATGTATTTGCTAAGTGTTGGAAAAGAATGGTAGCATAAAAGAGGATGAGGTGTGAAATGCCTTCTCCACAGTAGGAAAAGAAGAAGGTAAAGCAGTTCTAGAGGATGAAGACTCATTGCAGCCATTGCGCTAGAAGTGGCCATCAGAGAGCCACGTGTTGTAGGCTCCATCCAGAGGAGCACCTTAAGGACAAAGCATCAATACAGGAACCAGTTGAAACAATTGTTCAACAAGCAAATGTGCCACAGAGAGATAACACATTCACTCTGATAAGTGAGAGATGGTTTTTTCTAGGTTTGGTAGTGTGTTTGGCCTCACTTTTTAAATCATATGTTATAACTTAAAATGTAAAAGTGTTGATGTATTTTCCATCACTTGTTAAGAAACAAAGATATTTTGTCCTTGTATGATAGCTAGGGTATTGATTCCATTTTAATTTTAACTTGACCATCGAGTATGTGTTATAAAATCATGGCAAGTATGGAATGCTTGGGTCATATATTGGTCACTTATTTAAGCATTTAATTTTTAAAATATTGTACTACAGATTTGCAGAAGACTCGGGTGTCAACTCATCGCTTAAGGCTCCGAAGGACAAAGGTAAAGGAGAATGAAGGGTGACCTTTCATGACAATTGTGGCGCGGACAAGGTACAAAGAAAACATAGAGTATTTTCATGATTTTGGTGGACCAAAAGCTCCTCAGTGGGGAGGATTGATCTAGGTGGCTCAAGACACCCTCAGGAGACCAAGAGGGTTGATGATAGGTTAAAATTCAAAGTGGTTGGATTTCTCTCGAACCACGTTCAGATTGAAGTTCTCACCGCCTTGATTCCGATGGTGTGAATGGATCTCCAATCCGAGCTCGTATGGAGAATTTAGAGCAAGTCAAATTTTTGGTCAAAGTTGGGAAGTGGGCCAGGTTTAAGTGTCCCACAAATTCACCGTCAACCGGCAAGAGAACTTAGCTCCCAAACAGAGGTGAAATTGTGGCCTTGTTAATTTTCCCAATGACCCTTATTTTCATTAAAATGAAAAATGACCACTCTATTTTACAAAAAATTAAAAATGACCACCCCTGCCACCCCACAACATGTTATATTACAACAAATATTAAATTTTTTGGGGGGTGGGCTGTCAACCCCGCCACCCCCGCCGGAACCCACCAAATTGTAATGACGCATATATATTACAAAAGAAATATATATGTTGTAACATATATATATGCCGCAACCTGTAACCGTTAACCAATGGTTCTACCGAGTGTCGAACCTGCCTAGCTTAATAGTCGGTCGGTCTGCTGACGGAACCACAACCAACCCAACATAAAATACAACATTCAAACTACCAAGAAATGGTTAAAACAACTGCACCCCAAAATCAAATAAATAAAACGTGAAAACGCGATCCAAAAAAATGTCAAACAGTTCAAACAATACATGGATTTTTAGGGGAGGCGGGATCTGATCCCCCGACCTCTCCGCCTCAAGCTCTCCACCTTAACCACTAGTCCATGGGTGGTGGTTTTGTAAAGTTAACCACCCCACCACCATATAAACACATTCATATGCACAGTGTGGAGGGGGTAGAACGGAGGCAAAACGGAACTGGATGGAGGAGCTCGAGAATGGAATAGAGAATGGGGTTTCGTACAATGGAACCATGACACAGTTCCAAGAGGCAGAATGATGGCATGGATTCCAAGAAAAAGAATATTCCTTTGATGCCCAAAGATTCTTTGGGAGGTAAAATTTCTCTTTGTCAAAATGCATTCAAGTGTACAGTCATTTTTCTCAGTTTTTCACAAGGAATACAATGGCAAGGTCAGATTCTCCTTTTGAGCAGTGGATTTGTAGATTCCAAGCAGAAGAGAATCTTCAAGAATCTTGAGGGAATCTCCCAAATTCCTTAGAGGCCGAAATTTGGCAGAGTCGGAATGAGGTCAAATTATACTCATTCTACTTAGAATTTCAGAAGGATCTCAATGGTGAGGTCAGATTCCTATTTTGAGTTGCAGATTTTCAGTCAGCCATGGAGCAACATATTTTAGGAATCTATGGGGAATCTAAAATATTCCTTATAGCATAGATTTCGACAATACTATAATTATGAAAGTTAAAAGTCGATCCTACACCTCTCAGTGACAGGAATCTAGCGGTGTAGTCAGATTTTCCATATGAACTTTTATTTTTCAACCATTTTCCATATTGGAGTAATGGTGTTAGACTTTAGAGTATGGGCAGTCGATTTCATATCTTTCGACTCCATGATTTTGATGGTGCATTCAGATCTAGCAGCTGAGAATTATATTCTTCAGTCAACTTTAGAGTTGAGGTATATGAAATGTTGTTGCCATGTATTTCATTGATTATCGTTGTGAGATCACTAGTACAAAATGGCTAATTAGTTACTAAAAAAACGAGTAGAATTTGCATATAAATGACTATTTTTCAGTCGATGACCAATAGTAGCTAATTTACAATATCTTATAACGCGACCAACTTTTGGTCATTTTTAACTTAGTCATTAATTGGTTATCTCAATTTTGTTTTCTTGTTGTATATGGTCATTAATTTGGTCATTAATTTGGTCATTAATTTAGTCACTAATTTAGTCATTAATTTAGTCATTGATTTGATCATTAATTTAATAATTGATTTGGTCATTGATTTGATCATTAATCTGGTCATTGATTTGGTCATTGATTTAATATTTAATTTGGTCATTAATTGTCACAATTAATGACCAAATATACAACAAAATATATTACTATATGATCACCCGACAAAACCAATTAATGACCAAAGAAATATGACCAAAATGTTGGTTGTGTTATAAGATATTGTAAATTAGCTACTAATAGTCATATATATGCAAATTTTAGTCATCGTTTGAAACCAATTAATGACCGAAGAAATATGACTAAATTTTAGTCGTATTATAAGATACTGTAAATTAGCTACTAATAGTCGTATATATGCAAAATTTAGTCGTCATTTGTAGTAAAAAATTCATCATTTGCAGTAATCATTTATTCATTATATAAACGACTAATTTAGTAGTTTGTATTCATTTCATTTACTTTCATTAATAATAATTACAAATGACTAATTTAGTTGTATATTCATTTTATTTGTGCTCATCATTAATCAATATAAACTACTATTTTAATAGTTTTATATTGATTTTATCTGTTCATTATTAATCAACATAAATTAATTAGTATGATTTTGCAACTAAATTTAAAAAAATATTTCATACAAATTACATGTTCATCTAATATGAAAATGCAAAGTTACATTTGTTAATTACAATACCAAGTAATATCAAGTGCAACTATAAATAATTCCAACCACATAAATTATATTATATAAAATGTCAAGTATTACAATATGAGTTTCCAACTTAATATTGGTTGGAGGACAATTTACAAATAAAATATTTTTGATCACTTAGAAGCATTATCATTATCTTTCCAAGGAATTGCAAGTGAATTCGCCAACTCTGAAAACATGACCATCAGTCTTTATGTGTGTGTCCTATGTGGGATATTGGCTGTATGGGTACCACTAGACCAGTACACTTCTCTCTCTTTGTCACTCTAGTGTTATTGTTCCCCTTTTTCTTCAATCCTTGCTTCTTACCATCAATACTGAGTCCATTTTCTGCAAAAATAAAACAAAAAAAGTTACAATGCAAAGTATAAGACATGAAAGTCAATTAACACTAGAAGATAAACTAAAGTAGACTATAAAGGAATTATACGATATATACCTCAACATCAGCAATATTGTTAATGTCATTTTATCTCCATAAAAGCAAGAAACTCGAACAAGTTTTCTTTGGTTAGGAAATAGTGGCCACTATGTGGCCAGATGACCTGTATAAACAAAGCAAATAAAATGTCACAAATAAACAAAATAGAGCTAGCAATTTCTACTAAGAATGTCTCATGCTCCACTTTTGTAGTTGTATCGTTTCCTCTAGTTATCTCTAAGTAGTGACACTTCAACAATAAAAATGGTTAGTAGAAATCTAATGGGTGGAGCAAAGTATTGCTGACACAAGATTAAAACAAGAAACAAAAAAAGAATAAGACAAGATTTTGTAAATTGTGATACTAACCAGGAATATAGCTTCAATATAGTGATCTTCAATTATCAACGTACTATTCCAAGGTAAAAGGAATCCAATTTCCATAAGCCAACAAATTATGTATACCCCTTGTTTTCCCTGTAATTAATTGAGCAAGATTAGCACACACAATTTCCATTTAGAATCTCTAAAATGATTCTATAAATATTCAAAGAAAACTTGATGTTACTCATTCATTTTTCTCTGATGCAGACAAAATTGAATATGCTAACTTGTTTTTTAGCTGGAGAGTTTTGTAATTTATCGTGTCCAAAATCATTTTTTATTTTCATGACTGCTTTTTTTTAATGATCAGGCAACGGGTTTATATTTGATCAAAAAAACATATTTTTAAGAATATATTCCCTTTTTCTAATTCAAAGCTAGATTTCCTTCCAGTTTATGACATTCAAACAAACTAGAATCATTTTCCTTTAACAAGTCATTATTGTAATATACTACTAAACAGACAACTACATAATGAAGCTATTAGTGGTGGAATACTAATAAATCACAAATACAAGAAAGAAATAACACCACTATTTCCTAGACATGCCAAGTCTTTATCCTCTTGGTTGGAAATATTACTTCATGAAAACAACATATTTGACAAAGACAACTTTTCTAAAACTAACCAATGCTGGTGTATCCAACAATGTTGACATTTCTATTGGCATGCCCTCAAAATGTGTGGAAGTATCAAACAAGTGTAGTGCACTTCCCTGTAAGGTTAAAGTTTGGCAATGGAATATGTTTTCCCTTAGTCTAATTTGGTTTTAACTTGCCTTTGATAACTTAGAGAGAATGGAAATCCAATATAGAACAATGATAGAAAGCTTTCATTCATTCACACTTACCTAGATCCTAAACAAGCATTGAAGCATTATACAAATCCAAGAATGTCTCACATTCCACTAGGAAACAAAATTTCTAGATTTTGATTGTAACCCCTGAGGTTTTCTCAAATTTGTAAATAAGTAGCATCATAAATATTTTTCCTTAGTTCTCAAACCTTCTTCTGTGTGGAGCTTGAGAAAATATGTGCATACACATATCAAAATATAGCATGTTGTGGAGTACATTTACATGAAACCAATCATTCAAAATTTTATATTCTATCAAGATTGAGGCATGTGTTAAATGCCCATTATTTGCATCTCTGTGAAATTGTGTCATTAATAATTTGAAGGTTATTGGCTTACTAGTATGATCTAATTATTTCTTTGTGCAAGATGTTTTTTCACTCGTATTTTTAAAATTTTAATGTTTATGAGCAGTATATATATACAGTGTATGCTTCGAATAATAAAAGAGGCAAATATTTTTCCATCAATAGAATTCAATTATTTGCATATGGTGTAAATTTAGTAGTTCTATTGGTGGTAATTAGGGTCAACCTAAACAGTTATTTTGCATAAATCAAAAGAAGTACAAAGTGATAATAGGAAGGACTCATGTGAAATTTTCTAATTGTACATGTTGAACCTGCAAGTGTTAATGTTGTTGTGCTCAATTTCTTATTGGGGTACCTATTAGCTGACAAATTTTGTACAAATGTTTGAAATGATACTAAATAAGATGGACCTGAGGGAATAAAGAACGAAAGAAAAATACAATACTTCACTGAGATCTATAGGTGATATATATATATATATATATATAAAGCCACGGGCCCATTTCTTGCAATGACCTCTCCTAGAGTCTTACACCATAACTACTTTCCCATGTTAAACCATCATTTTGTGTCATTAGCAAGCCTTCTTTAGACAGTCCATTGGCCTCTGACTTAAATTATCTATAAATATGATGGAATGGTATATTCAAGAACTGTGCCTTGATTGTCTTCAACTACTCCAGAATGGGTTGCGAAAACAATTCTTCCATCCTAAAGCCCCATTCAACCAATTGATAACCAAGGAATCCCCAAAGACCTAGGATTCAATCACCTCTCCTCTATTGCTACTATTAACAAAAAATTTAGTGCCTTTATTTCATCACAAATGTTAGAGCCTGTACCAATAAATGCTTTAATTTTTGAAGATATGAGTATAATATAATCACTATGGTATATGATACCTCCTGCAACATATTTTTCTTATTGACCTTGACTGCCACTGTTGAAAATTGAAATAACACCATTCCCATTCTTAACAATAGAAAGATGGATCAATGTCCTTTCTTTACCAGTGTTAGGGGATTTTTTACTTTGAAAGCTCAGTGATGACTTGGAGACACACTGAAATGATGGCTAAACCTTACCTTGAAAGATGTCAAAGTTTCTGGCACGCTGAATACATCAAAACACCATATGATGCAATGCCTTACAACCCTTTAAGTCTTTATTCAAAACCTAGTATTTTAAATTGAACACGATATCGCTCATAGGTATATATGCATCTAGTCACTTAGTTTTTTTAATATTTTTGAACTTCTAGAGCTTCTTCCACTATGAGGTTGCTCCTCATGAATTATCTACAAATATATATTTATATACTAGCCTCAAAGTATATACCCCTATGGTAGAATTCTTTGACCAGACAAAAGAATCCTCCTCCTTTCTCAGCCTCATGTAATTCTTCTAAATTTGTACTAGATATTCCTGACACTATTCTACTTCCCTCTATGATAACTTTAACTCTACCTCACTTAGCTATCCCTCGTTCTAAATAGGTTTGGGAATTAGATCTATTGTTGTGCCAAGTAATGAATTTTTTGGTTCCAAACAGGTGTGGAAATTGGATCGGTTGTCTGTGCCATGTAATGGATTCCTTGGTTCTATAATCTGATGATCAACAAGACAACCTATCTAATCCAATCTTCCATTGATAGTGGTTTTATATACTTATGAATAATCACTTTCCTGTGTATGAATTTCTTAGAAATCAACCTCTATAGACTCTTGGTTGTCTAAGCCTTACCAAAGGAATGTATGTTTTCTAAACCCAATCCACCAACTTCCTTTGGTTTAGATAATGGCCGCCACTTACTAAAGAGATTCCCTCTTTTTCTCTCTTACATGCTCACAAAAATTTGAAACATTTCTTCCTAATAAGGGTAGTAATGGAAACAAATGTAATTAAATTTGGATTGCAACAAAAAAACATTGGAATGCTCCAGATAGGTAGAACACCATTGAGAACTTGATCTGGCATGGTGCAGAAAAAAACCTCTCGATCCCTTGGAACAGTGACAGAGCCTCCAAAACCTAGTTGCACTAACAGCTGTGATGCAGATATCACAATTAACAGCAAAGAAAAATTCACAAGGTACTCCATTTTATAGCCTAAATCTACCTCAGGCTGAAAGAAGGCAGAGTTCAGGGTAACATCAAACCACGCCCAGTCTGGTAGCTAGCCCTACCAGAACAGGAGAGGGCTCTCTCCGAGTCAATCTCAGCAAAAATAATCAATAGGGCTTGAGATGACTTGAAATAAAGACTAATTTTAGGCTAGGTATATAATTAAAAGAATTTGATTTGATTTTGGGGGTTTTTTGTTGGATCAAAGGGAAAGACAGTTTTGGGTCCGGGGATGAGGCCTAGTTTTTGCAGAGTTCTGAATGGGGCAAGGAAGGAAATTATTTTGATGCTTTGAATTGAATGAATGGATAGTTCAGACTGGTGAGGAGCTGAAGAGGGCAAGAGGCTTTCAATAATCCTCTTCAAACAGATGAAAACATGGAAAATTAAACAAAACTGAAGGCAGAGCAAAGCAATCTAATGAATTCCACCTTTATCACTCATTTGTTTAATTTGAGAAGAAAGGAGAAGGAAAATGGTACACATAAAAAACATCAGTGAACTTACAATCACATAGAGAAAACACCATCAAAAAATAGAGCCACATGGATCCCAAAGAGTGCTGCAAACCCTGGTCTATTCCTTTGCCAAAATTGCAGAGATGAAATGTACAATGAAGTGCCAAGCAATCCCAAATGTCCAACCTCTAAAAATGACTGAAGAATTACAATATATAGACAAGCCTAACTCATCCCCATGCCTCTAGGGGTCGAGCTCACTAGCTTAGGAGCTGTTTCAACAAGATCTAAACTAAGAACTGGAAAATAGGCAATGAAACAGTTTGCCTCTATAAGATAGGAAACTGATTCATTCAGTTACATTTCACTTTTTGGTGAATGAATCTACTTGAATGAGTAAAAATGTGCCAAAATTATATCAAAGTTATGAAATTACATAAATTTACATCAATGTCTGTACATATGAGGATAAAAAAATTCAAACTGGCCAAAACTAGGCGAAAATCTGAACTGCTGAGTGAAAATTAGGCCAAATTTCCCAATGCGTCGCGCCTAAAATCTCTATGTGTAGTGAAAATTTGAGGCTGATTTTGAGGGCCTTCCTGAAGTCCAAATTGAGCATAGGATAGCTCGTTGGAAAGCCCTACCTGTCTAATTTCCAACCCAAGTGGAATTTCTAGACTTGGTTTCCATTTTCCCCTCCAAAAATCAAATCTCCCAACACTGCTTCCTGTGTGTCCAAAAACTGGCAGAAAGGTCATTTTTGAGGTGTTCTTGACCCTTTAGGCAAACCAAGACTTGTCAAAAACCTTAGGTAATGGGTAGGCATGCATACATTTTGATGAAAAATCTAGAAATGAAAATTTTTCCTCCAAAGGAGCTACCAATTATAAGTGCGCGCCAAGTGGCGCTACGCGTCGGGCAGAAAAATCTGTGTTTAGGCCAAAAAATTCAAAATTGACAAAATTTTTCCCAAATTTCTTGAAATTTGGGCTGAAGGTCCCTCATCAAGCACTATGCTGGGCCAAAGAAGCTTCAGCCAAAATCTGGAGTCTATCATGCCTTTTACGACGCTTTAGTGCCCTCCTTAGCCTCGCCTTCAGGATCTTGATCCTCGCTTTGCAAACATGATGTCGCGCGCAATAATGGTTCTTCATGTGTCTGAGCATGTTCTTTTCCTTGTTTTACTTTTCCAACAACTTCTCAAGATGAATATTGACCCTCTCAAGCCAAGTCTCTCTATCAGCCTCAATCTCCCGCTCAATGGGTGTCATCTCGGTTTGGCTTCTTTGGGCAGCTTGCCGATTCTCACGGATGTTTTGCAACTCCATGATCGTCTGCTAATCCTCCAACTGTTTGTTTCGCTGCTCCAGGTATTTTATGATCCATTTATCTCTTTGCAACTTGACGGTCAAGGTATCGATCTAAGCCTTCTGCTCTTGAATGGTCTCTCTCAACTTTGAGCTTAGAGAGCTCAAGTCCTCATCAATCAATATGAAATCAGTATCTTGGCCTCCTGAAGGGCCCTCATCCTGCATAGGCCTCTTACCTTTGTCCTGTACCTGTACCTATGCTGTTGATGACAGCAACGAGACCCCTTCCACCCCGGGTGGAGATAGTACTCGTCGGGATGCTGCAAATAATCCTCTCGTGCCTCTCTGATAAGTAACATATGTCGACACACTAATAGGCTCTGTCTCGTGACCTTCAAGCTGATGTGAAGGTTCACCTACATCATGGAAAACCTCTGGAGGAAGCTGAGGAGCTGTGAAGAAGTCATGGGAAATGAAATCCTCCCATGAAATACCCGCAATCCAAGTTGATGTACAACCACGATCTTCATGAGCGCATAGTGATAAATACTATTGTACTGCTGCTCGGGAGTTTTCTTCTGCACAAGAGTGGTCATTCTCTCAATGTTCCATCACATGAAATAAGGTATGTTCATCATCCTCACTCTGGTGAAATGCATCAATAACCTGATGTGGTATGCATATAGGCGTGAAAACCGGCCCTCACAACTGAAATATCTGATAATGAGTTTCATCAGAGGCGCATAGGATTCCTTTAGGAACCCGAATGGGAATACTCTGCTGAGATGGGAATACTCTGCTAAGTTTCCTCACATAGCTAGGCCTGATGTATGGTTCATAATGCACTCTGTCCACCTGCTTTCTTTTGTTCCACTGTTCACCCACATTCAGTATTCTAGTTGCTTGAGAGATGGTTTCCGGTGTCAAAGTGAAATTTACACCAGCAAGAGTCACCTGACCATCACGCAAATGTAATAGAAACAAACGAGCAAAATCCTGATGATGATGAATCCTAGCATTCATCTCACAATACTGATAGCATGACTGATCATGAAAACATGCCATGGCAAGTGGGACAGCCTACAATTGAGTCAATGAGGTGGGCTTTTCTCTCACATGTTTGCCACCTTTACGAGGCCTTCTCGGTGCATGTAGCTCAATGGTAGAATCACTATCTCTGTCATATTATGTATCAGTGTCTATCTCCATGGTACTTAAGGTTAATGCAAGGTGTATGTTGGCTCGAATGAGATGAAGAATGAGAATTTGGTGCTTTGTTTCAATTGCCAAATATGTGTCAAAGGGAGGGACTGTAGGAGATATAGGGAAGTGAGGAAAATGGGATTTTAATCAAATAATAACTTACCTTTTGAAAACTTTTGATTTTAAAAACTTAGGGACAAGGGACAACCACTTGACTGTTTGGGAAACTTGGGGTTTGGGAATTTTACAAGTGAGATGGGAAAGTGTAAATGATAGGAAATGAAATGACTTGGGATAGGGAAATGGGGTTTAGGAATGAGTGACTTGGGATATAAGGGAATAGGGGAGGACTGTAATGATAATATAACAGTGAGAGGGAGGAATAAACAAGAGGGGAATGAAGTATTTGGCACCAAAATTAATTTCAAAACCCTAGGAGCATTTCTTAATCAAGACAATAGGGTTTGAGTTTTTTGTATTTAAATTTTCATACCAACACCAAACACTTGTTAAGAGAAATTAGGAAGTGGCTTTGACTTACTCAAACAAGGAGAGACTGAGCAAAATTTGATGGGTGAAAGGAATGGAAAAAATCTTGTGTTCTGGCCCAATGTGCCGCGCACCAACCCAATGCATAGTGCCACAACCCAATGTGTAGCGCCACATCCCAATGCGTAGCGTCTTTTTGCAGGAGGATTTTGGAGGCCTTCCTAGTGTCCAAATTGGGTGTGGAATAGATATTTGGAAATATTATTGAGTCTACTTTCCAACCCAACTGTAATTTTTCAATTTGGAGTTCATTTTCCCTATCAAAAATCAAATCTCCCAAGATTGGTCAAAATGAGCAAAATGAGACTGCCTCAAGGCAGAGTGCTGTTGCAGTCAACTTTTGAAGGTCTTCCTCAACTCCAAAGTGAGCTCATGATAGCTCATTGGAAATATATTTGTTTCTAGTTATCACTTGAATCATCAAGAAAGTCATTTGGCCAACCAAGCTAGTAGAAATCTTGATTTTCCCAAGGTCACTTCAGAGGTGCATCAATTCTTCTGAGGCAACTGTATTTTTGACATTTCTCTAAAACCATGAAACCTGTGTAAGAAGTGAAGGAGGTTTTTCTTCCTTGGCCTGTTGTGGAAAAAAAAATCTCTCAGTTTTACCAAATTCATATTTTATTTCTTACGAACATCATTGGAGTAAAACCTATCCCAATGTGTGGAACAAGGGATTTGGCGAAATGAAGCGAAATGAAGGGGATAAGGGGTTTCTAAATTCTTGAGAAAATTTTGGGAAGTAGGGAGGGATGTTAGGAAGTAGGGGAAAGTGGAATTTCAGAGATTGAGTGAGTGGAAGGGGTCCAAAAGGGCAAAACACAGGCCTAGCCTAGAAAATTGCCAAGTTGTAGCAAGAAACTAGGGTTTGTGCAAAAATTTGGAATTTGGGAGATCTCAATGATGGGAAGTGTTTAATAAGGTACATTAAGGATAGGGGAAGGTGTATGAACATCAGGATATGAGTTTTGCTAATGATTTGACCATCCAAGAGAAATTACCTTCAAAACCCTAGGAGAGGGAAATGAACCTTACCTAGGCACAACTGAAGCATGAAAAAGGTGTAAAAGGACCCATTGGAACCTGACATGATGATGAAAACCTCTGAATGATGGTACACTCAGCTGAATGGTGACATGGACCGACATTTGGACAACTTTGACAAGAGTAAAATCAAACCCTAGACCTAATGCCTAGTGACCAAATTTTTCTTGAAGACTCACTGAAATGAAAAAATTTAACCTTGACACCTTAACATCACTTTGTAAGAGCATGTTTGATCACTGGAGGAAGGCTGTAAAGACTGACACTAAAATTGGCTCCAATGGGGATGGTAGCTCCTTGGAGGTGCCAAGAACTACAGATCTTTGGAAAGCAGACAATGTCTTCATCCATTGGGCAATGGAGTCAAAAACTCAAGCTGAAATGCTTGACTGAAAACTAATGACTTGACAACACAAAATTGACTCTCACTCAACTAAGAACTGACTCAATACTTAAATACAATAGACAAACTGGAAAATATGCTCAATATGAAGCTTATTCAATACAACCTTCTCTAGTTGTTCCATTCATCACCTGATCAAGTGAAATGAAACAAACAATACAACCATGTAAGAATCCCGGTTGTTGTTTGGATTCTCCGCAAGTGCTCGCTTATGAAAAAAAAGAGAGAACTAATGAAAGGAAACTCCCATGAAAACTTGTGAACAGATCCGTTGAATACTATGGATTCTCTATCTGCCTCCAAAAACACTGCATAAGGATCTTGAAGTTCATGCACACTGGGACTTAGCTCATCCAATGGATTACTTCTTTTCTCCTCATACTACGAATGAAAAATTTGTTTTGAGCTTTGTGACGATACTCCTGCTAAAAATGACAAAGAGACCAGCTGCCGAATCGAGTTTGTATCAGTACGCGTTTCAAGCTTACATATAGTCAATGGAGAAATACTTTGACTGCAGACATCATCCAACACATCAGCTATTGGATCGTGAAAAACTTGAAAAGACTGTTGCAACCCATTTTATATTGTTTCTGATGAGATTACATGATTTCCTACGGGCTGCTCATTTGAAGATTTACTATGCAATTTACCCTTCAAAAACTAAAATGATTCAAAACAAAATGGTACGGAATCATCTTGTATCATTTGATCATATGTGCCAGCTTCCAAGTCTTCATCTGCAACTTGACAATCAATGGCATTCGGGGGCTGCAAATCTGGATATGAGAAATATTGAACAAGGTTTTCATTGCCCTCAAGATGGTCCAAATCAAGACTTGTTGACAGTTGATTTTGGATTGCATGAAAGTTGTCTCTAATGAACTGAAACGAGTCAAAAAAAAAGAGGCAAATATCCTTCACTTACTTCAAAATTTGTTACACTTTCCTCATCATTTCCATAGCTGATATGTGATGGCTGAACATTGTATTCAAGCTGCTGAAAGTGAACTTCCTCCTTCCACAAACTAGCTACTGATTTGTCTGCAAGATTAGCTTCTATTTGGAGAACATAATCCTCATCATACTGATCAAACTGAGGCAAATCATCAATATAAAACACATCATCAAGCTTACATGTCAAATCAACAGATCTCTCTTCTCCAAGATGATCTACAAAACAATCATCATCAGATCTATGACAGCTGGGATAAGAAACAAAATGTTTTGGATCAGCAACTTGTTCTTCTTCAATCATCGAGCCATGGGCTTGAACATTATACTCATTCCTTGTGATGATCTTTTGCATCATCTCTTCCACTGCACTTACCAACATGTCAAGCTTTACCTCTGGAGATATCGATTTCTCCGGATCTATGCTTTTCATCTCTTCTTCCTTCAACTTTTCCCTTCGGATCAGCAAATGAGCCTCTACATCTACTGCACTGTTCTGCATCTCTTCAAGTGTTGCAAGATTCCTTTCTCTCAACTGAAACTCCATTTCCGGATCAAAGGCACCCGGGTAGTGCAAGAGAGCAGATCCAAGAGGAGGTCTTATATCTACTGGCTTCGAATAATAAACTTGGTTAAATCTGGTAGAAAAATATTGTACTGTCTCCCCTGGCTATCTTTTTAGCTGGTTATACTCTTCTATAATCAAGAAAGGGTTCTGTCTAATCACCCACCTATCAAGGAAAAGTTTGACGAACTGCTGGAAATTTGAGATGCTCGCATCAGGCAGGGTTTTGAACCAACTCTTGACTTTTCCTTGAAAAGAAAGAGCAAAAAGCCTAATATTGACATCCTCTTCATCAACTTCAAAAAGGTCAAGAAAAGACTCAAAATTCAAAACATGTCTCTCAGCAATGATGTTGTCGCATTCCCCATCAAATATTGGTAGATATAGGTCATAATTTTTAGGGAAAGCATGGGATATATGAGGTAAAATCAAAGGCTTGTATCGATCTGGAATTTTACAAGGTATAGGGGTATGTACAAATGCTGCAGAATCAGTCTTGGTCTCTTTAAGCTCATAAGTTTGAAGACGGTCATCACAAGGTTCAGAAGAAAGGTCTTGATCAAGCTCAAAAGCATGCAAATCTTTGGTATTTACAATCTTCAAAGGGAAAGAGTCAACTGCAGGCCGAGGGTCTTTTCTCAAATACAATATACTTTGTAAATCCTTCTTGATATTCTCGGGAAAAGAGAAGAAATAATTTATGACAAAGAACAAAATGTCTTGGATGAAATTCCAACTTGAATACCTGATCTTTCCATATTGTCCTTTCATGTTTCTGCTAATCAGGTTCATCCTCCAGTGGAGTCCTTGGATCTGATCTCGAAACTGATTTAGAGTCACCAGGTGAATGATTTCAGCCTTGCGGTGTCTGATCGTTGTCCACCATCAACAATCAGATCTGAACTTGATTAGATCTTACTAAGGAAACTAGATGTTTAGTTCATAAACTAGACCGGAGATTGACTGAAGCAGCACTCATCTACTTTCACTAATGCAAAGCAAGAGCATTTCGAAGGCTACCTGGCTAACTTCAGGCTCCATCTGTATTTTATAAAGAAAACAAAAAAAAAAATTCCCCATTATGGTCACCACTATGTTATAGCCTAAATCTACCTCAGGCTGAAAGAAGGAAAAGTTCAGGGTAACATCAAACCATGCTCAGTCTAGTAGCTAGCCCTACCAAAACAGGAGAGGGCTCTCTCTAGGTCAATCTCAGCAAAAATAATCAATAGGGCTTGAGATGACTTGAAATAAAGACTAATTTTAGGCTAGGTATATAAGTAAAAGGATTTTATTTGATTTTGGGGGTTTTTTGTTGGATCAAAGGGAAAGGCAGTTTTGGGTCCGGGGATGAGGCCTAGTTTTTGCAGAGTTCTGAATGGGACAAGGAAGGTAATTTTTTTGATGCTTTGAATTGAATGAATGGATAGTTCAGAATAGTGAGGAGATGAAGAGGGCAAGAGGCTTTCAATAATCCTCTTCAAATAGATGAAAACATGGAAAATTAAACAAAACTCAAGGCAGAGCAAAGAAATCTAATGAATTCCACCTTTATCACTCATTTGTTTAATTTGAGAAGAAAAGAGAAGGAAAATGATACACATAAAAAACATTAGTGAACTTACAATCACATAGAGAAACACACCATCAAAAGATAGAGCCACTTGGATCCCAAAGAGTGCTGCAAACCCTGGTCTATTCCTTTGCCAAAATTGCAGAGATGAAATGTACAATGAAGTGCCAAGCAATC
Source organism: Pinus albicaulis (assembly GCA_034641835.2). Classification (NCBI taxonomy): domain Eukaryota; kingdom Viridiplantae; phylum Streptophyta; class Pinopsida; order Pinales; family Pinaceae; genus Pinus; species Pinus albicaulis. The sequence goes on from CM076583.1 coordinate 433,024,745, forward strand.
CCAGATGTCCAACCTCTGAAAATGACTGAAGAATTACAAGATATAGACAAGACTAACTCATCCCCATGACTCTAGGGGTCGAGCTCACTATTTTAGGAGCTGTTTCAACAAGATCTAAAATAAGAATTGGAAAATAGGCAATGAAACAGCTTGCCTCTATAAGATAGGAAACTGATTCATTCAGTTACATTTCACTTTTTGGTGAATGAATCTACTTGGATGAGTAAAAGTGTGCCAAAATTACATCAAAGTTATGAAATTAAATCAAGTTACATCAAGAGTTGTACATATGAGGATAAAAAAGTCAAACTGGCCAAAACTAGGTGAAAATCTGAACTGCTAAGTGAAAATTAGGCCAAATTTCGCAATGCGCCGCGCCTGAAATCTCTATGCGTAGTGAAACTTTGAGGATGACTTTGAGGGCCTTCCTGAAGTCCAAATTGAGTGCAGGATATCTCGTTGGAAATCCTTGCCTGTCTACTTTCCAACCCAAGTGGAATTTCTGGATTTGGTTGCCATTTTCCCCTCCAAAAATCAAATCTCCCAACACTGCTTCCTGTGTGTCCAAAAAGTGGCAGAAAGGTCATTTTTTAGGTGTTTTTGACCCTTTAGGCAACCCAAAACTTGTCAAAATCCTTAGGTAATTGGTAGGCATGCATAATTTCTGATGAAAAATCTAGAAATGCAAATTTTTCCTCCAAAGGAGCTGCCAATTATAAGCGCGCACCAAGTGGCGCTATGCGTCGGGCGAAAAAATCTGTGTTTGGGCCAAAAAATTCAAAATTGACAAAATTTTTCCCAAATTTCTTGAAATTTGGGCTGAAGGTCCCTCATCAAGCACTATGCTAGGCCAAAGAAGCTTTGACAAAAAATTGGAGTCTATCATGCCTTTTACGACGCTTTACTGCCCTCCTTAGCCTCGCCTTCAGGATCTTGATCCTCGCTTTGCAAACAAGATGTTGCGCCCAATAATGGTTCTTCATGTGTCTAAGCATGCTCTTTTCCTTGTTTTCCTTCGCCAACAGCTTCTCAAGATGAATACTGACCCTCTCAAGACAATTCTCTCTATCAGCCTCAATCTCCCACTAAATGGGTGTCATCTCGGTTTGGCTTCTTTGGGCAGCTTGCTGATTCTCACGAATGTTTTGCAACTCCATGATCATCTGCTAATCCTCCAACTGTTTTTTCCGCTGCTCCAAGTAGTTTATGATCCATTGAGCTCTCTGCAACTTGACGGTCAAGGTATCGATCTCAACCTTCTGCTCCTTAATGGTCTCTCTCAACTTTGAGCTTGGAGAGCTCAAGTCCTCATCAATCAATATGAAATTAGTATCCTGGCCTCTTGAAGGGCCCTCATCCTGCATAGGCCTCTTACGTCTATCCTGTACCTGTACCTGTGCTACTGATGACGGCAACGAGACCCCTTCCACCGCGGGTGGAGATAGTACTCGTCGGGATGCTGCAAATAATTCTCTCGTGCCTCTCTGATAAGTAACATATGTCGGCACACTGATAGGCTCTGTATCGTGACCTTCAGGCTGATGTGAAGGTTCACCTGCATCATGGAAAACCTTTGGAGGAAGCTAAGGAGCTGTGAAGAAGTCATGGGAAATGAAATCCTCCCATCAAATACCCGCAATCCAAGCTGATGTACAACCACGATCTTGATGAGCACATAGTGATAAATACTATTGTACTACTGCTCAGGAGTTTTCTTCTGCACAAGAGTGGTCATTCTCTCGATGTTCTGGAACATGAAATAAAGTATGTTCATCATCTTCACTCTGGTGAAATGCATCAATAACCTGATGTGGCATGCATATAGGCGTGAAAACCGGCCCTCACAACTGAAATATCTGATAATGAGTTTCATCAGAGGTGCATAGGATTCCTTTAGGAATCGAAATGGGAATACTCTGTTGAGTTGCCTCACATAGCTAGGCCTAATGTATGGTTCATAATCCACTCTGTCCTCCTACTGTCTTTTGTTCCACTGTTCACCCACATTCGGTATTCCAGTTGATTCAGAGATTGTTTCCGGTGTCAAAGTGAAATTTACACCAACAAGAGTTACCTAACCATCACGCAAATGCAATACAAACAAATGAGCCAACTCTTGATGATGACGAATCCTAGCAATCATCTCACAATACTGATAGCATGACTGCTCACAAAAACATGCCATGGCAAGTGGGCAATCCTACAATTGAGTCAATGAGGTGGGCTCTTCTCTCACATGTTTGCCACCTTTACGAGGCCTTCTCGGTGCATGTAGCTCAGTGGTAGAATCACTATCTCTGTCATATGATGTATCAGTGTCTGTCTCCATGGTACTCAAGGTTAATGCAAGGTGTATGTTGGCTTGAATGAGATGAAAAATGAGAATTTGGTGCTTTGTTTCAATTGCCAAATATGTGTCAAAGGGAGGGACTGTAGGAGATATAGGGCAGTGAGGAAAATGGTGTTTTAATCAAATAATAACTTGCCTTTTGAAAACTTTTGATTTGAAAAACTTAGGGACAAGGGATAGCCACTTGACTGTTTGGGAAACTTGGGGTTTGGGAATTTTACAAGTGAGATGGGAAAGTGTAAATGATAGGAAATGAAATGACTTGGGATAGGGAAATGGGGTTTAGGAATGAGCGACTTGGGATATAAGGGATTAGTGGAGGAATGTAATGATAATATAACAGTGAGAGGGAGGAATAAACAAGAGGGGAATGAAGTATTTGGCACCAAAATTAATTTCAAAACCCTAGGAGCATTTCTTAATCAAGACAATAGGGTTTGAGTTTTTTGCATTTAAATTTTCATACCAACACCAAACACTTGTTAAGAGAAATGAGGAAGTGTCTTTGACTTACTCGAACAAGGAGAGACTGAGAAAAATTTGATGGGTGAAAGGAATGGCAAAAATCTTGTGTTCTGGCCAAATGCGCCGCGCACCAACCCAATGAGTAGCACCACATCCCAATGTGTAGCGTATTTTTGCAGGAGGATTTTGGAGGCCTTCCTGGTGTCTAGATTGGGCATGGAATAGCGCTTGGGAAATCTTATTGAGTCTACTTTCCAACCCAACTGGAATTTCTCAATTTGGAGTTCATTTGCCCTGTCAAAAATCAAATCTCCCAAGACTGGTCAAAATGAGCAAAATGAGACTGCCTCAAGGCAAAGTGCTATTGCAGTCAACTTTTGAAGGTCTTCCTCAACTCCAAATTGAGCTTAGGATAGATCATTGGAAAGCTCTTTGTGTCTAGTTATCATTTGACTCATCATGAAAGTCATTTGGCCAACCAATCTAGTAAAAATCTTGATTTTCCCAAGGTCACTTCAGAGGTGCATCAATTCTCTTGAGGCAACTGTATTTTTGACATTTCTCTAAAACCATGACACCTGTGTAAGAATTGAAGGAGGTTTTTATTCCTTTGCCTGTTTTGGACAAAAAAAACTCTCATTTTTCAAAAATTCATCTTTTATTTCTCAGGAACATCATTGGAGTAAAACCTATCCCGATGTGTGGAACAAGGGATTTGTCGAAATGAAGCGAAATGAAGGGGATAAGGGGCTTCTAAATTCTTGAGAAAATTTTTGTTAGTAGGTAGGGATGTTAGGAAGCAGGGGAAAGTGGAATTTTAGAGATTGAGTGAGAGGAAGGGGTCCAAAAGGGCAAAACACAGGCCTAGCCTAGAAAATTGCCAAGTTGTAGCAAGAAACTAGGGTTTGTGAAAAAATGAGGAATTTGGGGGATCTCAGTGATGGGAAGTGTTTAATAAGGTACATTAAGGATAAGGGAAGGTGTATGAACATCAGGATACAATTTTTGCTGATGATTTGACCATCCAAGAGAAATTACCTTCAAAACCCTAGGAGAGGGAAATGAACCTTACCTAGGCACAACTGAAGCATGAACAAGGTGTAAAATGACCCATTGGAACCTGACATGATGATGAAAACCTCTGAATGATGGTACAATCAGCTGAATGGTGACATGGACTGAAATTTGGACAACTTTGACAAGAGTAAAAGCAAACCCTAGACCTAATGCCTAGTGACCAAATTTTGCTTGAAGACTCACTGAAATGACAAAATTTAACATTGACACCTTAACATCACTTTGTAAGAGCATGTTTGATCACTGGAGGAAGGCTGTAAAGACTGACACTAACACTCCAAAAGAATTCAATAGCTTCATATGTCTCTAAAAACCAAGGTGCATGCTCTTGCTTGTCATTTTCAATATCTTTGTCTTTTTTTGTTTCCATTCCTTGCTATGAGATAATGATACTATCCAGAGTAAATGAACCATTGCTTCAAAAGTAGTCAAAAAGAATTTTAATCGTACCATGGTCATAGAAATAATTCACCATTGTTGTATTACATTCTTGGTTGCTGCACTAAGTAATCCTATATCATCACAATGTCGATTGTGAACTACAAAAAAGGAGCATGTTGTATCATCTCATCCAAGGCAGATGATAAGGACCTAAGAGTGTCACTTGCCAAAGCACGTAAGTAGGCTTTTGAGGTAAAAAAATTCACAAAATATCTTAGAGCACCACAATCATTAATAGCTTGAAGTCTGAGGTTATTAATTCACAAAGCATCTAAGCATTGTGGTATACAATCTACTGCATCTACAGAAGGGAGGATACCAACCATGATGATATCCAAAAAAGCATTAGGCAGACCAGCAACATCTAGAGAAAAATAGCAAGTTGGATCTTTGTAAATAAGATCACTTGCGACTATAGTTGCAAGTGAAAAGACCCCAACACCAAATTCCTTTGATCTTCTGAATATAGTGCACGATAAAAATGGCAAAGAACTCTCTTCAGATCTTATAGTCATGTAGTATTTCCAGGAGCATATGCGCCAAGAGATAGAGCCCAAGGCAAAGCCTTCAAAATAATTCTTCTATGATAAGGAACCAATGTGTCAAGCTGAGAAATTTGCATTGCCTCTGACCTAATAGCATTTTTCAGAGGAGACTTTCCCTTGGAAACTGCTTGTGATTCTCCACTCTGCTTCCTTTCTCCTCAAAATGATAGACTTCAAACGTGCTATGGTGTTGTCCAAGGCTCCTAAACCCTTAAAGGAGGTTTCAGCAGGATTAATATTATCCATAAAAGGCTCAAGAACATGCAAAATAGTTGTTACCAAGTGTCTATGTTGTGGATCCAAATCTTTGAGAAGAGGGAGCAAAGTTGGCATTAAACCCACATCCCATAATGTAGTGTATCCAAAAGACGAAGAAACTAGAACTGTTACAAGAGAAAGAAGTGCTTCTACTAAAGATATCGAAAAATAGGATGACTCAATGGAAACTTATTTCCATTGAGCTCAGGGGGATATTGGATATTGTTGATGCAATATTCAGTATAGTTGAGAAGAGAAATATTATTACAAAGGCTTACCAAAACTCCAATCCCAGTCCTTCTAAAATGGAGCTGACATTCCAATGTTTATTTTCATTAGATCTTGCTGTGGATTGACCAACTCCATAATTGAATCTTTATTAGGGCCAAGAAGGTCATTCTCTTGATACAAGCATTACCAATTCATCTAATATCAATTAGTTTCATCTCACGTATCCCAAAGAGAGGATGCCTTTCTTGTCAAATGTGTGAGCATGAAGGTGGCACAACTATCAAAGGCAATCACCCTGCATCTCCAACTGAAAATGGAGTGCGTGCCAGATCCCAATTTTTCTTTCACGTTCCACTTAGCCAAGCCCACAATTTCTTTCGATGCTAACCAATTACTCTAGGAAATTCAAATAAGTGAGCTTGAGACCTGGAATTTGGTGTGCTAAATTTTCTTAACCCTAGGAAATGGCAAATTTAGTTTCTAGTAAATTTCCTTGTTGTAAATTAATTAAAGTTTCATCTTAATAAGTAAAAATCATTGTTGGGATTTAACATGCAAATAAAATAAAATCACCGGTAGAAAATTCTACACCAATCCTACACATGCATACACAGAAAATATGTACATCAAAATTCGGTGTTCATTAAATAATATATTATTGTTCAAGGGTTTCCTTACTAGAAGCATGGTCCTTTGTGGAAAATTACAATCTCCAACAACTATAGAAATTTTCTGGGCACCTCTGCAAGCTGTACTACCCAAATTCTCCTAAGCAACCACATGACTTTCCATATTCTCAACCTGCAGTGCAGCCTTTCTGTCACCTGTGTAGTTGTTTGCACCCCTGCCCACAACACGTGCAATAGTTTACTACTTCCTGTGGCACGTGTGACTGCTCTGCTCACTTTGCACGGCACATGTAGCCCTACTGCAGCGCACATGACCATTTTGAACCCTCCACACAACTCGTGTTTCTCTCTCAAGATGATTATGGACAAACTGTACCATTGTTGTTGGCTGATCTACAAACTTTTGTTGTACAACCTTATTGTGAATGATCCTTACTTTAGAAATCACTATGCTGCAATGCAGATTTCATACCATATACACTTGGATGAAATTCCTTTTTCATCCAATCACATGTCTAGACACTCAAATCTGTTTGGAATTACCTATCTAGTGCTACTATCATAAATATGGGGAGGATGAAGGAGATGATATCACATAAAGAAAAATCCCCCTGCACTTTCCCCACTTGTTGACATCCTAAAGGTCAAAACAGAACCTTCCATTTGTTGGAATCACAATTTCCGTTAGACCAAAACCCGCAGGCATTAGTCTCTTCTACAATCGCCAGAGTTAGGATCCACGAGAGGTGGGTAGTCCATGTTGCGAAACACACGGTGAGCATTGAACCCAATGTCCAACAATCTCCCCCCCAACGTGAGCCGAGTGAGTTTCGAACTTGAGACCTGACGCTCTGATACCACTTATTGGAATCACAATTGCTGTCAGACCAAAATCCACAGGCATTAGTCTCCGCTACAATTGCCAGAGTTAGCATCCACGAGAGGTGGTTATTCCATGTCACGAAACACATGGGGAACATTGAACCCAATGTCCAACACCATGGAGCATCACCCTCTAGACCCCTTGACACTCATATCATAGCCAAAATAGACACTTGAGTGGGAAGCTTGATCAAACCAAGCCCTTTGACATCCTTGGGGATAGTAACACATCCCAAGGGGCCAATGGAAGACCCTTTTGTTTGATTGGGACCATGGTTACAATCTCAAAATCTGCTCTAATATTGATATTGGGCCTTGCTATGCAACCAAAAAGACACATAATATATTTTCAAGTCTAGTAGGATTGTGCAACCATGGTCAAATTCCTCATAAAGGGAAGGTCTTGATGATGCTAAACAAGAAGTTTCCTTTGTATTTGCTGAAGTTACCAATTCTACATGGATATTGGAAAAAGATCTAGACTAAAGGGAATACGCAAATATCTAACAACCATCCAGGGTGGGGTAAATGTCCAAGCTAAGGGATTCTAGTTAGGAAGAGAGTCCAACACCACTAGGAAAAAAATAGTTTTTTAGTCACTAAACACATCACTTGATGCCTGGTTAATTTTGTCTAAACAAGCGGAGCATCATCAACTAAACTTATCTAAGCACTATTTGGTATATAAAAGCTAATGTATTAGTGAAAAATGTGTTCTCCATAGTCACACATCTAGGTCCAAACTCCACAAGAGTCAACATCTGAATAATGAAACTCCAATCCACTCAGTCAAAAGCTTTGTCAAATGCAATTTCAAAGAAAAGGGGTTGTTGGCTAGTTTTTCTACACATTTGAAGGTTTTACATGTTGAAAACATGGTACTGAGATTACTTGTTTGTACATAAAACTTGTGTTATTGTTAGACAACCTTCCATGGAATTTCCTAGATCCTTAGAGTCTCTTTTTTAGCCATTATCTTGTGTGCCACACTAAGAAATGTAATTGGATGCCAATCATCAATTGTGTTTGTGGCTTCGTTTTTAGGAATGTGTTTCCCAAATGACAAAAAATTTCACTAATCATGGTTCATGGCCTTGTAAATTCACACAGAATTCCATCTAGATTCTATACCCAGAGACTTGCCATTCTTCATGTAGCTAAGTGTTGCAAAATCCTCCTCTTTTGAGAAATCATCATTCTTCAACCTGCTCTAGTCACTAATACAAACCTTACGAGGCTTGAACCTACAATAAGAATTTATTGAAGCCACTACATGATCCATCACAGTATAAGGAGAAAATTATTTTGAAATCGCAGTTTGAACATAATGTCAATTGGAGTGCCAAAAAAAGAACCATTTTCATGGAGCAATCCAAGATCTTGTTCATTGCCACTTTTCTTTTCAAAAACTCAAAATAGAATTTTGAGCCCTCATATCCCTTATGAATCCACTGTAGCCTAAAACAAACTCAGACACCCTTGGAAATATATTCCCCTCTGCTTCACCTCCCTCTAAACCATTATGTCCTACCATGCATCCTCACCATAGAGGGACACATTATGGAGATCTGCTTCAATAGCAACACACATCTACTGAATTCTACCTTGTTGCAGCTCCTTTCTACCTTTTTCGGGCCATCATCCTACCCCAACCTCTCATGGTTTTGACAATACAACATATTTGGTTATAGCTTATGATCCAAGTAGATTGAAATGCATTTTTTACTGTTTCTCTAATGGAAGTATGCAATGTCCCTAGGTAATTTTTGGCCTTGGGGTTCAATCCTTATCTAGGATTTTCCAATCATGAAAATAATCATAACAACAGTGCACATTTATCAACTCATATAACAAGGAAGAGCCATCAAATAGGACAATTGAAAGATACAAGGAACTTGTTTTGGAAAGGATGATAGTAGAGGTCCTCCAGCTAAACAAACATGTTTTGAGTGGCATTTTTGAGACACTTTTGTGCCATCAAAATCACCTAGGACTGGCCCTTGGCATCATCCACACCACTTAAGGGGAGGGGGGACTCTTGACCAAGGTCTCAACATTAATACACGTTTGATTACCATCCAACTTGTTGTTGAACCACACTCCCATGGGTTGAAAGAAACTTATTTAGGAAAGGTATTTCCCTTTAATCTAGATTATGAATGGATTCTAGGTTCATTTTGCTTCAGATTTATCTCACTTGATGGCTTTCCCTAACCAAAGAGGTATCTAATTTTTCTAGGTCAAAGTTTGTGCTCAAAAGCTACATTACATAAAACATGATGTCAAAAGGTGGTTACTATGTGAAACACATCAGAAACGAAAACCCCATCAAAAGCATCATATTTGGAACGTGTTTCCTTCTTTTGTACAGGTACTGTATTGTGGGAGAAATTCATTCCATTTTGGAAAAAACATCCATGTTTCTCAAAGAAATGCCATCATTGCTACCCCTATTTCTCAAAAAATATTTTAAAAAAATGAAGCTATCCAGAAATATTTCTTTAAATCCATAATAAAAGAAAAAAACAAACAAAGACTGAAACACTAAACATAAATCCATTATTTTTTAAACTCATTATATAACTAGTGTCCATTGCCATTGGCTTCTCTCATAAAGTGCCAATATGTCTAGGGTTGTTACTTTCCTTGTTTCTCAAACAATGTTTGGCTCTTGCTATGAGAGGGAAGAATCATTGGGATAAATTCTCAAGGAGGCCAGTTATATCATAGACCCTTTTCATCTATTTCTGCCATTTGGAGTTAATTAGGACTAGGAGGGTTCACTACTTAAGATTTTACATAAAAACACGTGGTGTTGCATAAAAATATTTGGATTCAGTGAGTTGGCACATGTGAGCATGTTCTTACATGATGACATTGGCACATTCAAGGGGCACTACATGAGTTATTTACTGGAGAAGCATGCTTAGCATGAGCTGTCAGGTAAGCACATGTGAGGTACTCTAGTTGGGGAAGATGCCATTAGAGGGTGCACTCTCTTAGGTTAGTGTCGAACTTGGTCATGTGGAGTGCTCAATTCTAGAGGCTTCCATTATAACATCCCCTCTTACTCAATAAAAAAGAAGGAGAAGCATATTACATTATACAGTAATAGTTGGCATGTGAGAGACACGGTTGCTAGTGATAGTGCTTCCCTTCATGGGTTTGTTAGAATTTAGTTGATTTTTTCTTTGTATGCTTGGGAGAAGTTGATTTTTGTTTATTAATCTTCTTTTATCGTTTAATAGAAATATATGTTTGCTGGTAGAGATTCTGTGTGTTGATATGATTTTTTCACCTCTAATTTTTCTCTATTCATTGTTGGGATGGTAGTGCGCTAATCTGGTTTCTTCATAGATCTAGTATATATTTTCTGTTGATTTCCACTATAGCATGCTGATTTGATTTTCCAAATCTACCTTTCCTTAGAATTATTCATGTTTGTTGCTAGAAAGATCTAACATTTTTCCATGCAATGTCTAAACTCTTGAATCTTCAATACAACATTTTGAAGTTTGCAGATCTAAAGTTTTGGTAGTTGTTTCAAAAGGTTTCAAATTCAGTTGTAGAGCTGAATTTATATGAGTGTCGATCCATTGTCATGAGATGAAATTTTAACATGGCATCAGAGTTGTGCTGCTGAAATTTTCCATCAAAATCCATGGAGAATTCAAGTACCCAGAAGAAGGCACTGAGAATGGAAAATTTGAGCAAGTATGGTGCCCAAAAAGCTCTAGTGGTGTAATTATCAGTTTTGACTCTTTGGATGTATTGGAAGAAATTTTGTATAAATTGAAAACAAGAGTTTAAAATGGCAAGATAATTAGAGGCATGGCTAACACTTGGTGAAAACATCCTTGAGATGAATTAACCTTCTTGGTTCAGACGTGACTTTTGAGGGAAAATTAAACCTCATTTACTAATACCACATGATAATCTTGCAACATTTGAAGGGAGACACAATGTTAAATGTGCCATACTATCTAATTCACCAAAATTGCAAAGCTGATTCAGAAGCACCCCATAAATGAGCAGAGAAGGTTATATCACCATGGCCTCATTAACTTAATCAAAGAATGGGAACTAGAGAAGTATGAGCTGAATTGGGATCAGTTTCTCAAAGATAATCAGTTTGTTGAAAATATCTGTGAGGAAAAACAAATAATGGAGAAAGAAGCCACAAGGGAGGAAGAGGAAATAGTTGAGATACCTCCACCTAAATCTCAACCAACACAAGCACCAAGAAAAGAACCCATCATGTATAGTAGAAGGGTCACAAGGGCCATGGAAAGACAAAACGAAGATGAACAAAAAAAGGAGCAAGCATTTGCCAATGTGGCAAAAATACAAAGAACTAAATTCTGTTCAACAAATACCTTGGAGATACATGAAGACCAACAGATATTGTATGACTATATTGAATCCTTGGAAGCCAAGGGGAAGGAACAACAGCAGAAATCATCAATAAAAGGTACAGATGATAAATTAACGATGCCAAAAGAATATACCCTCATTGATGAAGAATATAATTCCCCTGTTGAAGAAGAACTTGTTGATATATTGAAAAACATTCCCCAAACAAAAAAAGGCAAAGCTACCATGAGTAACTAAAGACATTGTTGTAACTTATTTTTACCCTTACAATAATTTGTAAATTTATTTTTATTTCAAAAAGATAAAAAAGAAAAATAGAAAAATAAAATAAGAAAAAGAATGAAAAATCAAAAACTCAAAAGAAAGAAATGAGAAAAAAAAAATTAAAGAAAAATATTTTTACCTTTGAAATAAGAGTGCACATTTAAATGCTACTAAATTGTGTAAAATTTTATTTGACAATTATATGTTTTTCACTATGTTGCGGGGACAGGTATGTCACTTTTTGAAACAAGGTGTGGGGAAGGTACCAAAGAGGCTTTGCACTAGGGCACTAGATTTTGAGGTAACAATTAAATAAAATAACAATTTGATACACATGGAAAAACCACTTGAGTTAAGGTAAAGTTTAACTAAATAAACACCTAAATGAGCATATCCTAACAAATCAAAATCAAGAACCAAGAGAGGCTCCATGACTAACAAAGACCCCAATCAGTGCACATATACCATAAGGTATCTAAATTAACAAAGAGACCCAAATGAATTGGTCAAAACATCTATTGTAGTCAAACATGCAACTAAGGACAAATCCAAAAAGGGTACCAACAAAGGTAATACACATCAAATGGAAAACCACAATTTTGCATCTATACTAATGCAAAAGAATCTAAAGGAGACACTTGAACACACCATGATCCATCACTAAAACGGATAGGAGGACCTTGGTGTAGGGTTAAGGTGGGTTTTTTATGGGCAAAAAACCATAAAATATCCCACACCAACATTTGAAAGGACGTGTATGGTCATACAAAGTACAAAGCCATGCACAACAAAATAAACTCCTTTTGCAAGAAATAAATTAGCAAAATTTCCACACATAAGTAGACATGCAAGGAAGGACTCAAAAAATTATTTCTTTGAAAACCTATCAATCATCATTAAAAACTAAAGACAATTAGAAAACAAGTATCAATAACATTTTCAAAGAAAATTTCTATCATCAACTTGTATCAAATAAATTTAGGCACACAAGGACCAATTTGAGAAGACTGAAAATGACCCTATGTGAATCCTTCTATAGAACTAAGGAACACTACTCTAAGATTCACCCAAATTACCGACTAACAAATAAACAAAGCATAAATCAAGTTAATGAAGATAAGATAGCTTAAGATGTGCTGAAATATATAAAAAAAATCATTTCATCCTTAAGTATAGAGAGCTTAGATGATTAGTGTTCAAAAACATTTTAGTGGTATGTTGAAATGAACATGTATAATGTAAATTTCATTTGAAAAAGTGTAATCCACGTTAACATGTTAAGAAATAACAAAGAGACAATCCACACAAATATTAATGGGCTATATTATGCATCTATTCTTTGTACAAAAACTAACTAAAAAACTAACAAAGATCAAAGCAATGAAATAAAATCATTGTGGAAAGAAATATGCAAAACTTGCTCGTTTTTTTCATATCAAATATGCTCCAAGTATGGGCACAAACATGAGAGTTGAATTTTCAACTCTCTAGGCTCTTGTCAATGTGGTCAAGAAAAAAGATGTCAAAAAACTAAATATTTTGGGGGATTCAAAACTTGTTGTGGATTGAATCTGCGACAAAGTCAGCATAGTGGCCCCTCATTTGGCTCACATTTTGCAAGGTGCCAAACAATTCTACAACAAGTTGGATTGGTTCCCTTGTGGCCATATATACCATGAAATCAATAGCTTAGCAGAAAATCTTTCCAAGGAGGCCTTCTAACTTATTCCACAAGTGCTAGAATACCAAGAGTATACGAATAATAATTTTGTGGGGGTTGTTGCCTTCCATATCTAGTTTTTTGTCTCACTTATTGCATATTTTGTGATTATATATGTAAAAAATCCAATGATATTATTCTAAAAGTGTTAGAGATTTTTTTTGGCTTTTAAAAGCTCTCACTTTTAAAAGCTCGCACAATATATAATTGGAACAAACTTTTATTACTATAAATCAATCATTTACTTATACATACCACTAAAAGTGGCAAAAGCTCTATAACCTTTGGTCACCTTGAACATCAAGCACGCTAAGAACCTCAACAATGGGGTTCTAATAACATCGCCAAAGTTCCAAAATTGACAAAGCACAATTTAATGAGTATTGATTAGTCAAAATTACCATGTGGATCAACTACTCATGTCGAAATGATGGTATATTGGATTAGGTGTGGGTTTCACTTGCATTTGAAAGAGTGAACAAAACGTGGATAAATAACATTGACTACACTAGGAACCTCGAAAATGGGGTTCTAATAACATGGAAAAAAATCCAAAATTGACAAAGTACAATTTAATGAGCATTGATTAGTCAAAAGTACAATGTGGATCAACAACTTGTGTTGAAATGATGGTATATTGTACTAGATGAAGGTTGCAATGGCATTGGAAAGAGTGAACACAACGTGATTAAATAGTCACTTGGAGAAGGAATACAAGGAATCACAGTATTGGTTGCATGTATAGGGATGGTCAAACAAGCAAGTAGAAGCATTTGGGACACCATAAAAATTGACAACTCATTTTTTCTAAGAGACATCCAAAAGCACATTTTTTTATAGGGAACTCTTAAAAATCCTCCTTTTGGAAAATGCATCCTTCACATTAGGGAAAAGTTTACATCTATGTTTGCCACATAGATATGTAGAGAAATGTTTCTTCAATCGTCCCAAAAAAGGGAAAAATAAAAAACCCTTTTGGGAAAATGCATTTCCCTCTATGTTTCACTACATTTCCCAAAAGAGATATGTGGAAAAATGTTTCTTGGAGCATCCTACAATAAAAAAAACACCTTAGGAACATGGGAAACATGGATGTGCCCCCTCCCACCCTAAGGGACACATCCCCGTAGAACAATGGTTTTTTCATTCATTTAGTGGCATTTATGAGTCATCATTGCTCATTTGTTTATGAATACAAAGTTTATCATATACTGCTATGTTGAATGGTAAGCATGTGTCAAAGCCCTATAATAAGAGGAGCTGCTTCGGATAGAATCAAGGCCAAGGCTTGAAAATTGGGGCTAAACTTTCATAGTTGCAATATAAGCATGTGGACAACAGCACAATGGAAATTCATTATAATATAGAGACCTTACAAAACCATATTTTCTTGATAATTATAGAGCCTTTCGTATTTCACTTGCACTGAGCATAGCATGTACTATCATCTATCGGTAAGGTACATCTATAAGACCTCATTCACAGATACTTCCAAAAGTCTTCCTTGGAAAGATTACTTTTATTTTAACAATCAAATAACTTCTATAACAATTATTGTCGACTAGTGTAAAAGCATAGCTCTGAAAAAATGAAAAGGTGTTGTGAGCTATATCTAACATGCAAAAATCAAGAACTAAATAAGTAGGAAGTGATGTTAGCCCAAATCATGGTGTAAACTGACCAGTATTAAACTTTTTCCACTTCATACCATCACACTAGTGTGTTTGTAGCAAAAAAATTGGTACCGCTGAAGGTATAACTACAGCAATGTAAAAGAAAATATCCACGGTGCAAAATTTTTAGTTTGAACCTAGATATGAACTTAAAACACATTTTGGATAAGAAAGTACATACTTTTTCAAATGCTAAGTAAAATTACAGAAACTGCAATGGTGATCCAACATCATTTGACGAAAATTCTATTCTTGCAATCCATTGCATTAGTTTCCCTTGAGGCAGAATTCAAATTTACCTCAGAAAGACCTTGACACTTGAGTAAATAAGCAACAAAAGAAAACCCTGTAGCCTTAGCTGCATGGACAAGAATTCTAGTACGAGCACAACCTTGTTTTTTCCTGCAATAATGAATTCAATAACTTTATCTCTGGAAATATCAGAAAATGTTTCCTATCAAAACCTGATTGAAAATTTGAGTTGTAAAAAGCAACATAACAATTAGCATGTTTTTTCCTAGGTGCATTTCTATATTCAAGTTTACATGCAAATACTGGAATTGCAGATACCTCTTCACTTTGGCCACTTCCACTCCTCATATTTAGCAGCCTCTTCAACTTTATCTCCATATCTGTCAGATTATCAGCATGCGTGGAATTAGTATGAATTTGAGTAGATTATTTTTTCTCCATATCTGTCAAATTATCAGCGTGCTTAGAATTACTATGAATTTGAGTATATCAAGGAAGCCTTAAATAATAATTTCAACCTTTTATCCCTGAACAAGCATATATATATATATATATATATATATATATATATATATATATATATATATATATATATAATAAAGAGAGAGAGTCAAGCAAATAGGTGCAATCAGGAAATATTGACAAGCTTGTTCAGGAAAAAACAATGGAAACCCACCATGGAAACTTTTCTGTTCATTTCTACAGCTGACCATCAACAGTACAATATTTAAATCTTCTTTTCTGCACACCCATTTGCCATTCCATTTGCTGCCTCCTCCTATGAGGTCTTCTGCTTTCAAGATTGTTTACATTGTTTGCAACCCCCGGGATGTCTTTGTTTCCCGCTGGAAATTTCTCAATAAATTTCAAGTAGATGGGTCCACTTTTTTGAATGAAGATTTGAGCAAGGAAGCTTTGTTTGATGGGTTCTGCTCTGGGTTTTTCTGTGGTGGGCCATTTGCAGAGAGAAAGATCCGAATAGGGTAATGTTTCTTACCTACTAGGACCTGCAAGTCGATTGCATGGGTTGGGTTAAAAGGCTTGGCCTTTTCTTGGGCTGCTCTCCTCAACTCATGGAAGATAACGCCTTGGTAATTGCAAAGAAGTTTAGTTTCACCGTCACAGCATTTCGTGCCATGAGTTGCCTTAAATGGGATCCTTTTTTCCTCGTCTTTTACTTCATTTCCGCTAGTTACAACACTTGCAATAGCATTATCGTTCTTCAAGGTGTTCTTCTCTTGAACTCTCTGATTATTGAGGATTTCATTTCTATGCAAGGAAAACTTCTTCTTTGCGAGGGGAGTTGAAGGATGATCGTGAAGATGTTTACAGTTTTCTTAACCAACAGAGTTTGATGAACCATTCTTTCTATAGCTACCAATGCCTAACGGAGGACTCCCCCCTATTTTATGAGCTGGAGAAAGGGCCATTTTTCCTCTTGAAATTTTATATCATCAATATAGAAAATATAGAAACCCAATGATTTGATCTCCTGCATTGTAATAATTTCTGAGCTGGAGAAAGGGTCATTTTTCCTCTTGACCTTTTACATCATCAATATAGAAAATATAGAAACCCAATGATTCGATCTCCTACATTGACATAAACTAGAAAGATATTACAAGAAAATAAAAACGGGTGAATATGACAGCTAGTCCACCTTGTAACAAAAAAGTTACTATGGTCGGTTTTCCTGGTGTGATTTCGAAGCAGATCTTACCTGTTGAAGTAAATATCCAGGTGGAAAAGAGGCTTCGACTGCCGCTCCCTATCTCTCTATTTCAATCTAAGAGCTGCTTAGTTGTTGGTAAAAAAAAAAGCAGCCTGAGATGATCCCGGTGGGAAAGAGGCTTCGACTGCTGCTCCTATCTCTCTATTTCAATCTGAGAGCTGCTTAGTTGTTGGTAAAAAAAAGCAGTCGGAGATGACCAAAACAAATCACTTTGTTTTAGGTGGGAGAAATCTAAAATTTAAAACAAAACAGTTTGTTTTGGGTGGGAGACACTCATTTCAACAATTGATTTAAAAACAAGTTTCAATAATCAATTCAATTTCATTCTAATAAATTTATTTTAAAAACATTGATGATGAACCACATAATGAGTGGTATTCCTTGTAAGTTCAACAATTGATTTAAAATGAAGTTTCAAAAATTAATTTAATTTCATTCTAATAAATTTATTTAAAAAAAATTGACGATGAACTACATAATGAGTGGTTCTAAGGCGACCTTAAAAAATTTATGTGATTTATCCAAAAGAGTCTTTAAAGAAATTAATTATTAAAATAAAATTGAGATAAAATATTTAATTTATGTGATCCATCCAAAAGAGCCTTTAAAGAAATTAATTAATTAATTATTAAAATAAAATTGAGATAAAATAGAAAATTTAGGAGAGGTTTTTGGGTTGTTTTTTCAACCCATGGTTTTGCTCATGGTATTCCAACTTGTAACCAAGGAGGAATTAACCCGATCGTAAGTCCCAACTAGACCTCCTATCGTTTGGAATGGCTAATTCCAACGATTTTTAAGGATTGTTATAAGGGTTAGGGGAATAATGAGTTAGTGGTTAAGGGATTAGGGATTAGGGGCTTGGAGGTTAGGGGAATAGGGGCTTAGGGGTTAGGGAATTTAGGTGCATTTAGGGGTTAGGGGAATAATGAGTTATAGTGGTTAAGGGATTAGGGATTAGGGTTAGGGGAATAATGAGTTAGTGGTTAAGGGGTTAGGGATTAGGAGGTTAGGGTTAGGGGAATAATGAGTTAGTGGTTAAGGGATTAGGGATTGGGGGCTTAGGGGTTAGGAGATTTAGGCACGGCTAGGGGTTAGGTGAATAATGAGTTAGTGGTTAAAGCATTAGGGATTAGGGGGTTAGGGGTTAGGGGATTTAACAGTTAAGGATTTTAGGGGTTAGGGGGGTTAATGGGTTTTGGGTTAAGTGTTAAAGGTTTAGGGGTTAAAGGGTTAGGGGTTTAGGTATTAGTGGTTTAGGGGTTTAAGGCATTAGAGGTCTAGGGTTTAGGGGGTTAAATGGGTTAGGGTTTTAGGGGTTTAGGGGGTTAAATGGGTTAGGGGTTGGGAATTAGGGTTTAAGGGGTTAGGGGTTAAGGGTTAAGAGGTTTAGGGTTTAGGGGGTTAAATGGGTTAGGGGTTGGGATTTAGGGTTTAATGGGTTAGGGGTTGGGAATTAGGGGGTTAAGGGGTTAGATGTTTAGGGTTTAGGGGGTTAAATGGGTTAGAGTTTTAGGGGGTTAGGGGATTTAGCAGTTAATGATTTTAGGGGTTAGGGGTTAATGGGGTTAGGGTTTAAGGGGTTAAATGGGTTAGTTTTTTAGGGGTTTAGGGGGTTAAATGGGTTAGGGGTTGGGAATTAGGGTTTAAGGGGTTAGGGGTTAAGGGTTAAAGGTTTAGGGTTTAGGGGGTTAAATGGTTTAGGGGTTTAGAGGTTTATAAGGTTAGGGGATTTAGTCATTAAGGATTTAATGGGTTACAGTTAGGGTTTAAGGGGTTAAGGGGTTAGAGGTTTAGGGTTTAGGGGGTTAAATGGGTTAGGGGTTTAGAGGTTTAGGGGGTTAGGGGATTTAGCAGTTAATAATTTTAGATGTTAGGGGTTAATGGGGTTAGGTTTTTGGGGGTTAAATGGGTTAGGGGTCAGGAATTAGAGTTTAAGGGGTTAGGGGTTAAGGGTTTATGGGGTTAAATGGGCTAGGGGTTTAGGGGTTTAGGGGGTTAAATGAGTTAGGGGTTAAGGGTTTAGAGGTTTAGGGTTCACGGGTTAAATGTGTTAGTGTTTTAGAGGATTAAGATTTAGGGGGTTAAATGGGTTAGGGGTTTAGGGGTATAGGGAGTTAAATGGGTTAGGGGTTTAGAGGTTTAGGGGGTTAGGGTTTAGGGGGTTAAATGGGTTAGGGTTTAGTGGGTTAGGGGGTTAAATGGGTTAGGGGTTGAGAATTATGGTTTAAGGGGTTAGGGGTTAAGGGTTTAGAGGTATAGGGTTTAGAGCTTTATGGTTTAGGGGGTTAAATGGGTTAGGGGTTTAGGGGTTTAGGGGGTTAAATGGGTTAGGGTTAAGGGTTTAGGGGTTAGGGGTTAAGAGTTTATAAGTTTAGGATGTAGCGGTTAAATGGGTTAAGGGTTTAGAGGTTTATGGCATTAAATGGGTTAGGGGTTGGAAATTGGTGTTTAAGGGGTTAGGGGTTAAGGGTTTAGAGGTTTAGGGTTTAGGGGGTTAAATGGGTTAGGGGTTCAAGGCTATAGGGGGTTAAATGGGTTAGGGGTTGGGAATTATGGTTTAAGGGGTTAGAGGTTTAGGGATTTAAATGGATTAGGGGTTGGAAATTAGGGTTTAAGGGGTTAGGAGTTTAGGGGTCAGAGGTTTAGGGTTTAGGGGGTTAAATGGGTTAGGGCTGGTTTAGAGGTTAGGGGTTAGGGGATTTAGTAGTTAAGGATTTTAGGGGTTAGGGGTTAGGGGCTAATGGGGTTAGGGTTTAGGGGGTTAAATGGGTTAGGGTTTTAGGGGGTTAAATTGGTTAGGGGTTGGGAATTAGGGTTTAAGGGGTTAGGGGTTAAGGGTTTAGAGGTTTAGGGTTTAGGGAATTAAATGAGTTAGGGGTTTAGAGGTTTATGCGGTTAGGGGACTTAGCAGTTAAGGATTTTAGGGTTTAGGGGTTATTTTCCAAAGTTCACATGATACTTTGGGTTACATTATCTATGACTTTAACAAGAAATTTCCCCAATTTTTCTCGATTTTTTTTTTTTTAATTCTGACCAAATTGAATTCACAATTTTAAAATTAAGAAAAAGTGAGATCATATATACTACTGGTTGGTTTCAAAAGGACGTTCAAAGAAAAGAAAACAATACATACGTGTTTCTGCATATAGATAATGTTAAACCTCAAAGGTCCATTGGTACACAACTTAACACAAAAATAGCAGAGAGAGGAGGTTTATGTAAATTACGACCAAAACATATGTAAATTTTTGGGAAAACAAGCATTTCAGCATAATAAAGTATTCTATATTAGAAATAGTGCCAATGAGACTTTAGTTCATTGGTGAGGTCAAAATATTGTAACCCCATCTACAGGTGGTTTCATGCTTCTTCTAGTATATGCCCTACTCAAATTGGATGTTAAAAATAAAGAGAATGATGGTTGTGTCGAGTCTCTCATTTGTGAAGAAGAATAGATATTTCTCAAATCTGGGATCTGACCCAAACAAAGTGCATGTGATGAAATGCAGCTCACTATGTCCAGGTGTGTTTATGGTATCCACTTCATGTTAATAGGTCGTTCCCACACAAAAGAACAAAAAAATAATAAACCCCTAAATCAATCAAGTTAATACATAATAGATTGAAGGGACGTATTTTGAAGGATAAATAATGCATACCTATAGGGTCGTGTTTGTAGCGGTAGCTGAGGCCATAAGGAGAAACCTAGTAATTTTTATAATGCCTGCACTCGAGATCCCCCACATTACTTCCCCGTTGATGTTGTTGTTGAAACCCTAACCCTTCAAAATGGGTGGAATGGTTCCCATTTTCATAAGACCCCCCTCCATATGACCCTCCTCTATATGACCCTCCTGAGCCTCCTCTGTATGGCGCTCCACCCATCGCAGGTGGGTATCCTCCTTGGTGCGGCCCTGGAATAACCTCGTTAGCCCCAGGGTTAGGGTTGAGGGTGGGGTTAGGGTTAGGGTTAGCCCATGTTGCATTGGGATTAAACCCATGACCCTGGTTGGGATTAGGTGCAGAGTGATAATTAACGCTAGAACTGATATTCATTCTAGGATTCATATTCATGTTTCGAGTGGACGAGGATCAGTTCCAGGGCATACCGTTAGCACCATTTGCATCATAACCGCGAGATTTCTTCAACATGGGCTTGAAGGACTCCATGTTTACAAGTTGCTGAAGGGAGGCAAGATTCAAAATTGGGTTGCGAATGTCATAGTTCAACAAACAAACACTAACTGAGTTTGTGTGAAAATGATCGTTAGAGGAAAGAAGATACCCGCGTATAATTATGATGATAATGGAATGGATAGAGGGTTTCTCAATTGATTGAAAAATGAGGTAAAAAGTAGAAAACCACTAAAACAGCAAAAATTCCAACCAAATTCTGAACAAATGAATTAGCATAGTAGAGAAGCCGAGGTATCAAGGAGAATTAATTTAGAGAAATAGGGTTATCGCTTCGCACATTTGCATGGGTGATTGTTTATCTATTCATATATAGCTCGAGCGATGTTGTATCTATATATAGATGGAGTGACATGGCTGCTTACACATCATGTATGTTGTATTCTATTTGGTGTTCTTTATGTTTTATATGTGTTTTGGTGCCTCTGGCCCAACCGTTTATGGACAATGTCCCTAGTCTCTCATTTGTATTTTTTTGCATCCGGTGCAAATTTTTGTCAACAAACCCAGTCGGGCTAAGACCACCTGTTTTGTAAGCGACTATATATACTCCATTTTTCCTACATGAATAGAACATTGATTTACAAAAAAACAAAGGTTCATACATCATTAAAAAATTAATTAAGTTTCATACTTAAATTAATAAAGGTTCATACCTATTTACTAAACAAGTCTATAAATATATATTTTAGGTTTATCTATTTAGTATTTATAAAATGTAAATATGACAATTTAATACTAGATTTAAATGAACTCACACATTTAACATAAGAAATGTTATATTTATCTATTTGTTAAATGTAAATATGAAGATTTAACCTTAGATTTAAAACAAATCACAATTTTAACATAAACCAATGAAGCTTAAAAATTAGACTTTATGGCTGAATATTAAATATAAATATAAATATTAATTTGACTATCTAAATATTACCTTTACTAAAATTATAATGAAGGCATTAGTGTAAAGTTAATAGATGATACATGAAATTATTTTAATTGTAGATGAATCCATCTGCAGTGTTAAACTTTAGAGACAAAAGGGTATTCATAATTTTAACACTGTAAATTCAAAGACCCCTTTGTCTCTAAATTTTAACATTGCAAATGGATTTAGAGACACCTATAGTGAAATGTAACACTTCGGTGCCAATATTGTAATTTTAAATTTATGGAGTGACAGAATTAAAAATTATTGACATAAATGGCTAATTCATATACTTGTTTACTTGTTATTTGGCCATATTTTTATTCTTGGACTATAATAGTCATTTACATTAATCATTATTAATTTTGACACTTATTATCTAGTCATTTATTTTAATCCTAGACTAAATTGGTCATTTAAGTTAGT
Organism: Pinus albicaulis; assembly: GCA_034641835.2. Taxonomy (NCBI): domain Eukaryota; kingdom Viridiplantae; phylum Streptophyta; class Pinopsida; order Pinales; family Pinaceae; genus Pinus; species Pinus albicaulis. Next base: position 433,047,189 of record CM076583.1, read on the forward strand.
CGTTTTTAGTTTAGTCACTTATTATCTAGTCATATATTTTACCCCTAGACTAAATTAGTCATTTAAGTTAGTCGCTTTTAATTTAGTCACTTATTATGTAGTCATATATTTTATTCCAAGACTAAATTAGTCATTTTTAGTTTGGTCACTTAAAATTGCTCAAATTTAGCAGTAATTCACTTGAAATAATTGTGGTGACTAACATTTTTAGTCACCTAGTCATTAATTTCATCATTTTTTACTAGTGGATGTTTTATGTCGTGTCGATTCATGCTTGATGTATGATGCAGAATCTTGATGTTTATTTCATGTGATATGTGTTCATCATGGATGGTAATTTATGTTCTAAGATCCCTTTGTTGCCTTGAAAGCAGGATACTCTTTGTCACCATATGTGAGGTTGGCATGCTGATAGGAGGTTTTTTATGAGTGAGAGTTTCTTGTAGCGGAACATCTCGTGGAGAGACTTTTCCACCCACGTTGAGGGCACCTTTCCTTATATGACAATTAGACAGCATCCATGTACATCATCACCATTTTCAACACCAAGTGAAGCGGCCAACACTATCGAGACACCAAGGCCCAGAGTCGTAGTCCACACTAGACAAACTTCGTTATTAAATGTCTTGAATTTTGTTGTGTGATTGTTGACATGCTTCCTCTTAATTATATATTCATATGTGTCCATTAATGATTTGATAAAATGAAATTCTAATACATCAGAGAAGTAAAAGATCATGGGTAAATCTAGTAGTTGATGGACCCGGATCATATGCACATGAAGAAAATGATCAACACTTTAAATATAAATATGAAGATGAAATTAGCATAGAAAAACTAACATTCAAATTTAGATCAATAAGCAAGAAGAAGAATGCTACAGGAATTGGAAAGTTTCCTGTAGCAAATATGTGCATGGCACAACAAGGCCAAAATATGAAGAAAAGTTAATGAGGATGACTCCAAAAGGCCATGAATAGACTCCACGAGATCAAGGACACTAGCCATGGCACCCGAAGACCTCCATGCAGCACTTGCAAGAAGAAAAGACAAAAATATATTAAGCAGATCCCTCAGAAAAAACAAGCATCCCAGTCAGAAAAATATGCTCACTTAGAAAATAAAAAAGAAAGAAAAAATACAACAAAGAAAAGATCATGGCTGCAACCACCAACTCTAGCTCCTTGCACCAGCTCATTCTGCACTACACCAGCACTAGGTATGCTCAGGTATGGCCCTTCACCTCTCACTATGCATTCATAATGACCAAAATGGTTTAATTTCGAGTTTTAGAAATTTAAAAGGAAAAAAGCTAGCCAGTTAACTTGGCCACCTTCGTAAGTTAAATTGGAGGAAAATTAAAATTACATGCCACCTGGGCAAGCCAAATTAGTTCAAGAGGGATTGAATGTGTAGGAAGAAGGTGATTACGAGGCTAAGCAATCATTAACTAGAGTGGGACCAACGGTATCAAATAGGAAAACTCATATTAAGTACGAGTCATCACAACACTCCAAATTTAGTTAAAATTTTCATAAAGGTGAGTTACATCTCAATTCACCATTTTGCTGAGCATTTTGAAGAGCAAAAAGAGAAAGAGAGCAGTGGGAGCCATCACGGAGAGTAGGATCAAGATCAGAGTTTGCATGCACCATCGTGCTACAGGAAACAAAGATTTGCTACATTCAACTATAGAGGCAGATCGACAAAGGTACAGAGGGCAATGCGGAGTCACCCGTGGGTGAAATTTCTTCCTAAGGCAACCATATACGAATAAAAAACACCAGAGGACAAAGGTAAGTGGTTTCCATCCTCCAACACTAATATTTCTCCATGAAATTTACACACAACAAGTTAAATTTGGCAATTAAAGGGTTAAAAAAAAACTGCAATTGTCTCCAAGACCTCTTCACATATCTCTCAACCATATCACCACCTTCCTATTACAACCATTAAAATGGGAGGGGGATTCAACATAATGGAGCCCACTGAAATTAAAATAATTAGGCAGCATCCTCGAGTCATGGAAATTTTCAGAAACCACCAATGGCTAGGTTTCTTCGATCTTTTGAAAGGTTTTGATGAAGAGATAGCTCGAGAATTTGTAGTGGATTTGCAATCACACTAAGAAGAGAGAGCCACCACTATGGTTAGGGGCCTAGCCATCACACTATCACATGAATTCATAAGTAGAGTTAACAATTTTCTCTTAGGATTTCAATGGGTTAAATAAAGGATGTCAAGCACTGCAGCCAAGAAAAGCTTCTTTCTTCCAAGAGAAGAAAACATTGAAGACAAGAATGGAGTGAGGAGAGAAAGCCTTCCATACCCATGGGATGAAGTAGCCTTCCATATCATGAAATTTATTTCTTCTGAAGGATGACTTAGTGTAGTCTATGGGTATCATTTCATATTGTTGAATGAGCTTAGGTCTTAAGGCTAACTCCCTCTAGAGCAAAGATTAAGCATCCCTCATTTCCTCCTGAACTACATAACTGACATGAACAATAAGGTGAGGCAAAGAAAATACCAACATTTAACCCATCATGGGCTTATAAAAATGATAGTGAATGATTCTTTGAGAATATTAAGCATCTTTGTATATTGGTCCTCTTTCATAGACATGTATAGGATAGCCTTCATAGCCACCCAAACAGGACAAACCTCTGCCTCTATTCTTAGAGAGAGGGAGGTAGAAGAAGAAGAAGAGGAGGGTGAAGAGGAGGTAGAATAAGAAGAAGAGGAGGTTGAAGAGGAGGTAGAAGAAGAAGAATAGGAGGCATAAGATGAGGAAGAAAAAGAAGAAATGGAGATTGAAACAGAAAATATGGAAACAATAGAGATAGAGAAATAAAAATCTGAGGGGAAGAAGAAAAAAAGGTTGAGGAGAAGAAGAAAGAAAAGACAGAGGAAAAGAAATAACTGGACCCTATCCTAGGTAGTGACACTTCCCCTCAATACACCAGCATGTCACCAGACATTACAGATTAGGAAGTGGCTTCTACCCTAGCCACTTTCAGCACACCTGTAAAAACAAAAAGGAAGAGGAAAACACCTAAGTATTTCAGGACTAGGAAGAGTCAAAGGGTGAGGAAATGAAAACCATAGACTCCCACTAAAATCCTTATTTCCATTAAGGAATCACCAAAGAAATGTGATGAAATAAGGTTAGAAGAAGGAAGGGTGCAAGAGGTCACCTCATCGGTGAGGACCCGGCCTGTGACCTACATCAAAAGACACTCAGTAAGGTAGAAATCCCATACACCTCATGCAACCCCCGTAGACCCTCAAAAGACTGAAAAGAGAGAAAAACAAAAAAAGGAGGTGTTACACTAAAAATTTTAACCGTGACTGTCAATTCAGATATCTCACCATCTGATTGTGTGTCTCAAGTGAATCCCCTATGAAGCTTGAAGTAAAATAATACCACGTGTTAACACTATAAAATTGTACAACAGAAGATGACATTAATTAATGTCAAAGCCTAAGGATTTACAGGGCAGGAACACATTATGGAATCAAGAAAGTATTTAAAATCTCTAAGGTTTTGAGAAAATCATATTTGAACTAGTCATAAATGCTGGATTGTGTGCTTAATCCTTCGAGAAGAGCGCCTTCTGCGTGCCTTTTTTCCCTATAAGTGCACATTCCTGGAAATGGAAAAAATTCGCTTTCCAAGACCACACCAAACAAAGGAAAGTTACTCCTTATATGAATCATACCTCTCCCTTGGGTCATCATCCATCATGTACCAAGGAAGGGAAGGAGGATATGAAACTCCCCTATATAAAGCCACCAAGAGATGAAGAAATGGTGATCACATTGTTATGCTAGCCAAAGTTTCCCAAGCAACACCAACAGTGTGTGACCCGAAGCTAGAGCTGAAGAGGACTTGATCATTGGCCACCCAACAATCCTAGTCCACCATGCCAGAGATAGAGAGGGATACTGCATCAGAGGCAGACCTTGGAAGGCAACATCCTTACATCGAGAACTAGATCCACTGCCTAGGTTCCCTTTGGCAAGTGGGTAAAATTTCTTCTCCATTTCAAAAGTTTAATAAGAAGAGGCCTTTGAGCCATCGTTGGTATTATTATCGTTTTGAATCTCTTTGATAGTTTCTGTATATTTGTGTTTTAGTTTTAGTTTAACCAAAACATACTTTAGCATACTGTTTCCATTAAATTTTATGCTTTTGAGCTCCACCATTTTCTGCCTGTAACCAATAGTTTAAAGAGTAGACCACACTCTTTAAATTGGTGTGATTTCATACACCCGTGCGACAAATACACCACTACAGGATTGGCGACTCCACTGACATGTTCCAAGTTTATGTGGTTGTTCCATCTTTTGCAGGGGACCCTTTGTCTATACTGGAGTGGAGCTGACAGTCCTTTGACTTATCTTATAGTCCTTAGATTCACTAGAGTGACAGACTGAAGAAGGCAGCTCCTAATTTTTTCTTACTTGCAGGATTTTTTTTGCACGCAGTGTCTTCTCACGGATGCGCAGTGCGCACATTCAGGACTGACCCGCGCGTAGGAAAGCGCACCTGTCAGACCTTTTCTCGCGCAAATTACAAAATAATATTTTTTCTCTATATTCTGCATTTTCCTACTTGTAAGTGTGTTGGGAAGCCCCTAATGTTTTTCCAGCACCTGTGTTGATACCCCATAGCTCCTGAGAACTCTCTTTTTGCTACTTTCTGTAGGCATAAAGTTAGTTTTCATTCAAGTTGGTTTTTTGCAAAAAATCTTCACATAGTTTAGGTAGGGGGAGAATTAACCATTTCTTTCTGAATGATTTATGTTTTTCAAAATTCTGGTATGCACACTTATATTAACTAGGCCAAGTAAGCTAGTTTTATTTTCTAGTGTAGAAATTATTTAGCTTAATTCAATTTTTGCATTTAAGAAATTTTGGGACTAGCTTTGAATCGCCGATTAGAGCAAGTAATATTTTCTGCCTTTTCACTCTTCGGTGATCCTAGGAAAGCATATGAATGGTCTATTTTTTCGATTCTCTATCTCCCTTTAGTTATTCACAAAGATTAACTAGGAAGATTTGAAAGCGGCCCATTATCCACACACGTTTTCGATTTTGAGCCAGGAACAAGATAACGTAGTTTAACTAGGGGATTTTGTAAAGGATCACTGATATCCAAATGTTTAAACTATGAGCTTTTTCACCTTATGCTCACACACACTCACCCACTAAGAAAATAAAGCCACCTAAAACTAACTTAAACCAACTTACTAAATTCTCCCCACAGGGGCCACAAGAGAATTTAATAAATTAAGTTAGGATCAAGGGGATAGGCATCCAATAAGCCACCTTGATCACACTTCATATTAAAACATAGAAGTTGTGTATTTAGGGAGCTTCAAAATCCACCTATCAACCCATTTAAAAGAAAGCCCGAGCGCGGCAGAGACCCGATTCAGAGGGGGTTAGGCTTAGGCGCAGTGCATGCGATATCAGTTGGGGCTACCTGACCCGGCTGATACTCGGTACTTTTAGCTGAATACCAAGAAGCCCAAGACTCAAAAGCTCACGTGGGATGGTGGTTCTTAGTGGCCAAAAACTAGGGCATCCTTTACCCTATAGGTGACAGTGCAGGCAAGCGCCAAACCCTCTATCCTTACCTTGGTGGATTCTCTTCGGCTAACTGCGGGCGTCGCCAGCTCTTACGGGATGTTGTGCCAGCACTCACAAGAAATATTCTCAAGGCCTAGTTACTTTTGAGTGTGTGAGGACGCATAGGTCTTCTAGGATTTTGAGTCTCATGCGCAAAACAAACAAAAACCATATTTTTTCTTGATTGATCACATAGATTAAAGTTAAAGGGAAAATCATTTTATTTTTTCTTTGTTTTATGTGTGTGGCCATAATTTCTCTTTGAAATAGACTCTATCCCCTCAAATATTTCCAAAACCTAACTTTTTCGACACCCAAACGGTCCCAACAGAACCTCGTTGATCCAGGTGTCTTTTGTACCTCCCCCCATTATAGGGAGGGGTTCCTATTCTTTCACCATTTAGGCGTAAAAGATGGAACTCTGCCACCATCATTGGTTCATCCTTCATTGGAGAAACCATAGTTGGGAACACTCTTTGGTCTCCCAATGCCACACCACACACCACTCCCCCCTTGACCCCTAGGGAGCAGAGGAGCGCATCCCATTTGGTAAGCCAGCTGAACACACATCAGGGCATGTCACAGACTAACCCTTGTTCTAACCAAAACTTTGTGTCTTCACACGTTGCCATGGTGTCAACCTCCCAGTCACCCTTCTTAGCTGTGTTAAATCTACATGATTTAACAAAGCTCACAAATGACCCCATCGCACATGATCCTTCATGGCCTCCCATGCCCATGAAGCTCCCTTTGGATATACCAAAGTTCAAAGGCAAGAAATTGGAAGACTCAGGTAATCATATAATTACCTTTCACCTGTGGTGCTCATCTAATAGTATCATCAATGACACTATTCGATTGAGGCTATTTCAACGCACTCTTACAGGAGTGGCTGCGAAATGGTACGTGGAGAAACCTCCCGCTTCACATGGAACCTTTAGCGCCCTCGCTACTGCATTCCTCACTTATTTTCAGGCACCCATTCACCATGATTTAGGAATGGAGTTACTGACTCATTTTAAGCAAACCCCTGCCATCCATATCTCTGACCATATTCATGAGTAGAGGTGTAGTATACCTAGTGGGGATAATATAGGGTACAGAGGGAGGTACCCAAGGGAATAATATGATGTAATAATATAAGAATGATGAATAAAGGGGCCATAGTTAATCAATAAAGTGGTTAACCTACATTATGTAAGGGACCACATGTAGCTAAGGAATAAAGTGGTAAGCCCATTGTATTGGATGTATGGTATTGAGAGACCCATGGTAACTACCCATGGTATTGCATGTATGAAACCTATATAGAGGCTAGAGACTCTCCATTGAGAGATTTCAAGAATTATTGTATGGGCAAGCATATGGCTTGTGGAGTGATCTCCTTCCTTAAGGAGTGAATGTATGGCAACACCATACATTCACTCCTTAAGGAAGGAGATCACTCCACAAGCCATATGCTTGCCCATAAATAATCCTTGACATCTCTCAATGGAGAGTTTCTAGCCTCTATATAGGTTTCATACATGCAATACCATGGGTAGTTACCATGGGTCTCTCAATACCATACATCCAATACAATGGGCTTACCACTTTATTCCTTAGCTACATGTGGTCCCTTGCATAATGTGGGTTAACCACTTTATTGATTAACTATGGCCCCTTTATTCATCATTCTTATATTATTACATCATATTATTCCCTTGGTTACCTCCCTATGTACCCTATATTATCCCCACTAGGTATACTACAGGAGGTGGCGTCGCAATTTATGCAAAGCTAAACTCGACGATCGGGTCCTCCTAGATTTATTCTTGAAAACTATGACGGAGGAGATTTCAAAGGATGTGGTGGAGCAATACCCCACATCCGAAGAGGACGCAATCAATAAAGCCCAGAAGCTTGAACTGATTTATACGCCATCATGATACATTTACAATATCCTGCCTAACGCCCCGTGCCTGTAAACTTATCAAGAATTGCAAGGCACGTCGAACTCTGCAGACAGACTAATTGGGTCAATGACCCAAGGGTACCTAGGCAGCAGTAGTTCCAATCTTGATTAGGCACAGAATTCTACCCAGAACATGTCTCAACCTGAATTTCAAAGTCATCACATGCCTCAACAAGATTTGACTAGTAGGGTGCAAGCGTATCACCAGGGAGGACCCTATCCTCCGGCTGAGGGGACCCAGTACACATGAAGAAACACTGACGGAAGAGATCCCCCCCAATGTCCAGGTGCAAACAAGGGACAACGTTATGCTTAGTCCCAAGCACACGACAGACCTATGCAAACCAATGCTCAGGTGAACTTTGTGCAGTCGCACCAGAATCAACCACACCAGTATAACCAGGAGAACTACCCTCCTAACGTGGTTAAGAAAAAATCAAAAAACAAGCCCAAATGGAAACCTGGAAAAGGGGGCAGCAACCAACAATGCCCACCGCGATCCCAGGCTGGAGGAAACTCTAGCAGGAATCAAAACCAGGAGCCTAGCAATGCTCAATGGCAAGGAAAAAGGCCACCTCTACGAACAAACCATTCGTGTTCAATATGTGGTGAGTACGGGCACTATACTCACCACTCTCCCAATCTCCCTGAGCTAAAAGAGCTTCAGAGTAACTGAGGACAGGGAGGGGCTTCCCAGTAACCTGCTATTATGCAAGAACTTTTCCCCCACCAAGGGACGGTCAGCACTTAGCAGCAAAACCCAGACGATTCCGGGAAAAACAACCATGAAATTTAAATGACCGGGGAAGAAATGTTTTTCCAAACACTGAATCTCCATTACGATACCCCACCAGAATCCATTACGTTAGGGGCTAGTACTAATGTGCTGACTGCACCTTTGACCATTTCAAAGATGCCTATAGAACCATTTCCAAAGATGGCAAAGGGACCTAATAGGCAAGTAGGTAACTACTCCAAAGCGGCCCATAATTATAGCATCGTGGAATATTTAGCTCAATCACTCACTGCTATGTTTGCATTGGAGGTACTATAGTCATGCCCAAAGCAACGGAAAGCCCTACTTTCCACATTAGGCACTATCGACCCTGCCGATACGCGCATGATGGCTTTTGACTTAGATAAAGCCATCCCTAGGATTCCTTCTTTGGTCACATTCCAGATACCAGTATCGGTACATAATACCACTATTCACCGATTTGTCATAGATGAGGGTGCATCGACATGCATCATGTCGAAAAATGTTTGGCAGAAGTTGGGTTCTCCAGAACTAAAACCCTCTGTCATAATGCTTCGAGCCTACGATGGTTGTCCCTCGACACCCGTCGGCCTCTACCAAAATGTCTCGGTCTGTTTAGCCCGCAAGATGGTCCACATGGACATTAAAGTCTTGGACACTCACTTGGATTAAAATATACTCCTTGGGTAGAGTTATATGTATGCCATGTCTACCATAGCCTCCTCCGTCTTCCGCATTATGATGTTCCCCGACGAGGATCGCATCATCACTGTTGACCAGCTGACACATAGCGAGAAGCGTCCTCTAACCAACACAGATGTAATTCTACCCTATGTAGATACAACCCTAGATGGTCTCTCACAGTATCAAGAATATGGCCTCGGCCAATTCAAGCCGTCATCCGTCCTAGGGTCATTCCTAGGAGATCCTCTGATTATCCCTGAGGTGTCACCAGACACCACAGGGGCCCCAGTGTGCATGATGTCCACATCAATCACCGAGGTCAGCCAGGATATAGACTCAAGCTGTAATGACATAGAGGCATCAGCCACAGTAGCCTCTCTAGCCTACGCTGCCTCCCAAACTCCTTTCCTCTACCCCCCAGCTGGCTTCATCTCCCAGTAGGTTTTGGAAACACTGATATTACCCAACATATCATTGGTGTTCCCAGTTTGGTACCTGGTTCCCCCTCCCGGAACACGAGTAACCAACGTTTCTGCCACATGGTTAAACCCCCTTAACCCCAAGGAGCCCCAACCAAACCGAGAAACAGTCGAGACTGCCCCCGAAAAGGAAGTTCACATTGCGAAACCAGTTATCACGACCAAGAAAACCACAAATAGAGGAAAGAAGAGGGTGACCCCCACCATTCAAATAGAATCACCAGTCTGCACCATATGCGATGTCATAGGCCACCGACCCACATATGCCAGGAGATGGACAAGTTAAAATCACTCCTCGACTCCGAAGCAGACGCCTCGACACCAGGTTCTCGTAAAAAGGAACCAACCTCAAAAGGTAAAGACAATCCGCTATGTACCAATCACGCATGCTCTCTTTGTGGCACCTATGGGAACTATACCCACCATTGTCTAGAGACACCACAGCATAGGGACGGCTTACATGCAGTCGAGCGATCCTATCAAGAGGATCCCTCCACCCAGTCAGTTAATGACGAACCTCGAACCATCCTATACTTACAAGAGGAACATAGGATTGTAGAACGGTCCCCATTAATGCCCATTATACGTTGTACGCTATTTAATGAACTTGGCCACTACCTCAAAGAGTGCACAGCTTTGGAACTCATTCACAGATGGTATCCAATCGAAAGGGTTTACTACGTAGGGCTACGGGCGGCACAATTCACATGCCTATTATGCACCGACAATCACCTTTTGGAGAATTGTCACTAGATACCTTGCTTCCGGCTAGCCCTTGCTAGCCTCCACTTAGCTATAGTCCCCCTTTCTCAAGAAGACGATATGGACACTGAGTCCACCAGCAGCTCCATGACCCAAGCAGATGAGATGAGCAGATCTATTATGTTCTTGACAGCCAAAGAACGGCCTAACGAGGAACCCCTCATTACCCCCAATGGCACCTCGCAGCAATGACCATTGTGTGCGTTATGCAAAAAAATGAACCATGTAATTTTCCATTGCCCTGATTTAGCAGCCTTCCTATGTTGGTTCCCCATTAGACCTTGAAATGAAGTCGACGGAACTTTCATATCAAGGATATTATGCCTCATATGTCAAGTTAATAATTACGAGAAACATTATACTTATTCCTCATAGATTTGTCCCACTATCGACATTATTAATGCCATAGAGAAGAGATAGGAAGATCTCAAATAATGACATAAAAATTACATCGTCAGATAAATGTCCCCACCCTCGTAATGGTGTGTCAAGCCAGACAAGACAATGCACCAACAACGGGTAACCCTGGCCAAGCCTAGGATAAAATGCAGCCTATGTGATTTAAACGACCACTGAGTCAACCAATGTAGAGAATTGAAGCCCCTAGCAAATAGTCTCTGCATAGTCCCTTCTCTCCCCCAGAAACTTCTCTCCAATCAAGAGAAGATCACACACACTTATTGCCGAATTTGCTCACACTTTCACCATACGTTTAAGTGTATACATCTCCCCAAGCTGAGAGTGGCACGAGCTGCGTTAAGTCTACACTATACTAAAGAGGAAGACAAGTCTAAGCCAATGACATAGAAATGGAGACAGAAGACAACCTCATCTACGTCTAACCTTTCCAAGCATCCACATCAAGAACAACGAGTAGCATAGAATCACACACTATCTACTCCGTTGGCTCAGTAACACCATGCACCATCTGCATTGGACTGAATCATGCACTAGAGACCTGCTCGTTAATGGAAACATTTAGGCACCTCTGTGGCAGGCACAATTTTTAACTACCAGAAATTGACTATCCTAGGGGGGAACTCAACTTGAGCCCGTGCAGGATCCCATTACGGAAATTCTTTCCCCACCAAATGCCGATGATACAATCCACCATATATAATTTATATCGGCTCAGATTGGAGAAAGGGTTAATGCCTCGACCCCACCACAAAATTTACATCATAAACCTGTCATGAAAAATTAAGGCACCTTGTGCTTTTGCATCGATTTCCACAAAATCCAAAACCTGCATGCCACCATCGAACTCCTTGATGACACCCAGCCTCTAGAAAAATGCCTAGTACAACTAGAACTAGTTGACAAAAGTCGACGATAATCACTGCAACACAATGAGGCCCATAAGAAAAGGGTGAAAGCATCATTCGATCACCACATCAACCCTCGCTCATTTACCGAGGGAGAATTAGTCCTTCACTATGATGTCGCAAAAGAGGCCTTAGGGCCAAGAAATTTTGAAAGCCTATGGAAAGGACCCTACATCATCAAACACTGCCTCTGACCAACGGCTTTTACCTCAAGAAGTTCTACTCATATCCCCTAGAGTAAAGTACAAAAAACCCAATCACCAAAATATTTTTGATCCGAAAACACGCTTAAAGTGCCAACATGGATCACCAAAATGAACCATACTTCGGAATTGCTGATGGAGCATTGCGATGGTATCAGAACTTGGCTGCAGCCGCCTATGTCATAAACCACCCTGATCGATCACTGTTGTGTTCAAACGGCATGTGTATCAGATCAGAAACAAACAATCAGGAAGAATATGATGCCGTCGTTGGACTTATGTGCGACGCCCTCCATCGGGGCGTTCGCCGTATGCATATCTACCTCGACTCCCAGTTAGTGGTATCGCAACTAAATCAAACATTTGAGACCAGAGACACACACCTGTTTAGAAAATATTTACGTGCCAAAATATTAAGCAGACAATTTGATCACATCACATTTTCACATGTATCAAGGGATCAAAACCAAACAGCTAATCGCATAGCTAACAATATCCTAGACTGGAATGTATCTCGAATAAACCATCACGCATAAAAAAAAAAAAAACATAGATATCCATGAGCATAACACAAATAACCAAAATAAATAGCACACCATGTAGATCCGCAAAAATATCTCTCATATATATATATATATATATATATATATATATATATATATATATATATATATATCTGTGTGTGTGTGTGTGTGTGTGTGTGTATCTGAGTACAAAAAACAGTATCGTTGGCGTATTGGCTAGCCCAAATATACAAAAGTCGTCAAAAATAAGGGAAGCATCCTCATAACGGGTGCTTTCCCTGTGTACAAAAACTACTCTAGGGGGGTGCCCCCTCAAGAGGAGCACCTGGACCCACCACCACTTCTGGTGCCACCACCGGAGCTGCTCTCACCACTGAGATCGCGACCTGACGTAGAGTGGGCCGATAATCCCTCTCACGGGTCATCACCATCTTTAACCAAATCTCCTTGAAGTCATCCATAAAACCTCGAGTAGGCATGCCCTAGGTCAAGCGGTCCACTCAACCTCGGAAGTCCTCAAGAGCAGTCACCTGAGCCGTAAGTACTGCAATGCATGCCTCAGCCATATCTGCACAAGCTCGCTTGGCCATAACCTCTACTGCATCCAAGCTATCGCCCTCACTAGAAGGGCCAACACCATCTCCACCAGGTCCATTGACACCACCACCCGATCCACCTACATCACCTCCGCCTTGATCACCTCAAGGTCGTAGCAGAGGGTCGTGACCCACCAGTCGGGCCACTGGGCAACCAACCTCGCCAACATCTACACGAGTAACCAAAATAATGTCAATGTCAAAAAAAAAACACATAAGCACATAAATACTCGAATCAATGCAGAAAAAATATAACTCATACCTGCAGGCCCCCAAACATAACCAAATGGGAGACCCATGTCTGGGTCACCTTGGAAGTCCATCCCTGCATAAGGGTATGGCAGGAACATCTATGGCTTGGCCTCAAACCAGGCCTCTGTTGTGGCATTCCAATAATGCCCCACCATGCCACCATCGCCCCACGGCATCACTGAAGCCCACCTCCTCATCCATGGCTCCCATGGCCCCCCAATGGCCACCGCCACCACCGGCCTCAACAACACCACCCTATCGTACATAATGCTACATAGGATGCTAGCGTACGCAAATGACTTAGATCCACATTGGACCTTGTTCAATTGCGACACCATCCCATCAAAACAAAAGCGGGCGAAATCAAAAAAATGCTCGCCCAGCAGTTGTCGTAAAACTCCAACTTGCAGGCCAGATGCCCGATGTGGAGTAAACGACCCCGCCAATCACACAATGACTTCCAGAGCACACTGCTCTGCCACATATGTAATTGATGCAATGTTGATGCACCCCTTAGTAAGAAGCGCACCACTGCAATGCTGCTGCCAGAATCTGTCTAGGTTCACTCCCCGTGCAGAGAGTGGGTACCTCATAGCCTCACCCTGAGGTAGTAACCCGGTCACAAAGTAAATATCTGTCTTAGGATGAATCACCAGGTTTGTCCCCCATAGTACGAACATGTTGCGCCTCCGACGCCAGTGCTGTATAAGGTAACACAATAGTCGGTCTTGAGACCGAAGGAAATCGTTCTCAGTGAACTTCATAAGGCCCCATGCGGCCAACTGACGACGAGCCCTGGCATCAGTAGCAACAACGGACTGGATCTCGGGCCAATACCACTCTCTCCACACTAACCCCCACTCTCTCCACACTAACCTTCCAAGCAACACAGGCACCCATCAGTACAGAGAAACACATCAAAAACAAACAAGAAACCAAAATGTCCTATCATTATGGCCTTTGTGTGCCTGTCTCTTAGACAGGCGCGCCCTCGCGCGCCTGTTTTCTTTATGGGCGTGCCTTTGTGCACAAAAAGTAGGGAACAACAACCCTCATGCGCCTGTCCCTCATAATTGCGCACAAGAAAGGCACGCTTTTTCCTAGATCGCCCTGGCAATCTAGGGAAAAAGTTGCTCAGAGGCCGTACAAACCTAATTTGTACGGCCCTTGGCACCATCAAACTGAAGAAATTACAATGCAGGACATCATGAAAGCTACCTCGGCATAGTATCGCTAATCCCTGGTACACAGGCTAACCGCAACGGCAAGAAAGGCTCTGCTGGCATCTCTAATCTCCCAAAACTCAACAGGTACAAATAAATAGGATTAGGGCTATAATCCCATATTTATTGCCCTTTTCCAGAACTTCGGAGGTCCATAACAGGAGATCAAAAGGTCCATTTTGCAAACCGTAAGTTGCACCATCATCAGTATGCCATGATGAATGAAAGCGATACCACACATTCACTTTCCAAGAAAAATATTTTTTCAGCGCCGACAGGTATGCCCTCTCTTGTTTTTTTTTTTTTTTTTAACTCCTTTTTTTCAATTAATATTTGACGAAAAGAAGATTCTTTCACTTGAGGTAGTGGTTTTTGCAGGAAGAACCTGCAGCCCGCTTACAACACCATCTACTGAAAATCTCGGAGAAGGTATCATTCTATCCCCATCATGATAGAGTCCCAGAAAACTCTGCATATCCTGACATCATTTCTCCATCATAAATAAACCATAGGGTCATGATAACCCGACCGCGTTTATCATCACCTCACCCTACACATGAAAAGAGAGAAAAACAACAAAAGGAGGTGTTACACTAAAAATTTTCACCGTGACTGTCAATTCAGATATCTCGCCATTCAATTGTGTGTCTCAACTGAATCCCCTATGAAGCTTGAAGTAAAATAATGCCAGGGAAAAAAGGAATTTTGGTTTTCATTGCTTAAAAACCATTTTTCAGAACCTACGTAGTTTTCTTGAACAGAACTTGTGCATGCGCAATTTTTATTTAGAAAAACTATGTAGATCTGCACAGTTTTCTTCCACTAAAAAGTGTGCAGGTCTGTTCATGCACGTAAAAATAAAAAATAAAGTCTATAAGGTTTTCTTGATGAATCTTATCCAAATTATAAACCTCGAACCACTACATAATTGTGCCTCATCCCTTGGTATATGGAACTAAACTTATTTTCTTAAGGATCATATCCCTTGAGCAGTGGAACTAGAAACCTCCTCATCCTCCCTATAAATTAAGCATAGGACTAAAGGAATAGGAGAATTTTTGGGATTGAAATTTGTAACCTCATGTTGCTAGGTTTGAGTCTGAAGAGCTTGTCATCAAGGGACGGAAAGGAGACCATTGGAAGAGGCTTACGACATCAAGGCTGAGGTTGTAAGATTGCTCTATTTTATTCTTGATAATACATATCGATCTATTTTCCTCATTGTGTTGTTTTTAAACTCATTGAAACAATGTCAATACTTAGTCACCTTGATCATTAAGTTGAACTAGTGTTTTTTATTATTATATATTGTAGGTGCTTTGATCCTTTGCATGTTTTTGATTGCAGGTTATTCTCAGCATTGAAGGATTGCTTTCGGGTGAAAGGAAAAATGCTACATCAAATGTCTCGGTTAAAGGTAGGAGCATAACCTCCTCATTTCTAAGTTATAATAATATGAATGCTAATAGTTTAGAGAAAGAGGTATTCAAATGGTCGTTTGTTTCTAGTTACCTATTGGGGTAGTAGGGAGTTTTCTCTTGTTCGCAAGAGGTATTAATCTAGAAAACAAATTGGCAACTCCGCTAGGGAAAAATTTCTCCTTTATGTCATTTTTTAACCTTTGATGCCTTTATACCCTTTTAAGAATTGAAATTTATGGTTTTAAACCTTTGTTTTTTTTATTTTTTCTTAATTTTATCGATCTGCACAGTTTTTGTTTAGAAACAAAGCGCAGATGTGCACATTTTTTCTTTAGAAACAGTATGCATGTGCAATGAACTTTGTTGTCTACCTGCTCAACCCTATAAATTTTTTGAAAA
The DNA here is from genome assembly GCA_034641835.2 of Pinus albicaulis. Taxonomy (NCBI): domain Eukaryota; kingdom Viridiplantae; phylum Streptophyta; class Pinopsida; order Pinales; family Pinaceae; genus Pinus; species Pinus albicaulis. The sequence continues at coordinate 433,063,405 of CM076583.1, forward strand.
AGTTAAGGTTTCTCTGATTTAGGTCCAATTTTTTTTGTTTTTATGATCCCGTTAGCTTGTTTACAGTATCATTAAGTCTCTGTTAAGTTAATTGGGTGTTTTGAATTTTGTTTTATGAGAAATTATTAATTTGATTTCCTTTGGTCATTACTTCGAGGTTTGTCTCAATTTCTTAACAATTTTTGCATATTTTTGCTTTTGGGGGCTAAATTTTGTATGAGTGCTAATCACCTTTGAGTGTTTTTACTTTTGACCTTCGGAATTCTCACCCAATTTCCATTACTTACACTTGATTGATTCTTTAGATTACATTGGTGAAGGAAAATAGTATTGTTGTTCTTTCTCTGATTTGGAATCATCTTCTGTTTGAAAATTCCCTTGCATAGATTACATTTTCATAGTTACAATTCTCATTTTTAGAATATGAACGAAAAAATCCGCATAGATTACATTTGCATAGTTTTCACGTGAATTGTGCGTAGATTACAACTGCATAATTTACATTTTAGAAAAGTCAAACGTAGATTTATATCAATTTCTTTGATTACATTTTTGAGGAAAACCACTTATCTTTACAATTTTGGGTTTTGAGTTTTGTTGGTTTGTTGATCTATCAAAAGAGAGTATTTCAACTATAGAATTGGTTGTGTCAATCTCTTTTCTTTCAATGAATCTCATCATATATTCATGCCTGTTGTAAAGAGTTATTTCATCAATTGAAAGATAGTGTCCTCATTGAAACATAGCCCTAATTTGAATTTACATGTTTTTATGCCTGTTTTAAAACATACAAATAAAAAATTGTTTTGAATTGATTAGCATTAGTTTTTCTTGCTAAAATTAGTGCATTAGATAATTTTTTATATTTTCTATTATTTATAAATTTTTGCATTGTTGGAAGTGAATGGAACCTCTCTCCTTACTTTAGTTAGGATTCATTGAAGTGAAAATATTACATTATCATATTGGATTGCATTCAGTTTTGGGTCAGGTCATAACACCACTAGTTTCATATCCATTTACCCTTTGAGTAAAAAACAGCCGAAATAAATCAACGCTAAATAAAATTCATCTAGAAATTTTTACATTTTCTAGGGCTCTTTCCACCAATATAGTTCAGGATTAGTGCTTTGGAATAGGGAGTAGTTAAATTTTCAAAGCAACTAAACAAACAATAGTATCTTGTGGTAAGGAAAATTCCAGTTGTTGCAATTATTCTCTGGGAAGCTCAACTTAAAAGAGTCAAGCACGATGTCATATCAAACCCACTGGAATAATCATAACTACTTCATTGGTAAATTTAGAATATGTGCATGCATTACAAAAAACAAACCTTAGATTAACCATTATCGAGGAGCCTGGGATCACTTGTCAATAAATCTCAGATTTACCATGTCGAGGATATTCAAGGGGATTGAGCTTAGTTTCTCTTCCCTTGCCTTAGTGGCTATAAACTTAGGATTTTTCCCAAGGTGACAGTGGAGGGAAGGGCCCACTGTAGCTAGAAAAAACATTGACTAGACTCACTTGGACTTTTTGGAGGGTAATCTTCACTCGAGATGTCATAGTGGAGTTACTTGCACCAGACTGTTTCATTAAGAAGGTTCTTAGGGTAACTGCTCCAACCACTATTTTTTCGCATTGATATCTGTGACGTTGGATTTCATCACCAACTAGTGATTTCGCTGTGAAAAAAAATTGTTTGTGTGTGGTTTGACTCCTAGATTTAATAGCGCATGTTCATTTGTTTGTTTTTACTTTTTAGAGACCCTATGTGTGGATTGTGAATTTGAATTGCTAATATTTTTAAATTTTTAATAAAATTCACTGAAGTTGAATCTAATGGCAATGGTTCCAAAATTTACCAACCAAGGAATCCCTCTTAACTAGAATCATAGTACTTTTCCTTGCTTTGGAAATGTTGGTCCTCCTTATATGGCTACATTGTCATTACCTGGATTTACCATAGGTTTACCTGTATGGTGATTTTCAACTACGTTGGCCTCAAATACTCAAATTTTTCCACTTCAACTGGATGCTTCACCTCAATCGAGTTCACCATCTGAAGATCACCAACCTCATGTTGATCCTTTACCTTCTTCACCCTACATGTATTCCTCCCTTTCTTCTTCTTCACTTGGTAAAAGCCTTGATGCTAGTAATCAAGTGGCTAAGAAGAAGAAGAAAAGGAAGAAGAAGAAGAAGAAAGATAAGAAAGAAGTCAAATAACCAACCATGGTTGTAAGTATTCGTAATGTTGAGGAAAATTATAACATCCATCGCATGCCCAAATACCCTTGCAAGCTTTGTAAGGGTGACCACTTCCTTATCAACTGTCTTGGTATTTCTAAGGTCTTGGAAGTATGGTCAGAAAAATCCTATCAACTTATTGTTGATCCGTCAACTAGTGATTGTCAGGTTCCTGGGAAAAAGGGTAAAGTTAGGTTTCCTTGTAGGCTATGAAAAGGGAGTCATCAAACTCAAATTTTCCCTCACATGGATGAAGCCTCAAAATTTTTGGAAAACCTTACTATTCCACAAAAAAAAAATCCAACTAGTTAACTTTCTCCCAACCTACAGTCAGTTAACAATGTGATTGATCTAATTCCAAGTACAGTCTATCCCACTCTTCCATTGGATAATGAAACCCATATCACTCAGGCCGATGATCCATTACTTGATCAACTGGTCGACTTTATTTCACATTTGGTCGATCCCACTTTCCCTGTAGAGAATGAAATTCATACCGCTGAGGTTCTTCTTGTTACATTATATTCTTCTACACCAGGGGGCATTTCACCTGTTTCTATAGAACCCCCTCCAAGTATTGAGGTATTTTCCTTTGATTGGAATAGACTTACATAACCTTGTATTCCTTCTTCCATCCCTTTCCAAATCATTGTAATAAATTATGGTAAGAAAGTGCATCACACGAATGTAGATTGAGGTGCTTCTGTTAGTATGTTATCCTCAACTACTTGGCAAGCTTTGGGTTCCCCTCATGTTTTTCCTGTTACATAGAATTTGTCAGCTTTTAACAGAACCATTAGTGAACCTTTAGGGATCCTTCCTAAGTTTCATATTACCTTCGAAGGTAAGACAATCATTATTGATCTTATGGTAGTCTGAGCCCCCCTTGGATTTCAATTTTCTCCTTGGGAGAGACTATGTCTATGCAATGAAAGTTTTTGTATCGACACTCTTTCGTGTGACATCTTTCCCTCACAATGGAAACATTGTGACTATTTACCAACTTTCATTCGTTGGTCTTGATTCGACTACCAACCATCTGAAACCCCTGAATTTTGCTTATACAGAAGTGGCATCTACCCTACCGTGAGTTAATTATGTGACAACGAGTCCCATGTTTTTAGTTACCAATGCAAGTGAGCCTCTCGCTATTTTCTCGACTTACTTTGAATTAGATCCAGTAATTGACATGGTGAACCCTACTAGGGTATTTGAACCCAATATTATTATCCCTATTAAGTCCCTTGACATGGGTTCCTTCCAGAGAACTGTTCTTCCTTTTGATGAAGACCTCTTGGAGGCCACGATCGAGGTGTGTCCCTTGAAATTTGTTCCTTCTAGTTCGAAACCATGATCAATATTTCATGAGGATATTTCCTTTTACTGTGTCAAACTTGTTAAAAAATGAAACAAAGATCCATGAGGATAGTTCCTTTTATTGTGTCAACCTCGTTAAAAAATGAAACAGGGATCCATGAGGATAGTTCGTTTTACTGTGTCAACCTCATTTAAAAAATAAATAGGGATCCATGAGGATAGTTCCTTTTCATATTTCAACCTCATTGAAAAATGAAACAGGTTCCCATGAGAATGGTTCTTTTCCTGTGTCAACCTCATTAAAAAATTAAACAGGTTCCCATGAGCATAGTTCCTTTTCTCATGTCAAGCTCGTTAAAAAATGAAACAAAGTTAGATGAGCATATTTCTTTTCATGTGTCAAGCTCGTTAAAAAATGAAACAAATCCTCTCCTAATTGAGTCGAATATTTGACTAGATCTCATAAATTATTAAGTCAAGTCTTTATTCTGATGTCACAAATGAGCCTTCATTCCATCCAGCTATTAGTAACCAGTAGTCTACTTAGGTGAATGAAATGAAGATTGGGGGGCATGTTCCCTTGCAGGTTATGCTTGGGGGGGGGGGGGGCATTGAAACTTATCTCAAGCACAGTTTCCTTTGTTTCAAGCTTCTGTAAAAATGAAACCAATCTCAAGCATAGTTTTCCTTCGTTTCAAGATTGTATAAAAATGAAACCTATTTCGAGTCCATTTCAGTTATTATTTTCTAGAATCATTAAACTCATGAAATCCCGAGATTATTTTTCTATCCTTCATGCTCTTAAAACACATGAAAATGTTGAGTTCTTTCTATATTTTCCTGCTCATTAATTAAATTGAAATTCAATGATATGAGTACAATTTTATCACTTTTTCGGACTCGTTAAAACTTACAAAAAAGAGAATTCATGGAGTCTTATTTTAAGACCTTTTCAGACTATCTAAATATGAAAAGATCGTCGCCTACTTGACTATTCGAACTCGTTAAAATAAATGAACATTTTTCTATTCAGTATAAGGTTACACCTTTTCTGGACTGAACTAGACTAATTATGAAAAAGGTATACGTTGACTAAGCATGGTTAATAGAATTATCTCCTACATAATTTTATCCTTTTTCAAGTTTGAGAGACTAAACTTACGAAAAATAACACTATGGATTTTATTTATGTTTTTCTCCTGACTCCCTAAAACTGAAAAACACCAATTTTTACTTTCTCTGCGCTCGTTAAAAATTTAAGTTGAAATAACAACATGATTTTTCTTTTTGTGTCTTTTCAAACTCTTTAAACATGAAAATTACACCGAGTTACCCCTACATTGGACTCATAAAAACTTAAACAATGCAGGACTTGTCGATTACAATGGGACCGAACCACTCCTTCCTAGGGCTCGTTAAAAATAATTCGGAGGACTCATCCAAAGGATGAGTTTATATGAAAATCAAATGTTATCCTCCTCAAGCTTGACATAAATAAAGAAGTAATTTCTAGTAATGGTGGGGGGGAAAGTGAGAAAAAGAATCCATCTTGTATACTTGTTATTAAAGGCAGTATGTCACTCTTGAACATAACACTCTGTCACATTTTTGTCTGGGCTAGGAAATCCATTTGTATCATAGTTAATCAAATGTCATTGAAATTATTCAGCTGGTTTTGGGTATTATCATTGAGTCAAATGCTTCCATGTCACGTGTCGTGTCACAAATATGTTCAAGAGAATTCCAACCTCAGTAAAAATTACCTTTCTATTCATAACCTTCTATCGCATCGTTCATGCCTGAGTCAATCCTAAATTACTCCAAATTGTTCTTCAAAACTTGACATGAAGTTTCATGTCGTAGGCCCTCCTACGACAGATCATTTCCTATCGACTTCATCTCATTATCTAGTAATTTGATTTGGAAACCATTTTCAGTACCTTGAGGTCTGCATGCCTTAATGGCAGGTTTCTTACTTTTGATGATAGGTTCTTGTCATTGGCCTTCGATTGAATGATTATATGAGTTTTTGACTTCAAAACATTTAATCACACTTCATATATTGTACTAGAGTACCTTGAGAGCCATTATCATTATTGGTGGTTTCTCTTGCACTTGTTAATGGTTCACATCATTAACCAGTAATCATTTGGTTTCTCCCATGTTCGACTTAGAGACATTCACTCACATGGTTAGATTCATACTATGGATCGAGAGATGGAGATCAAGACCCTGGATCTAGTTTCATCCATCCAGTCTGTGTGGAGTTATTAGATATTCATGATTGTAAATATAGATCCATTGATGGTTGTGTCCATACTATGTCTACTGTTGACATCGATATTTTTGTATTTCCCTATAGGTTCATAGAGTTATGTTTACTTTGAGTATGGTAATGCCTACCTCAATGATGTTTATATGAAAGCATGATATGGTAGTCCTTGATTGTTTGTTTCTATTCCTCAACCAATTGGTCTCTGATCTGAACCTTTGACATGATAAAGCACTTCAGTCATCAAACATTTTTTCTGGCTTTTCACTTTAGGGGGCAATATGTTACATTAAAATTTGTCACCATGACTGTCAATTCAGATATCTCGCCATCTAATGGTGTGTTGCAAGTTAATCCACTATGAAGCTTGAAGTAAAATAATATTAGGGACAAAAGGAATTTTGTTTTTCACTGCTTAAAAACAAATTTTGAGCACCTGCGCAGTTTTCCTAAACAAAACTCACGCATGTGCAATTTTTCTAAACAAAAACTGCACAGTTTCTTCCACTAAAAATTGCACAGGTCCGTTCACGCACGTAAACATAAAAAATTAAGTTCTATAATCTTTGGTTGAGGAATCTTATCCAAATTAGAAACCTCTAACCACTACATACTTGTGCCTCATCTCTTGGTATATGAAACTAAACTCCTTTTCTTAAGGATCATATCCCTTGAGAAGTGGAACTAGAAACCTCCTCATCCTCCCTATAAATTCAACATAGGACTAAAGGAATGGGAGACTTTTTGGGATTGAAATTTGTAAACTCATGCTACTAGTTTTGGGTCTGAAGAGCTTGTCATGAAGGGAAGGAATGAGACCATTGGAAGAGGCTTACGACATCAAGGATTTTGCTGTAGGATTGCTCTGTTTGATTCTTGATCATACATATGGATATCTTTTTCTCATTGTGTTGTTTTTAAACTCATTTAAACAATGTCAATACTTAGTCTCGTTGATCATTAAGTTGAACTCATGTTTTTTATTATTATATACTGCAGGTGCTTTGATAATTTGCATGTTTGTGATTGCAGGCTCTTTTTAGCATTGAAGGATTTCTTTGGAGCAAAAGGAAAAATGCTACATCAAACATCTTGTTGAAAGGTAGGAGCATAACCTCCTCATTTCTAAGTTATAATAATCTGAATGCTAATAGCTTATAAACAGAGGTATTCAAATGGTTTTTTGTTTCTAGTTACCTTTTTGGGTACTAGGGATATCGCTCTTGTCTGCAATAGGGATTAATCCAGAAAAAAAGAGGGTATTCGGCAAGAAAAATAGAGTTTTCTATAGGAAATTCAACAAGCCCAGAATTAGAGAAAAGGGCCTTGGTTGAGGAAGAAAAGACAACCATATATGGGAAATAGGTCAAGAAGTTGAGGAAAATGCACAATATGAAGGACAAGATGAAAAAGAGGGAGAGAAAGATGAAAAGGAAGATCCCACCTCACAAAAACCAATCCTCAAAGATGTAGTAGTAGTGCCAAACCTTAGGCCTCAACCCAATCTCAGCTCCTACTACACATACATTGAAGGGGGTAGATTAATTCCTCATAAGTTCATAGTACCTTTATTCTATAATTTGGAATAGGAGAGAGAACACACTCATCATTGGATGAAGCTTGCCACATCTAAAGGTGTGCATGACATAGGGGTCATGGAGGGAAAAGTGGTTGAGTTTGGGAAGGATTTTTTTGATGTTAGGCTCAAAGAATCCATGTTGAAAGTGAAAATGTAGAAGGCCCAAGCAAGGAATGTAGCATTGCAGGAGCACCTTCAGTAAAATGACAAAAAAATGGCCACCATGGAAGATTTGTGTAAGGAGGCCATTCAACACAGACATCCATCAAATTCCTATGCATATTACCTCAAGGAGAAGTGGCTCCTATTTAAAATAAAAACATTAGCCTCCCGTGGATCCTTACCTTTTTAGAAATGAAGACAGTTCATTGACTTTTGCAACCAATCAAATATGGAAGACAAGGAAACAATGGTAGAGTTACACATGCACAACCTTGTATTGATAGACTTGAACATTTGGGACCCCAATCCTAAGATGGGAGACATGCAATTAATGGCATTGGCATCATGGATGGTTAATGAAGAGACCGGAGCACAAGAAGTAAGAAAGGTTATGAGGAGAGAAAACAGAGAACCTTTACAGATTAGGACAGAACTATTCAGCCCTAGGGGATTCATCAACAACCATCTTAAGATAGAAAAGGATCCTACACTTGCAGACAAATACCTCCACACACAAGCTTGAGCCATGGCTCACTTTGATGATGTTTCTAGGTTTTTGGGAGATGAGTGCATAATGGCTAGCCAAAGGAGATGGAGCAACCTCCCTCACAAGCTTAGTAACATTGAGTACCACACACTAGAAATATTAAGAGTTGCCCTAGAAAGAGCACCAATATACAAGAGGGTCATGCAAGCCAGAAAGATTTAGTGGCTTCATTTGAAACTCATTCCACCCTTGTTGTTGAGGCTGAGTGATGGCAAGGACCAAGATGAGCAGAAAACATAACGGGAAGAAGAAGAAAATAATGATGGCTTTTACCGTCCTGAAGGGACTCCCAGACTTCTTCCTTGGGAAGTCAAAGGGTCCATTAAATATTTGAAAGAAGTGCATGAAGAGGACTAAGTTTATAAGAGGATGAGCAACCATTTGGTAGGGGGGTGATGATGAGCTCCATTATTAGGTACATTTGGAGGGGTTAATTGTCACATTTTTTCCTTATTAAGTCTCTTTTTCTCACATTTAATTATATTATGGTCTTATGCTGCTAGTGTAAATGGGGATTAAGGCTTGTCATACTTCGAGTGCCTAACATGAGTTAAATGCAGGAAAATCACGAAGATATTACAATTGTGATGAAGAATTTTCCATTAAAGCTTGGATTAGACAACAAGGAGAGATTATATGAGGATTTCTCACCTCCTTAACTCCCAAAGGAAGCCAAGGGATCCTCAATATTCCCTCCAACAACACAAAATCAAAGGCAGTCAGGCAAACTCAAGACCAAGTGCACCAAAGCTACACTTCACTTGCAGTCAAAGTGGACACACCACGTAATTTTTAGGGAGTTGTTGGTAGCTACCCTCTAGGTTAAATAGGACTGAGAAAGAGCTCATTAGGATTCAAACTTGGAAGGAAGCTAATAGACTCTTAGCTCTTGTAATAGGTTTCTGAGACTTTCATGTTGATGCAATTAGACTATTTTCTGCAATAAAATGAGTATTGAGATTGTGCTTCACTAATTTAGTTTTAGAGGGCTAGGCTTGTGGGTTATGGCCCAATCCATTGGCCTTAGTCTCTATTGTGTATTAATTCTCTACTTTTATGTCATTGTAGCTAGTTTTCTTATGATATTTTATCTATTTTTCTTACATTTGAATTCATTGTTTTCAGTTTGCTTCCATTTGTCTATAGCTGTAGATTAAGCTTGATTACATATTGGTAGAATGGTCTATAAACTCCAAAATTTTTGTGTCAACCCTCCTCTCTCATCTCTTTCATTGGAGCTTGAGGAGGGTATACCTTCTCCACAGGCCACAATTTCTTTTTATTTTATGATTTCTTGGAATGAATAGTTAGATTTTTGTAGTTCCATTAACATGTTTATAATGATGTGTTAGATTTATATTTGTAGGCTAAAGTATGTTTTATTTCCAAATTCAACTCATATTTTCCATTTCCTTCATCATGAATTTGTCAAATTTGTTGCATGAGCAGGTATTTTGCTTGCAGTTTCAAGTAGCACATCAAAGGATTACTTCATCAACACCTTCAGCTTCATTTCTCACCCTTCATCAACCTTCTATTCATAAAAATCGCCATTAGCCCTGTTTTCATATTTTTCATCTTCACAATGTGAGCAAACCCTAGAGGTGCAAGACATGCTTCTCAAGAGGTTATGAGCTTAGCCAAGGAATTGGAAAATTTACACTCATCTAAAAAATTCTCCACTCCACCTTCCCTATGCCTTTCTCATCCATTTTGGGCCTTGGATTTCCCTCAGATTTTTTCCTGTAGAAACTCAAGACTTTCCTATAGCACTAGAGGAAACCTGTAGCAACACTTTCAACAGCACCAATGGGCCCCTCCTTAAGCCTAGAAACCACCATCCACCTCATCTAGACCTACTAAAACCACCCAGACACCTTCAACCTTGCAACCATGAGTTCAAGCCCTTCATTGACCACCTTAGCCGTTTCTCCTCCTAGCTGCAAAACAATGCATTTACATGCATAGTTAGGGCATGATTAGCTACTTTATTAAAAGCAAGATGTTCGAACATAAAGTAGACAGAGTGTGTTTACCCATTTGGCCCAACTATGTGTGATTAGGTTAGCTTCCTTTATGAAATTTCAATTTAGCAATTTACTTCATGCAAAATGCCTAGTTTGCTTCCATTTTTTATCATAGCTTAATGTGTAGATTTCTTGCATTGTAGAGTAATTCGATGTGATTTCTTGTTGTAGAATAGTTCTTTGCTTGATGATATATTAATGGGTTTGAATCATTTGTAGCCCTAGGTATAAATTTATAAGTGTGATGGACTTCATCCAGAAACCCTAGAAATAACACCCTTTAGTAGAGCTCAAAAGAGGATGACATGAGTAGAATGCAACTAGCACTGTCACCTTCAAGTTTGTATGAACCCAGGGTTGATAAAGTAAAGTAGGGAAAAATTATTTGTGAAATACCAATGCTCACAAGTATGAATGCTTCCATTTTTAGGTTGTGGGAAGACTATATAAGATTCTTCTTCTATACTAATGCAAATTATATCATAGAATATAGTGACATAATAGATTCAACACCTTGCATAGTTTGGATGTGAACAACACTTTGAGATGCATATCGCTTCAACTATATAAATTTATCATAATCAGTTGGAGGGATCAACTATTTCCTTTTAAAATTTAAGTAAGCCACACCAAGTTTAGACTAAAGTTGATAAGAAATGTTGGGAAAATGATGAGTCATTTTATCCAATAGAGCTAAAAAATTGAAATCCCTGCATAAATAATTTACTAATAACTGTCTGAAAATAAATTCTTCAATAGTTGCTAGAATTTATTCTTGGTCCTCTTGAGTTTATATCAATTAGGCTTGAAACTATTAGTTAGAGATAAGCCATCCAAACTATGACTAGAATGATGGTATTCCAAACCTTTGTATATACTGCCATTTTTTCTTGAATTCATTAATGAATTTCTTGGCTCTAACAATTTATTCATCCATCTCATTCATAGTTCTCATTTTTTCCTTAACTGACAAAAGTATTAAAACACATTTTTCTCTACCAGGAAGATCAAAAACCTTCATAATATTTTCCTCAATCGAATTTAGATGGTGCATGAGTTGATCGACCTCTTTTAAATTTTCATCCACAACAGGGACCCCTACTTTCCTAAAAATTAGAATTGATAGTAGGAATAACCATTGCAGTTTACGAAGTTGTAGCCTATTCTCCTTTCTCTAAAACTATCATTTATTTCTCCTTTCCCTTTGATTAGTTTTCAATAGTCACACTAGTTGTGACATACATAGTAGGGCCAGTAATTTCCTTTGGTTGAATCTCCTTTAAAAAACCCTGAACTTATTTGTATAATTCCTAATTATTCGTTTCAAAGATATTATCATCATCATCATCATTTTTACTTTTTGTAATCCCATCCTCGTCCCTAGGGTTTATCTCTATTTATTTTCTCTTAAGAAGGGGTTGTTGGAAGATGCTACTTATGGAAGAAATTTTAACCATTGGATCTGCCATATGCTTGGTAGTATTGGTTGTTGGACTTGCTGCCACTGTGTCATTGGTATATTCACCTATTCGAATGTCAGTGTCTATATGTGAAATATTAGTTGTAAATCCTTCTAAACCCTTAGTATTTCCTTGTTTACAAAAATATTCAATACAGATAATAGTAGTAGAATATTTTTCAATTCCAGTATTAGGAGAATATTCATAAGAAGATAAGCTTACTTTCTCCCTCAATTCATATGTAAGATGTAAAGGTTTATATCTCCAAGAAAATTGGTTTCAAACCATAAAATTTAACTTCTTTTTAATGATCTCAGAGGCAGTCCTAGTTTTAATAATCGAGAATAGGATTTCATAATGCATTAAATCCATTGTATTTTTGTTTTTTGAGAGAAATTGGACTTCTTCGACTGATAATATTTGTCTGGCTACTTCTAGAGAAAAAATTTCAGGGATTAATGAGTTCAACCAAACAATAAGGTTGACCTTAAAAGCCATATATCCTTATAACTGTTTGGTTTTCAAAAGTGTAGTCCCTTATTTTAGTCTATTTGGTTAAATTTAAAATTCTTTTGAATTCACTTGACATCCTTTCTAGGTTTTTATTTCACAACTGTGCATGAAGTTTGAAAAGGAAGAAATTTTCATACTAGGTATAGTCTCCTCCTAATTTTCATGGATATAACACCTAAGTCCATTTATCTAATTCCTTCTCTTTATGATGAATATATTTAATTTATAATGGTATCCCTTTAGTTATAAAGAAATCCAGATAATAGAAAAATACTAGGTGCATAATATATGTGGTATAACTAAATACTTATAATCATTGTATAGTTTTCAGATGGAAATGTATGTTATGAGTTAAGTAGCGAAGAAAATTAATTCTAAGCTCATGAGGAATTTCCATAATTTATATTAAACACATAAAAATAATCTCATCCATTGCTGAATCATTTTCATATCCTAACATAATGGAAAGTAAGGAGACCATAACCTAAAATTCAGACTTTAGTAACTTATTATCCATTGGAAATATAATTCCCAAAATTTGATTAGGGTTTTGTTGACAGTGTTGGATACCTCCAACATATAGGGGATATCCCTAATATGAGGTCCCAATTATACCTCAAAATTTTTGGTGTAGGAGTCCCATCCAAAATATGGCCCAACTGACATTTACTTAAAGATATGCCTTGACTTTAGCTGTTAGCATGAGAGAGAAGCACACGTGTTCTTTTGAATGAGAAAGCGAGTGTGCCTTGTGATTGTTTGATTGTAGATGTATCAAGGTTCTTTCACTACAAAGGGGGAATAAAGTGAGCTTCTAATAGAGAATTAGTAGTACTACCCTAACGGAGACACACATGAATGAGAAAGGTATGTATAACATCAAGAAAAGTAGTTCATAGAGATGTGACGATCCATACAAACATTACAACACATTTCCAATAGGTTAAGCACCAAAGTCACTAAAATAGTTAAATTAATTTAGTACATGTGAAAGTAAACATGAATCATAAACATTCAAAGAATAGTCTTAGAAGCATCTACAATCCATGTGTGGAAATGTACCAGCCGAAAGGCTTCAAGTATTAAGAAAAATTTCCAATATACAAAAGTACAATGAACATCACTAACTCCAATAGTGGAGTATTAGAGACACTATTTTTTCCCAAAAAGTACTGACTCTATCTCTCTAATTCCATATGGGAGAAGCCAAGGTTAAAATTCCTTTCTCTAAGCGAAGAGAATTCTTTTATAACTTGAGGCATGACCTTTCACATCCTCATGACTCTTGAATTTCAAACTAATAATGATCTTTGGACTTCTACAACCTTTGGAGCTCCAAATGACCTTTGGAATTACATATGACTCTTGGTATTGCATATATTTTTTAATTCCATTCCTCCTTTTGTCCATACATGACTCTTGTACTTCCACTTCTTTGTATTTACAATGATTACATCATTACATCATAACTTCCAAATAATCATGTGATGAAGACATGACACGTCACTATCCTTGATGACTCAGACTAATAGTGGTTGATGACATGGAGTTTCTTCAATGGTTGCATGGATTCCACTCGTGTCTTCATTATTCATGCAACTTCCGATCATTGATTCCTTCACCCTCCAAAGGGTATTAAATCTAATGGAACCTTCAGGGTGCTTTTATCATCAATTTTTCAATGTGTTCTTTGTTCTTTGATGCTTCCTTTATTTTCCTTTTTTTACTAATATCCTTCATGCATGCTTTCCATGATGTTCATGGAATACCTATATCTATAATCACTCATGAAAAAAAAACATCAACCTGGAAAGATCAAGGAAAGCTTCTGGGCATAAGGGAACACTTCAAAAGGCTAAAGGGCTGAAGGGAAGAGGATTTAGGGCTTTGGAATGCACTCAAGATAAAGAGGCAATTAGGGTGGGGCTCATGGTGCAATTATTAAGGAATAAGGAAAAGGCTTTAGGCTTCCCAAGTGTGTTGTGCGCTTAAGGGAAAGAAGGAGGGAGTATGGTGCACTCTTGAAGGTTGAAGGAGGAGGATTTAGACCCTCGACATGCACTCATGTGCTCAAGAGGCCTAGAAGGGTGCATGGAACAATTATAAAGGTTGAAGGATGTAGCTTCATGCCTTCGAAGTGCGCTCATGCGCTCAAGAGGCCTAGGAGGGTGGATGGTGCAAGTCTGAAGGCTGAAGGAGTTAGCTCCATTCTTTCTACGTGCATTGATTCACTCAAAGGATCAAGATAGCACATGGTGCATTATTGAAGGATGAAGGGTTGATATTAGGGTCTTCAATGTGCTCTCATGTGCTCAATGAGGGCGCACTTCTTCGAGTGGAAGGAGTGCACTCAAAGGAAGGCTTTCTTTCTTAAAGGGTGCAATTCAGAACAAGGAAGGGGGAAGGGATTAAGGAGTGTGCTATGTGATATTGGAGGGAATATGGTGCACTTCCAAACAATGGAGGATTATTGATCGAGGCTTAAGAGCATGCTCATGCACCTCTTGCTTTAATGGGTTCATTTTGCAACCAAAATTATTCCAAGTCTGGAGGATGAAACAAGGGGAAAACACAATGAGCTTATACATAAAATCATGAGCAACATATAACAACTCATTGAGAAAAATTGGAAAATATTGAACAAGTATAAGTATACATCAAAACACCACTTTACATACACTCCCTAATTACAACAGACAAAGTATGTGCGACTACAACCAAAAAGCGTCGTTTTACAACAACAAAGGCATCACAACCATGAAATACACCAAAGATTTTCTAATCATTGTGATAACACATGAGAACACTCAAGAACACCTAAAACATACAAAATAACATGGAATGAAACTTTACGAACAAAGCGGCACTAGATACGATGTTGAAGTAGGCTCCAAAATTTGAATGTGGTGAAATTTTTAGAGGGTGTTGTTGTAGCAAAAACACACTAGGTGAGCTTAAGCTTCTCTGTCTAGGAATATATTTTTAGTTAAAGGGCCAGCATTTCAAGAAGTATTGATTCACCAATCAAATGACCTTGAATTCCCCCTTTTGACCCTGGTATACGCATAGTACCTCACTTCATTCTACTTGGTTAAACACACAAAATATACACCACATCACAAATGTTTCTATCTAGGAAAGAGTAATGTGTGTGACGATTTTATGATATTCAGAGTATGAATTTTCATCTAGGTGTTTCTCTATTGCTAGTAGGCCTAGACAGTACCTCGACAAAGTCACTTCAAGATCATAAATGTTTCTTCGCTACCAACATGCCTTGATAGTACCTTGGTGAAGTTGCTTGCTCCACCTCCTTGCGCAAGACGCAATTATCTTCTTTCACCCTTATTTATTTATTAAATAGGACTGTGCATCAACACCTATTATTTTCAACAACCGGAAGAGGGATCCCCACTTATTGAGAGAAGAGGAGGTCACCCCTTCAGAGAATTATTTTAGAACATTTGATATTGGTTTTCTTGTTTTAGATTTTCCCCTTATCCTTTCTTTACTAGATTAGATAAGCATTAACATGTAAGAAAATTTATACCAAGTTGAGTAGTTTAGATACTAGCATAGTCGAAGATCTAGTAGGTTACCTCAAGGTTTTCCTTTTCGATGTATCATATTTTACATCCATACTTAGCTCAACCTATAACATTTCCCAAACAAAGAAGGAGAAAAAACATATAGCATTGTGGTTGTCACATTTTCTCTTTCATTCCATCACAAAGTCCTTTTGAGCCATGCACTTTTACACAGGTTCTTATTTATGTAGAATGACCAAGACATAAAATAATTTTGGACACGACTTACATAAGACACATACGACTGACACATATGAAAAAGAAAATAAAATTAACAAAGTATACAGAAAGTGCAACTTGTAGCTGCTATTGATATTTGCAAGGTTGGGAGATACAAGTTCGGGAGCAAGATATCTTATTTACGATAAACTAAAAAGTACGGTGAGGTCTTAAGGCAAGGCTTAGGAGCTACGTGGTCAACCGATAATGCATTTATCAAAGAGTTGTTCCAGTTCCTTTTCTAAGAGAATGTGGTTTTCTTAATTATGCAGATAATATTTTTATTTTTTGATTCAACCAGACAATTTCCCGACAAGTAATAATTAGATGCATGTTTTAATATAATCCCATTTTCTAATGTGAATTCATAAATTTTCAATGACGAAAAATAAGTTACATTATCAAATATGTTATCACCCAAAAATTCTCAAAGCATCATTGTGTCAACTCTTCTTTTGGCCATGGTTTCAAGTAGGTTTTGAGTCATTTTAAGTTTTTAGGGGTTAAGGGATAGGGTTAGAGTCTCATTTCCATTCACAAAATAAGTCTAACATGCTTATTTCATATCTTGACAATCTCATTCCATGTTTAGAGAGTTAAATTTGTAATCATTTTGAAAAAATTTGGGTTAAGCCACGAAGCCACATTTTTGTAGCACAGATAGTGTAAAAAAATTGCTTTTGCGCTACAAAAACGTTAGTCATTTCATAGCGCAAAACCCTGAATTTGCATTGAGCATGCTACGAAATCGGGGATTCGTAGAAAGTCATGTCAATTCATCAAATCACTCAAATTTCGTTAATTCTTCATCATTAGGTGTTAGATAGGAGTCATTTCTCATGCATGCCACCATTCAAAACCATCATTACATTCATTGGAGGTAATTTATGCTAGTTATGTTGGGAAAAATACTGAGAGGGGGGGGGGGTGAATCAGTATTTAAGACTTACTCAAATCTTTTTACTTTTTCATGCTCTAAAACCCATACGCTAATTTGTTGAAGCCAACTAGCGTATACGCGTGAATATCCTTCATAAAACTCGCGTATATACAGAGATCTTATTATGCCATTAATTCTTTACTTAGATCTATGCAACATTCATTCTTCTAATGATTAGATAATAGTAAGCATGTGCAATAATAACAGAATAAACCATCACACATAAGCATCACACAGGAACACCAGGATTTAAGGTGGAAACCCAAGTCGGGAGAAAACCACCGATGTCGTCGTCTCAGTCTTCAATATTTATTATATAAAGAAAACATGTTACAACCATGTACTGGCACAGACTCATACCAACACGCAGGCACCCACCTGCAAAAGGCTACAACCTTCTCTTGTTTACCAGCCTCTCCTGGAAGGGAGCTACAACCCCCTGCTCTCGTTTACCAGCCTCTCCTGGAAGGGAGCTACGACCCCCTGCTCTCGTTTACCAGCCTCTCCTGGAAGGGAAATACAACCCCCTGACTGAAGGCTACAACCCTCAGCACCACCATGGACCACGTTTCATCAATTTTCACACTGGATCCAATAGCTTCAATAGAACACAACTTGCAGGCCACTTTTCATCATATTTTTAGACTGGACCCACTCCACACATTTAAGCTCAATCATACATCAAACTGAAACTTATACCCTTATTAATTCATTCAATGAATCATCAAACAATCAATCAAAAACTTGATATTTTCTCAACATAGTCAGCAGCATAATCAATATTCAGAAAACCCAGATCTGTATGAATACATTATAGACAGATAGCAGTAATATAGCAGAATGGATCAGACATTTCATACCACATACTTCAGTAAAACCCTAGATCACATACGTGCTTTTACTTCACCTAACCTGCGTATGTACGCGCTTTCATGCAGACCAACCCACATATACTTCAATGCATTATTCAGAAAACCCTTTCTGCCCATACACACTTTTCCTTAAGCAGACCCGCATATACACGCGCTTTTACTGAAGCGAACCTGCGTATTCATCTGTAACTTTTCAGGACTGTGCAGCTCTTCAGATCAGAAAAACAACTCAGATTTCACCCCTTACTTCAGAAAGTATTTCGCCTCACCACAGATCTAAAAAATCCATAAACAGATCTAGAAAATACATATACATTTCAGATCTAGAGAACCCTCTTCATCATTTTCTTCATAGGTGCATCATAGATTCAGATCTATCAATCAAGAATAGAGTTCATCCATGCAGATATTCCTTAGAGAGATTTATTCATTCACAAACCTTACTCATGCACACTTTGCACAATGATTTTCTTCTCCTTATATAAATTTAGCCTTTGATAATACCATGAGCCAAAACCACATCACTTCCGATGGTATTCTTGGACAAGATCAAATAGACAAACCAGCGCTCAATATAATGGGTCAATACCATGGTAATAACCCCTGGTTTTACAAATTTGGAGCGCAATTAGGCATACACGACTTAGCATGTACTTTTCCGCGTACATACGCTACTTCGCCTAAACAAACTCGCGTATGCTTTGTGTCACACACTTTTCATCATTGTTCTGGCCCTTACTGATATTTCTTTCTCTGGTACTTCTGAGCTACTTGTAGAACATCATATTTACATCATTAATAAACTCATCAAGCATCAAGAACAACTTCATTAAGTAGGTTTCCATCATCTTCATCAAGTGGGTTGCCATCAAGGACAACACTCTGCATCATATTGCCAACAAGTTATTTTCAAAATTCAAAAGGGGTTGGTCTTTTGTTTCATTGTCTCATGCAAAGAAGCAATACATGCATGCCCTTTCGAATGGTAAGCTCATGGTAAATTGAAACCCAAGCTTCCTTCATCTTGAAATCAAGCGAGGCTGACAAGCGAGGCTGAGTTCCTAATCAAGTGAGGCTATTTTCGAATGCTAAAGCTTATGTTTGCAAGAAACTAATAGGAGGTGAGGATGCAAATGTTTTTGAAGAAACCATAAATATATAATCTCCAATGCTTGAAGAAGACAGAAACAAATTTTTTAATAGTCAGAGAGAAAAGAGTAGTTATGAGGAGGTTAAAGACAAACTCAGACTTGCAAACAATGAGATTGATAAGTTGAAGAAAAAGGTAACAGTGCATGCAGAAGAAAGAGAAAACTTTGAAAGGATGAAAGGACCGTGGGAGTTGGAGAAAAATCCAAACCATGAATTAATTGATAGTCAAGCTCAATTATTCATATGGACCCTACCTGCAATCAAAGAAGCAAAATTCATTAGGATGGTCAATACCGAGCTAAGGGAAAACCATATAAAGCTTAAGAGGAGAGTAGAAGACTTGGAAATACAGCTAGCACAATTTGAAGATCAGCCACAATTAAAATAAGTGCAAACAGTAAGTGTCATCCTTTAATAAATTTTTGAGGTTATATGAATATATCTCATTTTTGGAGCTGTTTAAAGATGATGTTATGGGTTATGAAGGTTGATATACACCTAAAAATATAGTATTAAAGGGGTTGAAAACCAGATTTTTGGAA
The DNA here is from genome assembly GCA_034641835.2 of Pinus albicaulis. Lineage (NCBI taxonomy): Eukaryota > Viridiplantae > Streptophyta > Pinopsida > Pinales > Pinaceae > Pinus > Pinus albicaulis. The sequence continues at coordinate 433,082,844 of CM076583.1, forward strand.
AGAAGCTGTGAAAAGTGAAGACTTAGTAGTTTTGTAGCACACTACGAAATTGTTGAAGCTGACACACAGAAGTTTCGTAGTGCACTATGAAACTGTTGTAGGATGCAGTTTGAAAGATTTTTGCAAATTTTCAAAGGTGGAAAGGGTTTTTTGTTGGGCTTTGATGCTGGTGGGAGATATATGAAGAATAAAAATGAAGATTCAGAGGGTTGGCTCATATAAAATGGGAGTTTGAAGTATGAGTTAAAAAGAAAAGGTCCGCGCTACGAAAACAACAGACTCAGTAGTTTCGTAGCACAGTAGTATTGGCAGTTGTCACACCATTTTGGAGGTTGGGATTTTCACAGCTGGAAGGTCAAATTCAAGTGAAGATCATAAGGCATTTGACACATGTTTTGAGCACCAGTTCTTTAGCAATTGATTCGAATGGATAGAAATGAAGCTTTCAACTATTATATAGGAAACATGCTCCTATTTTGCAGGAATAGATAAGAAGCAGGTTGATGGGTCTAACAACAGCAAGGTGAGCAACATCATGGTCGCAGTCTCGTTGTCAAGCATAGTTTTAAATGATTATATAAGGTTGTTAAAGGTTGTTAAGATGTAATAAATAGTGTTTTCGTCCTAGTTGTATTAGGACTGTAAAACAGACAGTTTTACTATTAGTTTGTAAATAAAGTTTGTTTAGAAGTTGATAGGTGTCAAATTCGAATTTCCTCTCAAATTTTTAGAAGGAATCCAAGGATGTAATGACCGCTCTATAAGAAGGAAGAAATCATATTGTAGGGGGTTGGAATTTTCATTGAACAAGCATACTTTTTGTGATATCAGAGAACTGTGTTTTTATCCTAATACAGAGAGTTTTGTTTCATTACTCAGGATTCAGAAGGGGTTATGGATGGTTGATTGTCTCACTATATTTCTCTTTAAATTACTTGTAGTGGCATGAATGTATATTACTTAGAATTCGCTGAAGGTGCTCTAACTTCCTATATATGTTCATGAGTTGTTTTTATCCTTTTTCCTACTATTCTATTAATGCATTTAAACCCTGAAATTCCCTGACTTCCATATGAAATTGATCTTTATGTTTTATGAAAGCAAATTTGACTCCATTTACCCAATAGATGTTTGTTGATTAGTAGTACAACCAATTATTCACTTTATTTAGTTTATTCATAGAGTTAGCCATCTGATCTTTATTTGTAAATCATTAACCTATTGAGAGAGCCCTCTCAGGTTGAGGAGGCTAAGCCTCAACTAAAATTTTGGTTTGAAATAGTTACTCAGGGTCTCCTTGACTAGTAGCCTATCAGGGTTTGATTTTGAGATAAAATTTTGGTGCGTCTGCTGGGAGCCTGAAGATTATTCACTCCCGAAATCAAGAAAGTTGAACTTCAGAAGGTAGCAGGAGCTCAGAAAGTTTTTCGAGGCTACAAATATACCTTGGCGACTCCACATATCAAATAATCAAATTGGAAGGTGACTCCACTATTAGAAGATTAGTTGCGAGATGAAGTTTCAAGATGAGTTCCATTGCAAGAATGAATGTTAGGTATGCTTCTATGAATTGATCTCATATCCATGGTTTTCCAAATCCTATGCCAAAGGTTGATTGGTTAGATGATCTTCCAATATTCAAAGATGGAAAGAAAGACAATGTTGCTCTTCATTTGGTTAGGTTTCATCTGCATGTACATAGTCTTAAGGTTCAGATCCCTGAAGACTATCTTATGAAGATTTTTATGACCACTCTAGAAGGAAAAGCATGGTCTTTGTATAAAGGTTTAGCAAATGGTTTATTATATTCTCTTTTCATGATGAATTATATGAGATGTATAAAGAGTTTCATCCCCTTTATTGATGGTTAAAGACTATTGTAAACACTCTGAGAGTTTTATTGAATATTTGGAGAATTGTTATGAAGATGAGGATTTTATGGATGAGGAAATTTTAGAAGCCCTTCATGACAATAACTTTAATAAAAAATAAGAACACCAAGAAGAAAGGAGAATATCTCCCTTAGATGAAAATGAAACCCAGTAGGAGTTTACTTATGAAATTATGACACATCCTCTGAGTTTGAAGAAAATTTGCAGCAGGTTTGTCAAACCTTTTATCATCATGAGTATGAGAATCATTACAATCAACAAGAGGAAATATTGGAAATTGCTTGCTACACACCTCTGGTACAGGAAAAGGTTGATTACTTATGTCATACTTTGCAGCAACCTACTTCAAAGAATGATCATAATAATAAGGAAAACTACATTGCCTTTGGAAATCATTCAGAATGGCAGCTGGACAGCTTATCAAATAAATTTTGTGTGGCTAAAAATTAGTTGTTAGAAGTTACAGGATGTTATGAAGATCATCACGTTGATTATGTATTCTAGGACCCTATAGCTAGATACATGAAAGAGTTTTACTCTCCACTGTTTCAGTTTTATTTTTACCATAAATATCAGTTACAATTTCAGTGGCAGTGGTCATCATAATTTCATGGTTTCTTTGAAGTCTGATGCAGTCAAAAAAATCAAATTATAAACAAAACAAATGGTTGTCTACATTAGAAATTTCACATTGATTGAGCTGAAATAATTTGCAGTTGATAGGGTAGGTAGGAATGTGCAAATAAGCTAAAGGTTGACTGAGAATTTTTAGTAGGTATAGTTTGAAGCAGATTGGGTAGAATTTCAGGGTTCTTATTTTTAAGCAATGGATTGCAGCACTGGAGCTACCAGTTCTTAGTGTACCACAGGGGCACATTATCCCAAGTGGAGCCATTGTTATCACCCAAAAATTCTCAAAGCATCATTGGGTCGACTCTTCTTTTGGCCTTGGTTTCAAGTAGGTTTTGAGTCATTTTAAGTTTTTAGGGGTTAAGGGATAGGGTTAAAGTCTCATTTCCATTCACAAAATAAGTCTAACATCCTTATTTCATACCTTGATAGTCTCATTCTATGTTTAGAGAGTTAAATTTGTAACCATTTTGAAAAATTTTGGGTTAAGCCATGAAACCACGTTATCGTAGCGTAGATAGTGTAAAAAAACTACTTTTGCACTATGAAAACGCTGGTCATTTCGTAGTGCAAAATCCTGAATTTGCATTGAGCGCACTACAAAATCAGGCATTCATATAAAGTCATGTCAATTCATAAAATCACTCAAATTTCGTTAATTCTTCATCATTAGGTGTCATCTAGGAGTCATTTCTCATGCATGCAACCATTCAAAACCATCATTACATTCATTGGAGGTCATTTATGTTAGTTATTTTCAAAATTCAAAAGGGGTTGGTCTTTTGTTTCATTGTCTCATGCATAGAAGCAATACATACATGCCCTTTCGAATGGTAAGCTCATGGTAAATTGAAACCCAAGCTTCCTTCATCTTGAAATCAAGTGAGGCTGACAAGCGAGTCTGAGTTCCTAATCAAGTGAGGCTATTTTCGAATGCTAAAGCTTATGTTTGCAGGAAACTAACAGGAGGTGAGGATCAAAATGTTTTTGAAGAAACCATAAATATATCATCTACAATGCTTGAAGAAGACAGAAACAAAGTTTTTAATACTCAGAGATAAAAGAGTAGTTATGAGCAGGTTAAATACAAACTCAGACTTGCAAACAATGAGATTGATAAGTTGAAGAAAAATGTAAGAGTGCATGCAGAAGAAAGAACAAACTTTGAAAGGATGAAAGGACTGTAGGGGTTGGAGAAAAATCCAAACCCTGAATTAATTGATAGTCAAGCTCAATTATTCATATGGACCCTACCTACAATCAAAGAAGCAAAATTCATTAGGATGGTCAATACCAAGCTAAGGGAAAACAATAGAAAGCTTAAGAGGAGAGTAGAAGACTTGGAAATACAGCTAGCACAATTTGAAGACTAGCCACAATTAAAATAAGTGCAAACAGTAAGTGTCATCCTTTAATAAATTTTTGAGGTTATATGAATATATCTCATTTTTGGAGCTGTTTAAAGATGGTGTTATGGGTTATGAAGGTTGATATACACCTAAAAATATAGCATTAAAGGGGTTGAAAACCAAATTTTTGGAAAGAAGCTGTAAAAGTGAAGACTCAGCAGTTTATTAGTGCGCTACGAAACCGATGAAGGTGACACACAGTATTTTCATAGCACGCTATGAAACTGCTGTAGGATGCAGTTTGAAATATTTTTGCAAATTTTCAAAGGTGGCAAGGGTTTTGTGTTGGGATTTGATGCTGGTGGGAGATATATGAAGAACAAAAATGAAGATCTAGAGGGTTGGCTCATATAAAATGGGAGTTTGAAGTATGAGTTAAAAAGAAAAGGTCTATGCTACGAAAACAACAGACTCAACAGTTTCGTAGCGCAGTAGTATTGACAGTTGTCACACCATTTTGGAGGTTGGGATTTTCAAAGCTGGAAGTTCGAATTCAAGTGAATATCATAAGGCATTTGACACATGTTTTGAGCACCAGTTCTTCTGCAATTGATTCGAATGGATAGAATTGAAGCTTTCAGCTATTATACAGGAAACATGCTCCTATTTTGCAGGAATAGATAAGGAGCAGGTTGATGGGTCTAACAACAGCAAGATGAGCAACATCATGGTTGAAGTCTAGTTGTCAAGCATAGTTTTAAATGGTTAGATAAGGTTGTTAAAGGTTGTTAAGATGTAATAAATAGTGTTTTAGTCCTAGTTGTATTAGGACTGTAAAACAGACAGTTTTACTGTCAGTTTGTAAATAAAGTTTGTTTAGAAGTTGATAGGTGTCAAATTCAAATTTCCTCTCAAATGTTTAGAAGGAATCTAAGGATGTAATGACCACTCTATAAGAAGGAAGAAATCGAATTGTAGGGGGTTGAAATTTTCATTGAACAAGCATACTTTTTGTGATATCATAGAACTGTGTTTTTATCCTAATATAGAGAGTTTTGTTTCATTACTCAGGATTCAGAAGGGGTTATGGATGTTTGATGTCTCATTATATTTCTCTTTAAATTATTTGCAGTGGAATGAATGCATATTACTTAGAATTCACTGAAGGTGCTCTAACTTCCTATATATGTTTATGAGCTGTGTTTATCCTTTGTCCTACTGTTCTATTGATGCATTTAAACCCTGAAATGCCCTTACTTCCATATGAAATTTATCTTTATGTTTTGTGAAAGCGCATTTGACTCCATTTACCCAATAGATGTTTGTTGATTAGTAGTACGACCAATTATTCACTTTATTCAGTTTATTCATAGAGTTAGCCATCTGATCTTTATTTGTAAATCATTAACCTATTGAGAGAGCCCTCTCAGGTTGAGGAGGCTAAGCCTGAACTAAAAGTTTGGTTTGAAATAGTTACTCAGGGTCTCCTTGACTAGCAGCCTATCAGGGTCTGATTTTGAGATAACAAAAGAAAAGTGACATTGGAATTCCAAACATGGTTATAATATTGTCCTGCAAGAAGTGTATGACTTCCTGGTCATTTACTTGTCTCAAGGGAACTGCTTCTGACCACCAAGTAAAATAATCAGCCGCTATCAAAATATATCGGTGTTACTATAACGATTGTGGGAATATTTCTCTAATAACATATAGGCCCCACTATTGGAATGGTTCCTCAACTACTTTTGGTAGCAGTGAGGTGGTTGAACTCTAATCTTAACCAACACATATTTGACAAGATAGGAACTTGTGAACATAGGTGTTAGCATATTTGAATAAAGTGGGACAATGATAACCAACCCTCATGAATTTATGTGCAGTTGTGTCGCCCTCATAGTGACCACCTACCGATCTATCACAGAAATCTCTAAGTACCTTCTCTGTGTCATATGGCTCAAGGCATATTAGAAAGACACCATTGTGGTACTTTTTAAAAATCACTCCATAAACAAACTAGTAGGATAGTTATTTTAAGTGAATTTTCCTCTTTTGTTTATTTGATAGATTCATGGGAAAGGTGTCATGCTATATAAATTTCCATATATCGAAATACCATGGTGTTGTATATGTGGATTAGGGAACATGTTCAACATTACACTTTTCTATTTCCTACTCCCAACTTGAAAAATATTTCTCGAGAGCATCTCTTGCTTCGGTTGCTAACTGACAAAGACCATGATGCTTAATTGTATGAACTAGTTTAAACTGTAGATCCTACTATTGTAAGTAGCTCATCTTTTTCCCTCTTCTCACCTAGCTCCTGTTACTCAAATAGTTTTCTTACCTCTAGATGAGGTACAAAAATGACTTTGTGAGATTTTAAATATAGGGCCTGAAATATTTAACTTCCTTATATACAACGTATGCTTGTTTTTCGATGGGAGGATAATTTAGTTCTGAACCATATGAGTCGGTGCTCATGAAAGAAAAAGTTGTTTCATTTCTTTAAATATCCTTTTGAGTCAATATGGAAATAATAGATGAATCTGAAGCAAAGGTATACAGTAGCAAATATTTTCCACAATCATGACTACATAGTGTAGGTGCATCAACGATAACCTGTTTTATTTGAATGAAAGCATCCTTTTCCCATTTGTCCCATCTATAAGTTGCATATTTCTTAGTCATATCCTATAAATGATTAACTATTTGAGCATAATCAAAGATGAACTTTCACAGGAAATTAATCTTCCCTAAGAAAGACTGCATAGTGTTCTTGCTCACTGGGAATGGGATTTATGTAATAGCTTTGACTCACTCAAGTTAAACTTTAATTCTGTTCTTTGCAATGATGTGCCCTAAGAGTGTCCCTTCTCACACACCAAATATGCTTTTCTTGGGATTAAGAGAAATCCCATACTTACAATACCACTCAGATATGTATTTCATATGATGTACATGATATGATATTCTCTTGGAAAACACAACAACATAATCCAAATAAAAAACTATGCTCTAACCAATAAGGCCATGGAAAGTGGTGTTCATTACTCTTTAAAATGTGGCACCGACGTTGATAAGTCCGAATGGAATTCTATTGAAATCACATGTTCCCCATTTGGTATTGAAGTTAGTTTTAAAGAGATTTGGTTCCACCATTAGCACTTGATTGTAACTAGAGAAACCATCTAGTAGCAAGAACATATTAGACCCAAATACTTTCTGGAGGATCTGTTCCATGGATGGCACTGGGTAGTTATCTTTATCAGATGCTCAGTTGAGGTTGAAGAAATATACACATAACCTTATTTCATCGAACTTCTTTCTAATTAGGACCAAATTCGAAACCCAAGTGGAATGCCTGACTTTGAAAATGATATGAGAATCCAAAAATATCTATCCCTTTTGGATGAGGGGTTCTAGCATTGGATGAACTTTCCTTAGTTTCTGCTGGAAATTTTTTTCCCATTCTTTTATTGGAATGACATATTGGATAATATGAGTGTCATATGCATTTAAGTCGTCATATGTCCATGAAAACACATCATGGTACCTTTTGAATAAGCCGATGAATTATTGTTGTTCTTGTGGAGAAAAACATGTACCGAGGTTTACATACTTCAAATATTCTTGAGTTCCTAGATTGACTTTTTCAGATGATAACTTTGACCTCCAAGTCTTGGTATTGATTGGTCCTATGAACCAGTTTTGCAGGCAATATAAATTTTCGAGGGACACCACGCCTTTAGGTATAGTGTTTCCTTTAGATGCGTCCTGCAAAGCCTTATTGTGCTCATCCTCTTCTATGGAAACATACTTGAATATGTTTGCATTAGACATGAAATGAAATATCTGTTGTTCGCAATTTAAAAAAAAAAATTAGTGATGTTATCAGGTACAAATGGTTTATATATAATCCAAAAAAAAAACATTTCTCAATGGTGGCATCCTAGCGAATGCATTTTCTAATGCATCTGCTACAATATTTCTAACCCTAGGAACATAAATAATATTAAAAGCTTTAAAATAATTAATTAAATGTCATACCTCCTGCTGGTAGTTTTTAAGATTTGGCGAAACACAATGGATAATATTCTGTACCTGATGAGTGACCACCTCTGAGTCACCAATTGCCTTGAGAAACTCTACCATCATATCGATGGCTTTCTTCAGTCTAAGTACAAATGCTTCATATTTGGTAGTATTATTTATCCACTCGAACTCTAGACAACATGAAAGGATTTAATTTTAATTACATGGGTCTATAAGCACACAACTATCTCCAGAGTCATCATGCATCTTTTAACCATCAAATTATAGATTCCAAATATCATTAACCACTAAGTTTCTTGCTATACTACTATTAATTTTACTATGTACATCTATATTAAAAGATTCATTTGCACCAGCTGGAGAAAAATGAAGGAGCTCCAACTATGTATCTAGTGGGACGGGTGAAAATTGTGCTTTATGTTAGCCATCTATAAAATTTGTCATATCAAATGGTGGCTAAATCATTTTTGAAGCCTTCAAGAAACAAGTTTTATTGCAAAAAATTGTTAGTTCTTGAAGTCTTGTGAAACTATTTTATCCTTTGATTAATCTTCACTGTTGTTTCCTTCTTAAACTCTACATTTCTGTTGTTAATCTGAAGAAAAGACTTCTACAAAGACTCCATTTTACCCCCTCTTTCACTTCAAATTAACCTCCATTTTTATCCCCTTTTTTCCCATAAAAATTCCTCTATTTTTCATTATTTCCCTTCTTCCCTTCATTAAAATCCCTTTTATAAGGTTGAAAAATCCTTTTTTTACCTTATCTGAAACCCTCAAAATGCCTTGAAAATCCTTGAAAAATCATAAAAATGATCCTTTTGTATTACAGGCCTAAGCCCCTTTGAGCTAAGCCCTAAAACCACTTCCCCACCATATACCCTAGTGCTAGAACCAAGCGCTATGTCAAAAAGCGCTTATCACATCGGGGCATTTGCGATGAGCACAAGTCTTTTTGTTTCATAAAGTTCCGATGCCGATGGGCTCCCTTTGTATAAACCCCCGATCCCTTGTTTCATTCACATAACCTTGAGCTCACAATCGGGTGCTTAAACATATAAATAAACCCTTCCCCGATGAAAAAATCCTTTGTATTTCATAAAAATTTCAATTTTCCTATGTTATAAAGGAAACCCGCTGGTTCATTGATTAAACCATTCTCAAACATTGATCTGAAACAATCAAACGATATGCGCTTATCGCATTGGAAACTTTCAACGGGCGCAAGTCTTTTTGGTTTATAAAACCCCTGATGCCGATGAGACCCTTTGTTATAAACCCCCGACCTCTGCTTCCCTTCATATAACCCAAGAGCCTACAATCGGGTGCTAAAAACTTTATATAAAACCTTCCCGATCCGATTTTCCCTTTGTATTTCATAAAAATTCGCTTTTTTCATATTATAACTAAGCCCGCCGGTTCATTGGTTGGAGCCCTTCCCCACCGTTGATCTTGAACCAATCAATGGCCAGCGCAATCTCGCATCAGAGATTTCCATTGGGCATATTTTAATATTTTATTCCCCCTTCCCGATTGGCCTCTCCCGATAGATTTTCAGCCATTAATCTCCCCCGCCAGATCCAGATCCGATGGTCCACATTGTTTTGTTTCAGAAGCCTTTGCCCCCACCATGACCGCCTCCGATTCATTCCCCATCATTGATCTGGCCCTCAGATAAACGGTCCACATCTAATCGCATCGGCGCTGCTTACCCCTTGCCTCCTTCGATTGTAAATCTCCGATTACATCTGGGTTGTCCATTGCATAAGATCCGACGGTCCAGATCATTTCTCCAACCTTTGTTAAAATTCATAACTCCGCTTTATAATGTTTTTTGGGGAAATCTCCACCATTGATCTCTACAGATCAACAGCCCTCGCTGACCCTTCCTCCCGCCTCATATTTATTTCACTAACCCACAGACCAAATTTGAGCCGTTGATCTATTTCATCCAACGGCCTAGGTTCATCCTGACAGGCCCAACTCCTTTGGGTCCTGCCTTCCTCCAGATTTAATCTCCATCGTTCATTTCTTGATCTAACGGCTTAGATTGAAGCCACCTTCTCCTGCCCCCACCTCTTTCCGTCCTTGCATCTTATCAATATCATGCTCTCTCACAGCCGCCCGATCTAAGACCCCAAATTTGACGGCTGATGCACAGTTTCACGTAGATTTAAGCCTGAACGTTAATTCTCCAAAATCACATGATATGGGTGGTTTTGGAATGCCACGTGTCAAGCTCTAACGCATATCGCATTCGAAAAGTGAAAACCACCCTTTCTCCATTTTCTTGCGTGAAACCCATGGTTTTCTTGTTCGAAACTGCTTTCCCCATTTTCTATTACGTTTCATCGCAAAATCTTCCTTAAAGTCAACAAAGAGAAAACAAAGCCTTAAAGTCAACAAAATCTTCCCAACAAGCCTAATACTTAATGTAAGCCAATTAATACAGAGAAATATCTGTAATCTTCTCCATTGAGCCCCTCAAAGGCCGAGAAGCATTAAAATGTATTAATTGAGCCTGTAGATCTTTTCTCTCATTCCACCTCCTCTTTTTCCTATAAAATCTTCTTGAGGAGCTCATTATAAAGGGTTGGTCACTGCATATCTATTTCCTGTAAATAGTTTACTGAAGCTGCTGTAAGCTCTGTTTGTAATTGAAGATACGTAAGTTGAGATGAGAAGTTTGAAGTTGTAGAGAAACATTGGACTTGAAGATTGTAACTAGTTTGAAGCATCAATACAAGTTGATTTATGGGATCCTGGTCTATGTCAACGGTGATGTTTTTCTTATTGTGAATTGTTACTTCATTTATATTTCCATTCTATCCATCTTCTCTGATAAAGAACAACAATTATAGGGTTAGGATTTACTATCAAAGGTACCCTGCTCTTACTGATAAGCTTTATCTACATGTTTTCTTCCAAAATTGTTTATTTAAGAATGATTTAATACAGTCCAAGTAGTTAGGAATGCTAGCGTTCCCTCATCCTACTGTCTGAACTAAACATTGTTCTTGAATGTTATTTTTAGTTTCTGCCAAGTAAATTTAAACTAGGGAAGTTTATGGTGAGCCCTGTCCTCTAGTTTTATCTCCAAGGGTTTTCTGAAAGTTTTCCTAAGAGTATGTTGAAATCAGGATAGGTTCAAAGTCCTTATCTAATCTTAGACTATTCTTTGTTACCTCATGTATTGTCTTGATAACTTTGCTAAGTAAAGCAGAGCTAGGGAAGTTTATGGTGAGCCCTGTCCTCTAGTTTCTTCTCCAACAATCGCTTTGAAAAGTTTCCCTTAGAATATGCTAAAATCAGGATAGGTTCAAAGTCCTTGCTTGATCTTAAGCTATTCTTTTTTTGTTTTAAATTCTTTCTATTGAAAGTGCATCAAAATCAGGCTAGTTTCAAAGTACTTACCTGATCTTAGATTACTTTTATGTCTTTCTTAAGTGTATGCCGAAAGTAGGATAGTTTCAAAGTACTTACTTGATCTTAGGCTGCTCTTTGTTCTTCATTTGTTTAAATTCCCCTTCTTATTGTTTCATTTCATTCCATAAAATCAACTTTAAAGAGATCCTTAGACATAGATGACTTGCCCCATGGACCACTCTTGAACCTTGTTATTTCAATTAAATCCTACTGTGACTCCATAGCCCAATGGATTGAAGCTATTTCTTGCCTATCTTCTTAGTTGAATCAATTTTCACTTTCATTCACCTTCACCCTTCATTTAGACTTCCTTCACCTTCACATATCTTTTCCCAACAAAAACAAACAACAACCTTGTTCTTCATAACTAGCCTAATATCATTACCCAAAAGCCTTAAAGATAAATAGATCTTTGCACTTATAGAGAGATCCCTCTCTAGATTCAGGAGGGCTAGATCCTAGAATCCAAAAGTGGTTCAAGTGTTCTCCCCGCAGTTTTGGTCTCACCAATCTGCTGAAATTACGGGAACCTAACATTTCTGGCGACTCCACTGGGGATTTTCTGAAGTAATAGATAACTTTACAACTCAGAAAAAACCCATAAACATTCTAGATTGGTATATGGTGGTGGACCATAAAACATTTTACCTCCAAAAGAGATAAAAACGCTCACCTGGCGGCTCCACAACTCCTAAAGACCAAATGACTCCACTGGTAGAAGAATCTAAACTGGTTGATAAGATACAGTGACCTCTTTTCTAATTTACAAACATGGATTTAGATATAGACCCAGAAGACAAACATATGGTCATGATGGAAGAGATGATGTACATGCTTGGAAAGAGAGTGGATAGGTATGTAGCTAATTTAAATATTGGTCATCCTAAACAACCTATGCCTTTTCCTGAGCAAACCATGATGGAAAAAATGATGTACATGCTTGGAAAGAGAATGGATAGGTACGGAACTAATTTGAATATAGATGATCAGGAGCGACCTATGCATTTCTCTTGCAAAACACAAGCTCAACCACTACAAGGCATGTATCATGAGCAAGGCATGTATGATGATCAAGATTATAGAGAAAACAATGAAGAAAAACTGCTAGTCACCATGGAAAAGATGATGTACATGCTTGGAAAGAGAATGGATAGGTTGGTGGTTAATATGAATACCGATGATCTAGAGCAACCTATGCTTTTCCATGATCAAACACAAGCCCAATCACCTCAAGATCTATACAGTGACCGAGATATGTATGATGATCAAGATTTTATGGAAGATGATGAACAAGCTTACAAAGAAAGAAATAAAGAAGGTTGCCAAGAAATGCCTGATTGCCTCCCCATATCCTGTACTATGTTGTTAGGAGATCTTCACAATCAAATTGAAAATACTAATAGTGAGCAGTAATTTGAGGAAAAAAATAGCCATTGGGAAAACACAAAACCTGAAATACAGGAAGTACTGACACATATAGGAACCCTTCCTCTATGTTATAACTCTTTTCAGACTATACAACAAGAATGGCATCTTGATAATGTGGAAAAAAAAACTCATGAACCTTATATTCAAACTGAGTATCATAAGCATCATGAGGAATTTTTCGAAACAAAATAAGATCGGGAAACAATAGAAAATCCTCAAATTTTCCTTGCAAGCACAAGTGAAGAATCACTAAAAGAGGCTCAAGAAGACATCCAGCCTCAAAACCAGTTAACACAAGAAAATGAAGTTTGTTGTACCTCTATTTTTAAGGAAATATCTCCTTTGACAGAAGAGGAAATTGATCAAACACTAAACAACCATATACCTTCTAAATCTTCATTTAAACAAGACAATCATCAACATAGTGCCCACTCCATAGAACAACCCAAGGGCACTCAAGACAAAGAGGATAGTAAGGAAATTAATGATAAAACTGAAACTGGTCCTCTTTGGGTCATGAAATTTGATGGGAAATATACTAAAACCAGTGCAAGTGCAGGAATATGGCTTTATGATACAGAAAATAATTATTCTAAAGCCTATTCATACAAACTTAACTTTCAATGCACAACTGACATAGTAGAGTATGAAGCTTTTCTTTTGGGACTCCACTTATTGAAGAAAATAGGAGCCCAGAAGATAACAGTTCATGGAAGTGCAGAATTGGTAATCAGGCAAGTGAAAGAAGAATGCATGGTTGAACATCCTAGAATTAAATCTTATAAGAATGATGCCATGGATTTGTTAAAATATTTCAAATAATTCCAACTTATCCTTGTTCCTAAAGACCAAAGTAGTTTTTCTAGTGGATTAGCCCTTGTTGCTAGTACATGTCTAAAACCTTGGGAAGGAAAACAATATACAATTCAAGAAAAATTCAGACCAGCTGTCCCAAACAATAAAAGGTACTGGCAAGCATTTGGGGAAGAAAAACAAATCGAAGACTATCCTACTGAGGATATACCATCTTTTCAAGAGAAACATTCTCCCATTGATGATACCAATCTATCATCCAAAGAACCTGAATTTATATCAGAAGCAAGTATAGATTTAGAGAAAGAAGAAATTTCATTGCTTGTTGATTTATAGGTTAAGGATGATGATTTTTCCAAGCAACATACTGAAAATACACTTCTCAAAGCTGATGTCTTAGAGGCAGACAATCTACCAACTATGGAGGACCAAAGGGAAAATAATTCTCATTCTTTCTTTGTTGATCCTATGGAAGAGTGTGTGGAGGTCCCAGTTAGCTCAAGTTATCAAGCATGGATCCTTTGCAAGAGCCAAATGCATGAAAAGTTTTCACCTTCTGTGATAGCCTTAGTCTTGAAGATTAATCTTCAAAATGTACTAATAATGGGTATTTCTGACTAGTAGCCAATTTTTCTACTCTTCTTTGTCACTACTAAATTGGCTACATTGGCACTATTGTACTATATAGAGATGTAAATATTCCAAGATAGAATAGGTTAGATAGGAATGTCAATAAATCTCATCCTTTGAGTATTTCAAGTTAGTTGCTGATTTTTGTCTTGAAGAAAAAATCAAAAATACAAAAACAATAGAAAGAGAAAAGAGGGCAGATTGTAAAAACAAGAAAGGTACAACCCCATACCAAAAAGAGAAACAAAATCTGAAAGTGTACAAGCTCAAATGCCACTCCTAAAGAAACACACTCCTAGTTATTCATACTGCCTAATCATGACTAATTAGTTTTAAATTTATTGCTGATAGGTTAGTGAAATTAGATTTGTCAAATAGCTTAATATTGGCTTATCAGTTAGGTAAATTAGTATAGAAAAGTAAAGGTTCAAACAAGCTCAAAATCTGAACCTAAGTTTTCAAAAGAGGAATGGCTCTAAACTGTTTAATTTTTGAGTCAAAAGACAGAAGTAAACTGGTTCTGATATGCTCAAAATTTGAACCAGAGAACAAATAGAAAACAACTCTAACAAACTAAAAAACGGAGCTGAAGAAAAGAAAAGGATGTGCTTAAAAATTTCAGATCTTAAGCCTTCACCATTTTGATTTAATTTTATGCAAAATAATAATCTATGTGCAGCTTGTTTTATGCCATAGATCAGCAGCAAGTTAGACTGTGCAATCCTGACTTGTATGCTTTTAAATTTCTGTTTTAGAAGTTAGAGAATAAAAAATTGTTAGACTGTTTAATCCTAATAGATGGTAGATTAGGTAGAGAAGCTTATGAACTCAATTGTTTAATCTGGATTCATGGAGAAATAAGGAATAGAATTAGATTAGTCTTATGCTTTCAAAAGAATAAAATGTTTGTAAAAGAGTTTTCCAATCCAAGTGCACTCCGAAAGAAGAAAAAATGTTAGATCAGTAGGATTGGGTAGGTAGAAAGCTTGGTTTAACAGTATTCCATTGTCTTTCATGGCTGCTAACTTTTTCAGAGCAAAAGAAGATCATCCAAGTGAAGAAAGTCGCATCCCAATGGATAAGGCATTGATCAGCCTCCCAGAGAATACAAGTCTGAAATTATTGATGCCTTCAAGAAGGCACAATCCCCATGTCGAGCCACTGTTAGCCACCTATAAAAATTTTCATATAAAATGGTGTCTAAATCATTTTTGAAGCCTTCAAGAAACAAGTTTTATTGCAAAAAATTGTTAGTTCTTGAAGTCTCGCGAAGCTTTTTTATCCTTTGATTAATCTTCACTGTTGTTTCCTTCTTAAACTCTAAATTTCTGTTGTTAATCTGAAGAAAATACTACTGCAAAGACTCCATTTTACCCCCCCCCCCCCCTTTCACTTCAAATTAACCTCCATTTTTATACCCTTTTTCCCATAAAAATTCCTCTATTTTTCATTATTTCCCTTCTTCCCTTCATTAAAATCCCTTTTATAAGGTTGAAAAATCCTTTTTTTACCTTATCCGAAACCCTCAAAATGCCTTGAAAATCCTTGAAAAATCATAAAAATGAGCCTTTTGTATTACATGCCTAAGCCCCTTTGAGCTAAGCCCTAAAACCACTTCCCCACCATATACCCTAGCGCTAGAACCAAGCGCTATGTCAAAAAGCGCTTATCACATCAGGGCATTTGCGATGAGCACAAGTCTTTTTGTTTCATAAAGTTCCGATGCCGATTGGCTCCCTTTGTATAAACCCCTGATCCCTTGTTTCATTCGCATAACCTTGAGCTCGCAATCGGGTGCTTAAACATATAAATAAACCCTTCCTCGATGCAAAAATCCTTTGCATTTCATAAAAATTTTGATTTTCCTATGTTATAAAGGAAACTCGCCAGTTCATTGATTAAACCATTCTCAACCGTTGATCTGAAACAATTAAACGATCTATGCTTATTGCATTAGAAACTTTCGATGGGTGCAAGTCTTTTTGTTTTATAAAACCCCCGATGCTGATGAGCCCATTTGTTATAAATCCCTGACCTCCGCTTCCCTTCATATAACCCAAAAGCCCGCAATCGGGTGCTAAAAAATTTATATAAACCCTTCCCGATCTGATTTTCCCTTTGTATTTCATAAAAATTTTCTTTTTTCATATTATAACTAAGCCTGCCGGTTCGTTGGTTGGAGCCCTTCCCCACTGTTGATCTTGAACCAATCAACAACCAGTGCAATCTCACATCGGAGATTTCCATTAGACGCATTGTAATGTTTTATTTCCCCTTCCCGATTGGCCTCTCTTGATGGATTTTCGGCCATTAATCTCCCCCGCCAAATCCAAATCTGACGGTCCACATTGTTTTGTTTCACAAGCCTTTGCCCCCACAGTGACTGCCTCCGATTCATTCCCCACCATTGATCTGGCCCTCAGATCAATGGTCCACATCTAATCGCATCGGCGCCATTTACCCCTTGCCTCCTTCGATCGCAAATCTCAATTACATCTGGGCCATCCATTGCATAAGATTTGATGGTCCAGATCATTTCTCCAACCTTTGTTAAAATTCATAACCCCACTTTATAATGTTTTTTGGGGAAATATCCACCGTTGATCTCTGCAGATCAATGGCCCTCACTGACCCTTCCTCCCACCTCATATTTATTTCACTAACCCACAGATCAAATCTGAGCCGTTGATCTGTTTCATCCAACGACCCAGATTCATCCCGACAAGCCCAACTCCTTTAGGTCTTGCCTTCCTCTAGATTTAATCTCTGCCGTTCATTTCTTGATCTAATGGCTTATATTGAAGCCGCCTTCTCCTGCCCCCACCTCTTTCCGTCCTTGCATCTTATCAATATCACGCTCTCTCACAGCCGCCCGAGCTAAGACCCCATATCTTACGGCAGACGCGTAGTTTCGCATAGATTTAAGCCTGAACATTAATTCTCCAAAATCATGTGATATGGGTGGTTTTGGAATGCCACGTGTCGGGCTCTAATGCATATTGCATTCAAAAATTGAAAACCCCCCTTTCTCCATTTTCTTGCGCGAAACCCATGGTTTTCTCGTCTGAAACCGCTTTCCCCATTTTCTATTACGTTTCATCGCATTCATTCCCCGCCATTGATCTCTACATATCAACAGCCAACATTCGATCTCGCATTTCTTAATCACCCTCCACCCACCCTCCAAGGGCCTTCTTAGATCAACCTCCATCATTAATCTCCGTGGGCTAAACTAATCCAACAGCTCAGGATCGTTTGGAAACCCCAATTTCCCTTTCAATACATTTTTCCTCCACCAAAGGTTTTTTTAGCCTATTTTCTTCGTAATTTCTTATATTTTGCTATAAAGTGGCCCTTTTACACGATATTTCTTCGGTTGATCACGACCGTTGATCAACACAGATCAATGGCCCGGACTTAGTCTCCCACCGTTTGTTCCAAACCGCCTCCTTTTAACCTCTGTGATAAATCTCCACCGTTGGATGCTTTCATCCAATGGCTGTGCTCTAAACCTAAGCCTCAAAAGCAGTCTTACCTTATCCCGTAGGATTTTCTTAATATTTCTTGGTTTATGTAGGTTTTTAAGGTTTTTCAAATGATTTTAAAGGAAAATGAAAGCCGAGGATGACGATCCTCCAGGCCTTCACTCATCAAAGAATATCTGCCTACAGGGTTCCTTACCATGTTTCATCAGTACATCATGAGCACTAATGCTATTATAAACCCTCTTTGACACCTACACATCAACAAGACACAGTTAAGCTTTAATAAACAGAGAGTATCAGTGTTAAAGATCCAGTCTCAGCAGAGATGAAGAATTAAAGATGGTTTACACAGTTTGGGTGGATTGCGGCTAAAATCGACAATTAAAAGCCTAATCCACTAAATTAAACACAGTTGAAGAATAGAAGATAGGAAATTAGGCCAAATTAAGCCTAACACACAGAGTTAAAGCAAATTTACAATGTTTAAAGAAGGACGAAGCAATTCAACAATCCGAGAAGCCTCCACCGCCACATCAGAGGCTAATTAAATCCTCTCAGCTACCTAAAGCCACTTGTAGCCTCAAAGCATTCAAAAAGAAGCCAAGTTATGACCAGCACAGAGGATATTTTCCCCAATACAGCTGAACAGTTATTCCAAATCGAAGAAACTAATTTAAACTGTTAGAGAAGTTATTACAAAGAGAAAACAGAGCCTTAAAGTCAACAAAATCTTCCCAACAAGCTTAATACTTAATTTAAGCCAATTAATATAGAGAAATATCAGTAATCTTCTCCATTGAGCCCCTCAAAGGCCGAGAAGCATTAAAATGTATTAATTGAGCCTGTAGATCTTTTCTCTCATTCCACCTCCTCTTTTTCCTATAAAATCTTCTTGAGGAGATCATTGTAAAGGGTTGGTCACTACATATCTGTTGCCTGTAAATAGTTTACTGAAGCTGCTGTAAGCTCTGTTTGTAATTGACGATACCTAAGTTGAGATGAGAAGTTTGAAGTTGTAGAGAAACATTGGACTTGAAGATTGTAACTGGTTTGAAGCATCAATACAAGTTGATTTATGGGATCCTGGTCTATGTCAACAGTGATTTTTTTCTTATTTTGAATTGTTATTTCATTTATGTTTCCATTCTGTCCATCTTCTCTGATAAAGAACAACAATTATAGAGTTAGGATTTACTGTCAAAGGTACCCTGCTCTTACTGATAAGCTTTATCTACATGTTTTCTTCCAAAATTGTTTATTTAAGAATGATTTAATACAGTCCAAGCAGCTAGGAATGCTAGCGTTCCCTCATCCTACTGTCTAAACTAAACATTTTTCTTGAATGTTATTTTCAGTTTCTTCCAAGTAAAGTTAAACTAGGGAAGTTTATGGTGAGCCATGTCCTCTAGTTTTATCTCCAAGGGTTGTCTGAAAGTTTCCCTAAGAGTATGTTGAAAGCATGATAGGTTCAAAGTCCTTACCTAATCTTAGACTATTCTTTATTGCCTCATGTATTGTCTTGATAAGTTTGCTAAGTAAAGTAGAGCTAGGGAAGTTTATGGTGAGCCCTGTCCTCTAGTTTCTTCTCCAACAGTCGCTTTGAAAAGTTTCCCTTAGAATATGCTGAAAGTAGGATAGGTTCAAAGTCCTTACTTGATCTTAAGCTATTATTTTTCTGTTTTAAATGTTTTCTATTGAAATTGCATCAAAATTAGGCTAGTTTCGAAGTACTTACTTGATCTTAGATTACTTTTATGTCTTTCTTAAGTGTATGCCGAAAGCAGGATAGTTTCAAAGTACTTACTTGATCTTAGGCTACTATTTGTTCTTCATTTGTTTAAATTCCCCTTCTTATTGTTTCATTTCATTCCATAAAATAAACTTTAAAGAGATCCTTAGACATAGATGATTTCCCCATGGACCACTCTTGAACCTTGTTATTTCAATTAAATCCTACTATGTCTCCATAACCCAATGGATTGAAGCTGTTTCTTTCCTATCTTCTTAGCTGAATCAATTTTCACTTTCATTCACCTTCACGCTTCATTTAGACTTCCTTCACCTTCACATATATTTGCCCAACCAAAAAAAACAAAACCCTTGTTCTTCATAACTAGCCTAATATAATTACCCAAAAGCCTTAAAGATAAATCAATCTTTGCACTTATAGAGAGATCCCTTTCTGGATTCAGGAGGGATAGATCCTAGAAACCCAAAGTGGTTCAAGTGTTCTCCCCACAGTTTTTGTCTCACCAATCTGCTGAAATTACGGGGACCTAACACTTTATAACACTCGTGATTAGTTTCTAAGAAACAGTTTCCGAATATAAAATATGAAAAGGAAATAGGCTCATTATGGCCCTCAAGTGGTTCCATAGTGTATTTCATGTATGTATCACTTTCCACTCGAATCTAGTTATTTATGCTCTTGTATGGAAACCATAAATGTGACCACTCTGTAGAAAAATACCCTTGCAGTTTACTAGACTAGTCTTTACTCGGGAATATGTCGTAGGCTTCAGGGTTGTTGAACTCGGTGATCAGATTTTAATAGGATAAAACATTCTTGAGTTCACCAATAGCTTGGACAAGAGATATATCCAACTAAATAAATTGTACATCGATTTTGTCCCATTTAGTGTTTATTTTATTAGCGATAGATAATGGAATTATATTCACAGATGCACCAGAATTGACTAAACAATTATGGAAATTGTAATTAAAAATTTCAGAAGTTAACAAGAATGGAGGGCAGAGAATGTTAGAATCTAATGTTACAACATTAAATACATATTAAAGGGAACCAAAAGACTTACTAGACAACTTATGATAGGTAGAAGCATTGTCAAATGGTGAAGGTCATGAAAATGCTTGGACTAATATTTCACGTTGGCTTACTATCTTCGCGAGCTCGAAGATGGAAATATTGGCACGAGCTCTCTTCAAATAGTCAACTATGTTATAATCAATTGTTTCATTTTTAGAAGAAAGTGTTGAAGTGTCTGGGGGAATATCTTTCTTTGACACTTCTGGATTGATGGAATTAGCTTTGATGCTGGAGGAAGTGTTCTTAGAAGTAGTTTCATTTCCAAACTTACTTTGTGCATTCTAAGAAGGAGTAACCAGTGGTGAGATCCTTATTAACAATTTCTCCTTCAATTTTTGTCCCGTCTCCTCCTGATCAGAAATGGGCCCTTGGATCCTCAAGTTATATTGACCATTTTTCTTTTGAGGGGGGGGCTCACTTTGAGGTGGTGCTTCAATAATTTTATTGTCATTATTAAGAATACAATCAAAAGCGTTAACTTCATGTCCAATACTCATGATTTCTTCAACCACAACAGGTTATTTTGTTTCTTTTTTTTGTTCTAGCTACACATATGATAGTAAATAATCCAAAATGTGTACATCTAGAGTATTCATGCTGTGGTTACAGTGTGGGCATGTCTTCTCTGAATGATATTCCCGGCAGAATGAGAAATAGTTATCCATACCCATACTTTCAATATTCAACACAACATTACTATGGGTATATTTGGCTAGCTGATTGTTGTTATTGTTATTATTCCTTTAGAATGGGAAAGACCTTGGAGCTTTACTACTAATAGAAGTCTCACTTGACCTTCTCTTTAATTCTGAAATCTCATTGGTAAGTGCCTTCACTATTTTGGTCAAGCTTTCAATATATGACAAATACTTTTCCTTATCCTTACTTGAGGAAGGTTGAGACTTCATTCCAGTCTCCTTGGAGTATTTTGATTCATCATCACAAGTAATAACTCCAATAAAACACAATTATTTCTCCACGTCAATTGATTTTGCAAATTTTAGTGCCAATATTTCCTTTGCATCTTGTTTATTGAACGAGAAAATGTTGGTGGGGAAGGAATTTGTATAGTAATCAATAGTAATTGAATCATGAGGTTGCATTCCCTAGGGAAATTTTTTCAATATACGATTGAAATTTTAATTAAAATATTTTACTTTCTCCTTTTCCCCCATTTTACTGTTTCTAAGCTCTTTTAATAAAATGGTGGGAGTCTTGTCATCAAAAAATTTCTCCAAAAATAACTTCTTAAACTCCATCCAATTGTGGACCAAATTGACAGGAAGACTATGGTACCATGTTATTTCTCTACGTTCAAGTGTAAAAGGAAAAAGCCTACAATAAACATCATCATATCGTACCTCTAACATCCACAGATGCATGTAAAAATCATCATGTGATCTTCTTCCTTTGTCTTCTTATGTAGATCAAACTTTGATAACAAAATTTTTGGATGTCTTGGAATATTATGAATATTATCTAGAAGAGAAAGAGGCTCTTGTGGCATCCAATCTAGGTCCTGGTCATCCATGTCTTCATCTCTTGGTTCCTCCTCCCTTTCAGAATTTCAGGAGCCTTCTCCTTCACCGTCTAAATCATCAAAAATCTCTTCATAAAGAACAATGTCTTCCTTGTACCCTTCGTTAATGGGTGGACGTGGCTCTTGCTAAACTGTGTCTTTTGAGAACTTTGCTAACTCTTCAAGAGTGTAAAAAACCAAATCTTCAACTGTTGCAACTAATACACCAGTATGGTTTGTTGCTTTCTTCTTAAGGTGATGCTAGAGATTATGCACAACAGGAAGTAAACTAATATATTTTTCAAACCAACAGGTTATAGGTCAAAGTTCTGAGAGTTTTTTGTAAGTAACCTCATATTCAAACTCTGGACCAGGTTGAGAAGACCCTCCTACTTTGGGAATAGGAGTTGGAATGGTGCTCTGAATATTTCTACCTTGTCCAAAAGATGAATGGTTAGGGCATGTGGAGCTATCAACCATAAAAATTAGGTTGTCGTCCTTGTAGCACCAGAATGTTGACAATGCTAGATACTACCAACATACAAGGGATCTACCAAATATGAGGTCCCTATTAGGACTTACACCATTTGGTGTAGGATTCCCATCCAGAATACAACTCGACCACTGTTTACTTAAACACATGCCTTTTCTTTAGCTGTTAGCAAGAGAGAGAAGCACACATGTGATTTTGAATGAGAAAGCAAGTGTGCCTTGTGACTATTTGATTGTATATGTGTCAAGTTTCTTTCACAAAATATGTAGAATAAAGTGAGTCTCTAATATAGAAGTAATAATACTACTTTAATGGAGACACACATAAATGAAAAAGGTTCTTCTAACATCTAGAGAAGTAGTTCACAGAGATGCAACGATCAATACCAAAAATACAACACATTTCCAATAGGTTAAGAAAAAAAGTCACTCAAATAGTTCAATTACTTCAGTACATATGAAAGAAAACATGGATCATAGAAATTCAAAGAATAGTCTTAGAAACATCCATAATCCATGTGTGAAAATTTTCTCACTGAAATGCTTCAAGTATTAAGAAAAATTTCAAAGATACATAAGTATAATGAACATCACTAGCTCCAATAGTTGAGAGTTAGAGCCATTACTTGCTCCCCAAAAGTACTAAATATATCTCTTTATTTCCTTATGAGAGAAGCCAAGGTTAAAAGTCCTTTCTATGAGTAATGAGGATCCTTTTATAACTTGAGGCATGACCTTTCACATCCTCATGACTCTTGACTTTCCAACTACTAATGACCTTTGGACTTCTACAACCTTTGGACTTCCAAATGACTTTTGCAATTACATAGGACTCTTAGTAATACATGTCTTTTGGATTTCCATAACTCTTTCTGTCCATATATGACTCTTGGACTTCCACTGAGTTTTCTTTACAATGATTGCATTATTGCATCATAAATTCCACATAATCATGTGATGAAGACATGACATGTCACTCTCCTTGATGATTGGGAATAATAGTGGTTGATGACATGAACTTTATTCAATGGTGGCATGGATGACACCTGCATCTTCATTCTTCATGCA
Source organism: Pinus albicaulis (assembly GCA_034641835.2). Taxonomy (NCBI): domain Eukaryota; kingdom Viridiplantae; phylum Streptophyta; class Pinopsida; order Pinales; family Pinaceae; genus Pinus; species Pinus albicaulis. The sequence continues at coordinate 433,106,455 of CM076583.1, forward strand.
ACTTCTGATCATTGATGTCTTCAACCTCCAAAGGGTCTTCGATCTAATGGAGTATTTAGGGTACTTTGATAATCAATGTTTCAATGTGTTCTTTGTTCTTCGATGCTTCCTTTTTTTTCCTTATTTACCCTATATTATTCATCGATGCTTTCCATGTTGTTCCTGGAATAATTTTACCTACAATCACTCATGACAAGAAACCATCAGCCTGAAAATATCCTATTATAACATGTTTCATGTAGATTTCATGTTCATGCCTCACTTAAAGAGCAAGGAGAGCTTATGTGTGTAAGGGAGCACTTTGAAAGGTTGAAGGGTTGAAGGGAAGAGGGTGAAGGGATGAAGGGAAGAGACTTTAGGGCTTCGAAATCTACTCATGTAATCAAGAGAAAAAGGAAATGAGGGTAGGGCACATGGCCCAAGTACGAAGGAAGAAGGAGAAGGATTTGGGCTTCCCAAGTGCATTGTGTCGTCACAGAAGAGGAGGAGGGTAAAAGACACACTCTTGAAAAATAAACGAATAGGATTTAATTCTTCATCGTGCGCTCATGTACTCAAGAGGCCCAGGAGGGTGCATAGTGCAAATCTAAATGCTGAAGGATGTAGCTTCATGCCTTTGAAGTGCACTCATGTACTGAAGAGACCGAGGAGGGTGCATGGCACAAGTCTGAAGGTTGAAGAATGTAGCTTCATGCCTTTGGAGTGTGCTCATGTGTTCAAAGGGTCAAGAGGGTGCATGGAGCATTTTTGAATGCTGAAGGGTTGAGCTTCGGGTCTTCTATGGGTGCTAATTCACTCAAGGAGTGCACACTTATTCGAGTGGAAGGAGTGCGCTCAAATGAAGGCTTTCTTTCTTAAAGGGTAGAAATTAAAACAAGAAATTGGAAAGGGCTTAAGGAGTGTGTTATGCACTCATGGAGGGAACATGGTGCAATATTGAACAATGAAGATTCCTGATTGAGGCTTAAGAGAGCACTTATGTTCCTATTTTCTTAATGGGTTCATTTTTCCACTAAAATCTGTCCAATTCTGGAGGATGAAACAAGGGGAAAACATAATGATTTTAGACATATAGTCATGAGTGAAACATACCAACTCATCAATAAAAATTAAAAAAGCTTGAACAGGTATAAGTATACATCAAAATGACACTTTACATACATTCCCTAAGTACAATAGATGTAGTGTGTGCGACTGCGCCCAAAAGTGTCGCTTTACAACAAAAAAGGTGTCACGAGCATGAAATACACCAAAGATATAATCAATGCGACAGCATTTGAAAACATTCAAGAACATTTGAAACATTTAAATGACATGGAACTAAAATTGATGACCAAAGCGACACTAGATATGACGGTGAATTAGGCTCCAAAATTTGAATGTGGTGAAAATTTTAGAGGGTGTTTTAGCAGCGACAATAGGTTTTCTACTAAATTCTTGATACAGATTAAATTTTCTTACTCCATCCAGGTGATAAAATATTTATGCATCTCCTTATCACTCATTCTTTTCCCACTAGTAGGTAACCCTAATTTGTTTTCTAAAATCTCCTCGGAAAACTGTAGGAAAATACGTCCATTTCAAAGATAGACAATGCTCTTTCTAGATGAGTCATAATTATTGGTTAAGATGAGGATGGTATCAAGGTCAAAGTGTGTTGGTGGTAAAATTAATCCGAGACTTAATAAGTAGGAGTCCGAACTATTAGGTTGGCAATTCATCCTTAATTTAGCTCTAAGAGCATGTATAACATCATTCGGTAAATGGGCATCACAAATTTGAGCTAAAGTATTTATAAAATATTCCTCCTCTTTTTCTACTACCATTCTGCAACTATCCCCTTTACTAGTTTCCATTTTCAAAATAATTCACTTCAAAGAGAGCTTTTGATGGCTTACTTGTTATTTAGAGTTTTTTTTGGACAAGTTATGGTTTTTTCCTTTATTTTAGATGGAAACTAGAACACTAATCGTCCACTTCAACAAATTCCTCTTGAAGAAAAATGAGAACATGCAAGGGATATAACCTCAATAAAAGTTTTATTCAAATGTACCCTCCTAATTAATACATCGGTACCAAACATTTAATTGAAATTTAGAGGTGCATTATTCATCTTATGCATATGAGAACCATTTAAAACCTTTACCATCAGATCAAAATAACAATGATTGTTCGATGTATCATGTAGTTCAAATTCATTCATTTTCGTTTAAGTTCAATGCACGATTTGAATCATGATCATCTATCTGATTTAACGTGCATCGTCATATCACATCGGGTAGTGGAAGTGGTGTTAAATGGTGCCTATGTTATTACCCATTGTAAATACTAGAAGTAAGATAAACTAGATAATAGTCATTGGATATTAATAGGCATTCATAGGATAGTTAAAATACATACATGTTGTAACCTGATGTTGAATATATGTCGTTGGATCTCACTAAGCCCAAGTTGTTGGATTAAATTGGGAAATGATGATAAAATTATTTGATGGACAATTTGACGTGCAATATTGCATGTTGGTTGTTGGATTAATTACTTCCTAACCATCGGATTACATCAGGTGATTTTGATACACAAACCACACACTATTTGGAATTAGGGGAGTTTTGAGGTCTAAAATGGGCCTCCTAAGGAAATTATAAAATAATAGTGGAAATAATTAAGATTGATTAAATTACATCATCAAATTTTAGAGGGAAAAAAGAAAAAACTATTTTTTCAGCTCGTATTTTCAACATGGGTTTACTCAAATTTCAAGCAGAAGCACTCGTTGGATGCATAATTTGATTCCTCATCCAAGGAGTACCCATGTTTCATACTTTCGATGGACACTATTATAGGAAAAATGATAAATACATGAAAAATGTGATTGCAGTCACGTTTTTCATGTATTTCTCATTTTTCCTATAGCAATGTCCATCGAAAGTATGCAACATGGGTACTCCTTGGATGAGGAATTAAATTTTGTTTCCAACGAGTACTCCGGCTCAAAATATATTAAAACCTTAGGGAGATAAGTTGAAAATACGATTTGAAAAAGTAATTATAATATTTTATTATTTTTAAATATTTTTACTTTTTTACTCCAAAAATGGTGAAGAATCCCCCATGGTTGACATCATCATCTTGAATCCTATTGGTTCTTATAAATTTTATTTTGGTTGTACATTTTTCTTAGGAATCCCATTTAAGCCCTCAAAATTCCCCTAATGGCTTGTGACATGGTCATAAACCGCTCAATGGGAGTGATATAAGCTGATAGATCTCATCTGGTAGAATTCCACATACTAATTTTCACATAGTTTTATATGTGATGGAAGTGTATTCCGTTGATGAATATTACTTTGGAATGTGAGATTTATTGTGCTAACTTTACGATGAAAATGATTTCCCAACTATTTTCTCAATGATGAATGTGTAAAATGTGAGATTTGGACAGATAATATATCTGTTTTAAATAAAACTCGAGTGCACCTAAGTTTAGTTTATATGATACTTTCTTTGTTGTACCGAATACATTTGGTTCCATATAAGAAGGGATAAAATTTCTATAGAGAGGTTACAATCATAATTTCTATGGTTTGTTACTGCGAGTAGGCTACGACACTACCCAACTAACTTGGTTAATAGGGGAAACTATATTTTATCAGGAAATTTGGCAATACAATTTTTTGTGAGAATAATATTTTTAGTTATTTAAAACGTGTTTTTGAATACATAAACATATTTAATCCCATTAAAAAAATTTAGGACACTTGGACTATGCACATTACACAAGTCAAACTTGCACTTGGATTATGCTTAGAAAAACCAAAACATCTAATAATTAAAATATCATTATGCTTGTGTATTATTATTATTATTATTTGTAAGGTTAAAAAGACTCTTCTATTTCATTTCAAAAAACAGACAAGAATACATACACATCCAAAATAATTTAGATGGCCTCAACCCGCCCACTAGGAAACTAGATATGTTGACCATCTAACTACATGATAAGCCATCCAAAATTCAAAATTTTTCAGAATTTCTAGAAGTTCAATATAGGTCTGAATATATTTGACAGTCCTAATATCTAGATATATACAACAACAAGTAAATTTATGAGAAGCTAAACTAAACATTGCTAAAAAAATCCAAACAAAACAACCATGCTAATCTAACCATTACTCATCTGAAGAGTCCACGAGTGTCAGATCTTTGGCACTAGAGTCCAAAAACTCTATTTGTGGAATACACGAGATATGCTTCTCAATATGGCTAAGATGAACATTCTAAAGTTGGATTTGACGTTGAATCAATTGAAATTCCCTGTGAATTTCCTCGAGCTCAAAATTGGATTTAGATGGACAAGATGAGCTGGAACCAATATCTTTTGCCACTATGTTCTTAATAAGCCACAATAAGTACACTGACTAATGAAATTGGGTGTATCTTCCCCTGGAATGACCTGGATCCTACACTAAGGATAATCACTCTCCCAAATAAGAATTAGTGTTTTCAACTTTCTCCTTTAATTCCTCTTTCCATCTTGATATCGGTTGACAAACGAGAGGAGGGGTGTTGCTATAATAAACTTGGGTAGCCACTCGAGCTTTTCCAACTATACCCCAATGACCTGTTCCCTTGGCTAATGGAATCAGGGTCTACCTTTCCCCACATCCATGAACACTCTTTCGACTCTAAACATTTCCACCCCGGCCAAAGTTCCTTTTGGAAGAGGTAGGGTGAGCCATAGTGTTGAAACTAAAATGGTCCTGATAACTACTGGAATGAAAACAAGTCACCCGAAACAACAAAGAGCCTCAGAAAGCAATACTACCAATTCCTATCAACCGGAATTTCGGCCCAAAAGAAAATCATCAAATGAAGACACCGAAAGGTGCAGGAATAGAGCCTAGCCAGAGACAGAAGAAACCTATACAAATACGAGGGCATAATAAAAAATATACATGAGCAGGAAATTTAAAAAACCATTTAAAATATCTTCCTTTTACCCGGCCATAACATTTTCCCAATTTACCTAGTTCACTTGGAGTGACTTGTGTTTTCTTAGGTAGCTCACATCATTGAATACCGAGCCCCCCATTACATTAAAAATAAGCTCAACCTTAATTTATGCATACAAAGCCATCATGGATAGAAAATTTTCATAAAGCACAAAAATAATGACATAACACAAAGGACTGGCTTCGACTTTCATGCTAATAGCCTTAGAACTAATGCAAATTTCTTCAAGACTTGCAAAAATTTGCATTTTAGAAACAACCACTAAACTAGCCAAACCAAGATACATAACAAGGTTCGAGAGGATGGAAATAGGGGAAATGAAAGAATAATACTCACACTAGATGCATGCCTTCTGGAGGACATGAATGTTATGAAACCAACTCACAAAATAGAAGAAAAGATAGATCAATGACTTAGAAATCAGCCTCTTCTAGGGGGAAACCTCCTTTACATTACATAAATGAACAATTCTTGGATAATACAAATGAAAAAACCTCCTTTCTATATATAGGAATGAAAGGGGCCACAATATAATCCTAGTCGACATAACAATAACATTGTAAGGGCACAACAATAACAATAGTGGGCTTCTATGGGGCATAATAATAACAATATGGGGACTACATGGGGACAAATATAACAATAAGGGGGCTACACTAACAATAAAAATAAGGGGATACACTAGAATTATATGGACCTAGCATGCCCCTCTCCTTCAAAAAAGTGTTTTCCTCAATGCTTGAGTTGTTCTGGATGCTTATGTATAAAATTATCATCCTCCCATGTCGAATCTTTAGTAGGTAAGTTATTCCACTTGATGAGATACTCTGAAATTGATCGATTTCGTAGCTATCGAGTTCTTGTTTTCGTTGTTGCTTCAGGTTCCAATATTATTTTTCCTTCTTTTTCAGGTTTTGGCAATATTTTTGAACTGGGAGCTTGTCACCTATAACCTTATTTAAGCATGAAACATGGAAAACTGGGTGGAGTCGGGAAGATGCGAGAAGCTCCAATTTGTATTCCATAGTACCAATATTTTGGAACACTTTGTAAGGACCATGATACTTTGGTGATAATTTATTATCCTTCTTAGCTTGCTTGAGGGACATTTGTTTGTATGGTTGTATCCATAAAAATACCCAGTCGCTTACATAAAAACTTCTTTCACTACGTTTTTGATATGTCTGTTGTTTCATTTGATTCTGCAACAAGGGGAGGTTATCCTTTAAGAGTTGGATAACTTGTTGTTGATGCTCGATATGATATTCCACTGATTGAAACTTATAATTTTCTCTTAAAGATGATGTGATGGAGGGTGGATGATACCCATAAAGTGCCATAGATGGGGCCATTTTTGTTGCAGTATGGAAGGAATTGTTATACCACCATTTAACCAAAGGTAACCACTTGGCCCACTGTGTCTATTTATCAGATACAAAGAAACGAATAAATTCTTCCAAACATTTATTCACTATCTTAGTTTTCCCATCATATTGAGGAAGATATGATAAGCTATGAGCTGATTGAGTACATAAACAAGAAAATAATTTCGTCCAAAATTTTCCTGTAAAAATTGGATCTCTGTCACTTACAATAATATTTGGATTTCCATGTAGCTTTTGAATTGTTTCCATAAATGCATTAGCAACCGTACCAGCTTTAAATGGATGATATAATGCACAAAAGTGTGCATACTTGGTAAGTATATCAACTACCACCATGATGACAGCCTTTCCTTCAGACTTGGGTAAACTTGTGATAAAATCCATTGAAACCTCCTCCCTATGTTGACCACAGGGGCATCACTCAGTTAATCTATGGCATAGCATGTGCATTCGTGGCATACTAAAAAATACCCTTAATTTGACTACATATTGGAAAATACCTCTAAAAATCACTTTATTTAACCCCCTACCAATACTAACCCATTGCATTTTCCCAATTTAAAAAACCCTACTTTCACTAGATATTGTAGGTATATGTTTTTTCATTAACATTTTTTACACCCCTTTATATTTATATCCTTAGCATAATGACATGATGCCTCTCTTATGACCCCACATGCATTATAAAATTCACCTTTATTCTTGTGATATACATAAGAGATGCATATTAGTATTCCCACAATGTGATTACTCAATCCACATTCAAGCACATCTCACTATGATTTGTGGCATTTAATGGTCTAAGGCATACAAAGATCAAGCATGTTTTAGGAAGTTTGATTATGTGCATGTCTATAAAATGACATATAAATTGATTTATAGGATGATGAAAAATTAATTGATCAATCTTTATGAATATGTTTGCACCAAATAAGGTGTTCAATCACAAGTCTAGACCCTCTTCCCTTTGAAATCTTCTTGTTCAAAAATCCAACTACAACCTCATGTACTCAAACTAGTGTCTTATTAAGGTGGAACAACAAAAGTTACAGTTTTGAAGAGTTATGTAGAGATTTATGAGGCCCTCCCTTTGCTTTAATGAAAAAAGAACATTGTTCTCTATTGTTTTTAGTTTAAGTGTTTTAATGAGAGCCCCATGGTATATTTTATGAATACATCATTTGGAAACGACCCATGTGGATGGCATTAATGGTTTTTTAACCTTGGTAATGTGATTTAAAGAGCTCTTACCACTATATTTCTTGTTTTCAGGATTATCAAAAATATTTTGTAAGCATTGTAGACAGTTTCTCCCAAGTTCAAATGGATGGTATTATGTGGCTATGTTTTATGAACCTTCCCAACATCAACATGCTAGGTAGGTCTACCCCCAAGTTTTTCATTAAGCATCTTTCAAAGATGGGATTTCACATTTGGAGGGATTATGGGGTCAGAACACTATCTTGGTTGGATTGGTGAAGAATTAATAAGCCCAATAATCATTATCTTAAGACATGAAAGTGTTTTCAAAATGATACCAAAAATTTCAAGGCCCATTTGGAAGCACTGGAGATGTATTCATAATTACTGTAACAACTATACTCAACAACCTCAAGATGAATCTTCAACATTGTTCACAAAATGGAATCATTGTCACCATGTCACAAAGAAGATTGTTGCTATACAGATGCCAAGGTTATTGTGAAAAAAGCAAGATCCATCATGTTGTCATTAAACATTAGTATACAAATGTGAAACGAGGTCACTCACTGACACATAGGTCATAGAGTCTATAGATTACTTCCCTTGACAGTCTCATTATTATCTATCCACAAGATTACTATAAATTTCATTTTCAAATCAAGGCTCTCTTATGTCACCAAAGGTGTCGAGACATCGTGATGATATTAAATGATCAATCACCATGCTCAACCATACTGCCTCAAGAATCAAATCTTGCAGCAACAAACTGAAATTAAATTTGTTAATAAGCTTCAGAAAAAGCTATCTATGATACACAGATAGACTCAAGGCTTATTTGCATCTAGCTAGACAACTCAATACATTAAAATCCTAGACAATTGTATACTTTAAGGCTTGGTCATTAACATGGAGTAAGTCCTTCAAGTGAGATTGAAGTCTTTCTTATATATAGGTCTTTCTCTAGGTTGAATTTCTAGCTTTAGGCCGACTTATCCTCTCATAGAGGTCAACTTTTTATTTGCACTATGGCAAGGCCTTGGAGGATTTTTGACTCTAGATTTGATTGAAATAATTTTTCTTTATAATATGTAACATCCCCAAAAGAGTCTTCCATACATGAAAATGACTCAACTGACTTGTAGACCAAATGAAAAGTCCTAGAAGCACTCAATGTGTGCTTGACCTAAAAAAAAAATTCCATTGAGCATGAAGCCCATGCCTCAAGAATTTAATAATAATAAATTTATGTTTCTCTTTACATCAAATACATAAAACCATGATTACATATGTCATTATGAAGACTGCACCTAGTTACATATTTCAACATGGATTACCCCCCTCCCCTGTGTCATCATGCATCGCATATATATGTGAGAATTTAAAAATCTTTATTACATTACCCATGATTATAACCATGAAATTGCATAATCATATACTCTAACAAAACATGATTAGGTATCCTCACATAAATTTTTTTTTAGCCCCAACAAGATAATAAACAAATACAAACATTGTCATACATCATAATATAGGTCTACCCATCTAAGGGCCTAAATGTGGAGCATTAAAATGAGTTGAACATTGTAAGGTTTATCCCTCTTTTAACCATTCATATTGAATTTTTTTCCCACCCACTCACTGCTATATTCATTAAGTAATGAATTCTCACTTTTCATATCTCAAAATCCAGACCAAATACATTTAATGATTTTGCTATATTCAAATACATTATTGCTGGCCCTTCCTCAATGCCTGCCCACTTGAAGTTGCACCCTAAAAACAAACACGTGGAATTTCATTACATTGTAGTCTTGTAAAAATTTCACGTAGAAGTAGACCTATTATGGAAAGTCCCAGAAAACTATGGAGTAGATTCAAATGAACAATTCAATCATCAAATGAACAATTCAATCAACTAGTTAATAAGACCAATAAAAAATACACTGTACAAATATGAATAATTATGTTCTAACTTATAAATTTATGAAATTTATTGTAGTATATAATTGGATCTACTTACAACATTAGAAATTTGGTCTCTTATGTAGTACATATATCTCAACGCGGCCTCCAAATTGTCTTTTTTTATCTGAATTTTGACATCAATTTCTCCAGATGAAGATTGTGTAGTTTCCTGAAGTTGCATGTGTGGAGCAAATATAAATGAAGTTTAGAAAGCATGCTAGTGTATAAAATTTCTCTTAAACATAACCAATAATCAATCACATTTCAAGAATTTTTTTCATATGAACCTCTCCTCTATCATGAATGTTAAGCCATTCTTTGATAAGCATCAAAGATCTAAGTGTCTTTGACATCCACACAGTTGACCCAAACCAAAATGCATTTTATCTTATGTTCCAAATACATTGAAAAAAAAACAGATGATGTTCTACTTTGATTGCATACGATGGCATACAATACATATATTAGTATGGAAAAATAAGGAATAATACAAAGTTGTAAAAAAAAATCGCATGAAGAAAAATACATATAAAACATAAATTTCACTAATTTTTTCCAATGCCAGTTTTGTACATATATATGTGGGTTATTTCACAGCCACTGCCTGACCAAGTTACAAAATCTAAAATTTCCAATTCTCTCACAAATAGATAGATAGCATGTAATTGTCAGTTACATAGTAAATTTTTGAAGTGTCTAATAATCAATCTCACTGTCTACAATAGAAATCATAGATCTTGCCCCAAGTGGCCTCTTATTATTCATAAATTACAGAGAATATTAGCCATCATTCTTGTGCAAAAACACTAGTCTTAAAGTGAGTCCAGAGCACTCTCTCATGTCCAAAACCTTTAGGTTTGATAGTTAATCAAATTCTATGGGAAGGTCCTTCAAAGAGCTGCACAGTGAAATATCAAGAAATTCTAGTTGCTGAAGTCTGCAAATGGAAGGAGGAAGCATTGACAAGCTTGGACTTGCAGACATTCTCAGCAACCTAAGTGACTTTAAATTTCCCAAGTCATCAGGTAAATTTTGGATAAGATGACAATCTGTGACAAACAACCTTTCCACGGAAATTAAACTGCATATGTTTGTTGGCAATTCCTCCAAATCGCTACAGTGATCAAAGATAATTTCTACAAAATTAGGAAACTCTAGGACTTGCCCCTTCTCAAATACAGTCATATTTCCCAAGTCCTCACAAAGGCATACAAATAATTTTTCCAAGTTCTCCCAGGATCTACAGTACTCGTAAAGTGGAGGTAGTATCAAATTCTCAAGGAATACATACTTAAGCTGGGTAACTGACAGAAGTACTAACATGCCTTTCAGTACTGCACAGTTTGAATTGTAATTGTACATGATAAGAACCTGAATTTTTGGCATGGTATGTAAAAATTTTGGAAGACAGTATTGACTTGCATCAAATAACAAAGCCAGAGCTTTCACCTCAGAAAAATATATTTGAGACCAATCTTGTTCTTCCATTGAACCTATAGTAATATCCCAGAAATGTAAAAGTCGGAAAGTTGAGACAGTGAGATGCTATGCTGATAAAAATGCTTCCTTATTAAATTTGAAAAATTAGTAAATTGAAAAAATAATGATTCAATGCTTATGCAGGGAAAAGAAAATAAGTTTCAGGGATGACGTGTATGAATTGAAAAAAATTGAACCTGAGATGTATGCTCTAGTGCCAACCAGTTTATGGGAATAGCATCCTCTTTAGCAGGCATGAAAAGCCTCTTATGAATGACACTATCCTGGCTAGCTAGACTCAAATAGACGCAAGGCTAAATCATGCATCACATCATGTTGAGTAAAGAAAATATCACTAGCATAATCAACTGAGATACCTAGACTCATGATACATCAAAAAGTTTATTAACCAAAGGTAGTGATCTGAAAAACACCTTTATCTTTACCAGCTAACACATTGATTTATCTTACCTTCTTTATTTTTTAGTTTCTTTTGCCTCAAATTTTTTGCAAAGCTGGTGCTCATAAAAGAATTTAAAATTAAGTTGAGATACAAATATGAGAATAAAAAAATAATCAGCAAATTTATTGAAGGCAACAAATCTAAGCAAGTTCCTCACCTTGAATCGCTTGTGATATTTAGGAGATTTTGACTTGCAAGTTCTAAAAATACCACAAAAGCATCTTTCCTATCCATTCCATGGGCATAATGAATCTACAAAGATCTTTCTACCGTTGGGAAATGCCCCCAAATCCATAAAGTTCTTTGTTTCATCATCAAGGACATCAATACTTGTTTCCAAGCAATGGAATAGATCCTCTTTGTGATGTTTCGATATAGATTCTGCTCTTGAAAGTTTCTTCTTAGCCTTTTCCCAAACTGGCTATGGCTCATTACGCAAAGAGCTTCCAATCACCTTGAGGGCAAGTGGTAAACCCATACAGACTGCTTCAACCGACAAATATTTTAGCAGTTAAACACGTTAATCTTCTGCAGAAATATAGAGCATTAAAAAAATTTCTGGAGTTGTTAACTCTCCGATTTTAGACCTATAAAACCATTTATCTGTCAAAGGAACATAAAATTAATCTGAGTTTGAATACTGTATAATAGGATGCAAAGCATTCGAGCATGATAGAGAAAAAAGTAGTTAGGGTATGATATTTTGAATATTATGTCATATTCATACCTGTTTAACAACAACTTCATCATTTCTTGTTGGAATCAAAGGCTATCCAAAGGCCCAGAAACAGAAATGAGACAAGGCATCAACCTTCTGCAACATGGGCATGTTATACACGTGATTGATGTCTGTATGTGGAATAGCTAGATCCTGCTTGGTTCTGATAACCATTTTGCAACCCTCTACTTCAAACAACAACTGATCCACATCTGATTTTGACCAAACATCATCCAAAATCACTAATGTCTGTGAATTTCCTTTTAAACTGAGTTTATTCTGCAGTTGGTTGTGTGCATCCTCGATGCTCTAAAAAACAGGCCTTTAACCTCTAATTATTTTATCCCACATAATCTCCAAAAGGCCCATTACATTTGGAGACCGTGCAATAGTTATGAAAACTATATTGTTTTGGAAGAAATTTGATAATCAAAACGAGAATAAGCACTGAAAAGACCAAAAGGGAAGCAATAAAATGGAAGCTCGGTGTGATGATTAAAATATGGGAGTTTTTCTTACCTTTCACTTCGGGATTGTTGCAAGGGCGTAATGAAATGGTAGTTTTGCTGCTTCCACCCATCCTTTAAACCCCAACGATACTAACTCCCTTCTTGAATAGGATATGTTTGACATCGCTGACAATATTATTCAAACCCACTAAAAAGTTTGGCATACTCGGGACTTGGGATTTGTCGCTGCCGGTGAAATGCTCAGGCTGTTTAGACATTGTGGTATCATGCGACCCATCAATGGTGCTCTGAAATAGTTCAGTTGTGCTCATTTGATGAAGCATGAATGAGTTGGTGCTAGCATCATTAGTCATCTTAACATTAACCCTTTCCATTATAAGCTGACCCATTTCTTCAATATGTTCAGATTTTTTGCTAAAACCCTTGAAATCCACATCTGGGTTGTGGACATCAAGGGTACACAAGAAATTGTTGACATTCTTTTCTATCTTAGTTCCATAGTGATACCTTCTATATAAATTAAAGTTGCTCATACGCTCTAATTTTTTTACTATGTGAAGGCCATCTTATACAAATAGTTACGAAGACAGAGGATATGTGGCTTGAATCTACAACTGGAGGAATAAAAATAACTACAAGAACCATTTGCATATTGGGGATGGCTAGAAGGGAGAAGGACTCCAAAGTTTCACCTTCTACAAGAAAATTTCCTTTCTTCGTTCCCATAACTAAGCTGGGGCATAGCCATCCATCAAATCAATTGATGAAAAACATGAAGAAACTGATAGGGTTGTGGGCAATGGTTTCCTATGCAATGAAATACTTAGCATTGCTAAGTTGCTCTACCATGCAATGATTCATTTTGTTGATATTATTGGCACAGGATATAATGGCCCTAATTATGACAGGTTCAGGTAAGAAATTCTTCAAAAGGAAAAGAGCAATAACAACACCCGATTGGAAGACCTTAAAAGGTAAAGGGAAACAAAAGGTGCACAATAATGTCTTGTGGCTGTAAGGATAGGAAGAGTAAGACCCTCCTAACTTTTTCAGTTTATTGTCCCAAAGGAACAATGTTTATTAAATCTAGTTACGCATTTGCATAAATAAAATATGGGGCTTTGTTATATGAATTTTTGAATGCATTTATCCAAAATATTTGTGTGCAACATGTTGTAAAAGTCATAATAGATAATGCTTCTAGTTCTAATTATGTGGACACCGACAAGATGTTAATGGAGAAACACCCCACATTCATTTGGACTTCCAGTGCTGCCCATTATATCAACCTAATTGTTGAGGACATGGGAAAAATTTACTTTATCAAGGATGATAAATCAGTCAGGAACATCACATAATTGTTATATAACCATGCATATGATCTTAGCCTAATGAGGAAATTGAAAAGAAATGTAATATAAGTCATTTCTTATTTTCTTATTTTCTGTAGATATGTGGTGGGAAAATTATGCTGGAAAAACACCAAATTTATAGAGATTTTCCATATCAGTTCCTAGCCAGAATTGTGCTTAAATTCACACTCACAAATTGGAGTGTGTTTCAAAAAATACACAAAGGTGCAACATGCTAAAATATATGTCTTAATAATACAGTCTACATCTAATAAAATCCTTGATTATGGCTGAAGAAAATTGAGAAAACACTTGATATGGACACCATTTCCTTATAGAAAAAATTGACACAAGGTATCGATGGTTGGTGATGGCATAGCCATGTTATGGAGAAGTCATCTAAATTGTTAGATGAATATGAGCAGGATCAGGTGATAGGTTGCATAGGAAAATGTCCTACAACAAACAGAAAAGGAGAATGAGGAAAGTCAGGCGCTAGCCTCTGTACCTATGTAGACTGAGATACCAATTAGTAAGCATTCAACTGTTATTGTAGGACCTTCCTCTACTAGAGGATTACATGTTACCTTTTCCCATAAAAAATGGATTCCAGAGGTAATTCTCCTCCAACCATCAACCAATGATGGACTCCAGAGATGAAAATCACCAAACCTTACTTATTTTAAGGATTCTGGGGATTATTTTAGGGATTTTGGGAATCCAAAGTGGCTAGTTTTGAGTGTTCAACAAGGAAAATAGCCTAAGTCAGCCATAGGACTCTTCCCTTTAACTATGAGGGACTCCAGAGATGGAGATCTCCTCCCTTAGTCAATTCAAACAGGCATGCAAATCACCTCTTATTTTCAAGTAAAATAGAAATGTGAGCAATAAATATAATTTTTCCTTTGTATACAGACTCCAGAGACCAGATAAGGGAGAATAACAAGACATTTTTCTTAGACAGTCACCAATGGGATAATCAAGTTTCTCTGTAACAGCTCTTCAGTAAAAGAATTATACCTTCATTCCATCCTTGCATTTTCTAGTTGGGGCACCAAAAAGAAGAAGCAGGGCTTTTTTGACATCCTCGTGTCCAAATATTTCTGGAGCTAAAGAACACGCAAGCTTGTTATAGGAGTCACCATCCTTAGCAAGCAGCACATAAAGCAGTTTTATTTGTTCTTGTTCATCACCTTGTAAAATGTACCTAAACCTGTTTGAAATTAATGATTAAAAGAGAAAACATGGATCAAATAAAAATTTCACTAAATGACACATTTTAAAAAACTGCATATGCTAGACATGTGTAACCAAAGCAAAATTGCTAATCTACCTGCACTATATGTGGAACTTTACATATCTATATAAATTAATACCTATTAATTAATGCCACCATCATCAAACTAATACCTATAAAAAAGTGAAGCAGCAGCTTGACCCACAATAAGTGACAAAACGCTGAATATTACAAGCACCCAATGGGTCTTCCTTTTTCCTGCAAATATATTTCTATTGGGGCCTCTTCCTGGATCTGCATCCCTGATCAAACCAGGGCCTGAAGTTCTAATCTCTCAAGGTCAGTCAAATTATATTACAACAACTTGCAGATAGACAGTTCAATCAAATATAAAATTAATCTGAAAGATTTAACAGACATACCTTCTTGTACTGCATCTCTGATCAAACCAAGGCCTGAAGTTCCAATCTCTGTAAGTCAGTCAAATTATATTACAATAGCTTGGAGATAGACAGTTTAGTCAAATATAAAATTAATCTGAAAAATTTAACATACATACCTTCTTGTACTCTGCTGTGGCTTTTTGGAATAAAACTCATCTGAATATCACCCATTAGAAATGAATTACCAGTGTGAATCAAGAAAATTACTTGGCTTGTGGATGTATCACCAAGAATTACTAGGATTTTGGATGTATCACCAAGAAAAATTATACAACACCTCATGAGTTGTTATCTTTAAAGAAATACATACTAAAACATAAACACCGTGATGAATCTCAAACTTAGAAGAAGGAAACTAGGAACCGGGGCTAAACGAATTGTAGTAGTGATAATGGGGCAATATAGGTAGAATTTGATAGCCTTCAGGGCTTTGTAATTGCAGTGTAGGATGAGAAATGGAATTAGAATGAGAATTTAGATAATGAATTCATTCTATAAGAAGAAAGTAACACAACATAATTTCCCTTACAAAACAGAGCATAAATTGATTTATGAATTCTGTTTATAAATATTTAGAACAATTAGTTAAAGCATAAGATATGAAATGGATTTGAGAATGCATTCGATGAAATAAAACAAGAAGGAGATACAATGCTATAAAGCCATACCACATGAATCCCAAAATTCTTACTACGACTGCCTCTGTATTATAAAAAAAAATCTCTAAGTACAATAGCTCTCCTGTGATATATCCAATATCCAACCCCCCTCTATTACAAAAATATTTCTTTTTTGTAGGCCAAATTACAAGGGCCTATTTTTATAAAACAATAAATGTCTTTTTGCAAAAATAAAAATAAAAATGATATCAAGGTGGCCAAAATATAAATACTTGCAAAAAGACTTTGATGGCACATTTGAGCTACAAACTCTGATTTATATGTCCAATTTGAAAAATAGGAAATCCAATTGCCACAAAAACATTCAAAATAAAATGCACTTCATGTGTTAGCCATTGCTCTGGTGTAAATTTGTTGACTTGAGTGAACAGAAACCACCTGATTGAACCTCGTGCCATTAGATCCTTGATATCCTTTCTAGCAAGCGAACCATTAATCTAAAAATTCAAGGAAAACATTAACATTAGTGAGAATAACCACATACTTTTCTTCAAAATATATTCATAAAAAAGGAACCAATTCTTCTTGTTTTTTGTGATTAAATGGACCAACTTCATAAGAACCACAGTAGAAGGCATCCAACATAAGTGTTGAGGTAAGGGATGCCCTTATATTCAAATTGTATATATGTGTTGAGGTAACGGGTACATATAGTTATATAGATATGTAATTATATTGTTTTTATGGAAGAAATACCAAATTAATGTTTGAATGAAACACAACTACAAAAAGATGATTGGCTAGTGAAAGAAAATTACACCAAAAAGTAGGTAGCAAAAAAAGGTTGAGTTATCTCAAACATTCACCATTTGAAGTATTCACTAGACCTAAAGCCAAAAAGTACAAAATTAACATTAGATTCATACAAACAAATCAACAAAAATATAACCAAAAACTATTTATAAATAATCCAACATATGGAAATACATAAGGAAAGTGAAAGTAGAATGTTTTGAAAATTAACCTTGTTCAAATTTTTCACAAAATCTAAAAAAACTTTGTAATCACTTTCTTCTAATTTGTATGTATCATTCTTAGCATTGTACGATAATTTTTTGATTGCTATAATAGATTCAAGTTGCACAAAAGCATGATCAATCAAATCATACTTATACATGTGCTGCCCCTTTATTCTACTATACCAACATAATTAAAGCTCGATGCCTTCTAATCTATCCAAAAGGTCGATGCCATTATGGTAATCAAACACCCTATTACCATCCTTCTTCCGTATTCTTGGAACCTTTCCAATGTACCACATTCCATAAGAAACACCTTGTTTTGTACTTCAAGGAACACCTTTTCTTGCAGTACGTTCAGTGGGGGAAATTGATTTGTTTTCAAACAACACCCCACAATCTGATCCAATTCCAAAGCCAATTGAAACACCCTTTTGTAGATTATTCCCATCTCGCCTAAAGTAGACCCCACTTCTCACTTTTGTCAACAAATATTTGGATGATGTTGGATTTCCATTCAACTGACTAACCAAACATGCTTTGAACATATCCTTACCATCAAGATCCACCACTGGTTTTATAGTTTTTCTTACATTTTCATCAGTGGAATCTAAAATTTCATCCAACTCATGTCTCCACTCACTTTCCATTATTTTCAATTCACTTTCATTGTGTACCAATGAAGATTAAAATATAGAGTTGGAACATCTCGATGGAGAATCATCAACTACTTCATCCACAATTTGGAATGTTGGATAATCTTTATCCTTTGTCCATGGTTTAACCCACCAAGAACATTGAGTGTAATTTTCCGGTTTCATTCCAAGAGTTGATAAAAAAATTTGTGCATCCTTCAATCCATTCTTAAGGGCTTCTACAATTTTAGTGTCTGTGGATATTGAATCATATTGCAACAATATGTCAATGTTTTGTATTGTTTCTTGATGCAATTTATTCCAAATGTTTTCTTGCTTCTTATGGGATCTATTAAAATGAATCCCTTGGGAATTTGATTCTTCTTCAACAACTCTATTAAGGGTTCCAACAACATGAAGCAAGTCAGTGAAATCATAGGCCCCCTCCACTCCAACCATCCCACCAAATTTTCTAAAGAAGTTCTCACATACATTTGACCTAGTCAAATGTAAAACACATGTCAAGTTAGAGTATTGATCTCGAAACAATCTCATCAAAAAAACTGCAAAATGGAAAGAAATTATCACATCTTGATATGCCTCTCTATTGATGAAATTTATGTTGAAATTAGTATGAGATTGTTTTTGTACCCAAAATAAGCATAATGTGAAGAAATGATGAACTCGTGAATCATTTCGCACTCTTTCCCAGAGGCTCAAAATATGAGACATAAATATGTCAATATAGTCAACAACAATCATTAAGTAAGTCTCTGTAGCTAGTGTCCTCTCTAACTTTATACTTGGTGTACTTCTCAACTCTTTCAAACACCTCTGAACATGCCTTGAAGCAATGCGTTGTGCAGAACCCCAATTTTTTCAATCCATCCTCTCTATATCTTCACACTTAAGCTTGTGATCATCCACTTTAAAAGTGTGATAAACCATTCTAACATGGCCAAAAATTATGTACTCATTTCCTAAAACCAATTCTCGTCGACCACTAAACAAAGGATTCACTATATTTTTTCCGTTGTGGATGTAATCTTGGCCATGCAATCCTATTACATTGCAATGTAATATTCCTTTTTAGGAATTGCTACACTCTGGATAGTGAAAATGATGTATTCAGAAAATTACGCTATAAAAACATGAAACAAGACTTAGATCCTCTTATATCTGTTGTATGTGCCTCACATACCAAAGGGAATCATAAACAAATAATCTTAGCTACATTAAACAGATCTCCCCAGCTCAATATAGCTTAAAACCACCCCAATCCCGTGACTTTCAACAACAGAATTACTGAAGACTGCAATAGTGTAATTCACATGAGGGTTTCTACATAAAATTTTGAATAAATACTGATCTAGATATTATATTAATCATATAGCCAAGAAATGGAGGTTTAACCTCTTTGATACAAGAAATAAGACAACCCGGCAAGGGTTTCCAGCATTACACAAGTATAAAAGGTAGTACTACAAAAAATAACGCAGTCTACGAAAAATTTGTATTTGATATGAATAAATATAACATGAAATAGCTGATCAATACATAAAATGGCCAAAGGCCCTCCTTATTAGACTTTCTGGAGAGAAATAAACACCTTCTCCTCAAACACTAGCACAAAATCAAGGGATTCAACCCTACTACTACTGCAACTACAGCAAAGATGCAGTTTCTGGAAGTGACTGTGCTGTAGATGTTGATGAATAATTTATCTTAAGTTATATGATGGAAAAATAGCTCAGAACCTTCCCTTTAGATCCCTTAAACAAGCTTATCCAAAGAAGAGGATCTAATTCCCGCATGAGAATCCCTTGCACTAAATAGTGCTGCAACTACAGCTAAACAGCTGAAGCATGCAAGTAGTCAAAATACCAAACATAGATGAATATTGAATGACTTCCTTGCTACTATCCCTTCCTTCTTATCCTTGGTGAGCCTCCTCACCCCTGACCCCACTCATTAATGAGGGGACTTCCTTCAAAAGATTCTTTCTTCAAAATTGCGTTGTCGTTACTGGTTTCCCTCCTCATGTAGCAGCGTTGTTGACCTGGTCAACTGGATCTAGTCCTCCTACATTGCTTCCCTTTCACACCAAGGTGGCTTTATTTGCCTTCTTATGCTGATCCCCTTTCACATTGGGATTGTTTTATTGCCATTTCAGAGATTTAAGGGTCTCCCTATCCCATTTATTCTCCTAGCTGCAAAAATGGAGTAAATATAATATTCCAACTAGAAATTGCTAATTGGTAATATTATAGTCCTCCCCGCTCAAAATTTTCTTGCCCTCAAGCAACAAAAAAGAAGGATGCTGCAAGATCTTCTCTCCCTCCCAAGTGGCACCCTAATCCGATAGATTCTTCCATCTAATCAGATATTTCTTGATCACTCTGTTTCTTAGCTGCCTTTCCCTTGTGTAAAATATTTCTTCTGGTTGAAAAAATAGGTGGCCCTCATCATCAATGGGGGGAAGGTCCATGTTGGCAACTATATCTCTCCCAATGGCTTTCTTGAGGCAAGAGACGTGGAAAATATTGTGGATCTTGCTCCCCTTAGGAAGCTCCAGCTCATATGCTACCTTACCACAACAACTAATCACCTTATATGGCCCATAGAAATGTGGTTTGATATTTTCAGCCCCCTTCTACTTGAGTGTAGACTATTTATAAGGCTAAAGGCATAAATAGACTAGATCTCCTACCTCAAACTATCTCTCTACTTGACCACGGTCTGCATAAATCTTCTGCTCATTTTGGGCTGTAGCAATGTTGCCTTTGAGGGCTTTAAGTATGTCTTGATTCTCCTGAATCCATTCCTTGGCTCTTCGAGCCTTACTTGCCCCAAACATAACATAATAAAATGAGAGTGCATCATGCCCATATAGGGCTCGAAATGGAGTCATACCAATAGACATATGGTGAGTAATGTTGTAACAATACTCCCCCAAGTGGAGCCAACACACCGAAGCCCTCTGCTGCCCTGCAACATATTTTCTCAAGTAGCCTTCTAGCCATTTGTTCACTATCTCAGTCTGTCCATTGGTTTGTGGGTGATATCTAGTGCTCGGTGTCAAATCAGTCCCCACTAACCGGAAAAGTTCCTGCCAAAAGCCACCCATGAAGTGGCTGTCCCAATCACTCACTATGGTCCTTGGGAGACCATGGAGTCTAAACACATCTTTGAAGAACAACTCAGCTACCTGTGAAGTAGTATAATTTGCATAAATGGAAAATAAATGAGAGTAATTTTTTATTCTATCAACAACTACAAAGATACAATTCTTACCCTGCATTGGAGGTAGGCCGGTGATGAAGTCCATAGAGATCCTCTCCCACTTCCCTTCTGGAATAGGTAGTGGCTGTAACTACCCAGCAGGGTGGGTGTGCTCTCCCTTGTTCTGCTGAAAAACTATGCACTCCTTGACATGTTGGAGCACATCCTCCTTTAGACCCTTCCATGAGAATCTCTCCCTTATGGCCCTATAAGTCTTTGTGAAGCCTTGATGCCCTGCAAGTAGGGAATCATGTGATGCTTGTAAGATCTTCTCCTTGAGCTTGGAATTCTTAGCCAAGAAGATCCGGTCCCTATAATAGATGACCTCATCCATCACCCTATACCTCTCATCCGGTACCACTCCATCAATTATCTCACATGCAAAATCATCTTTGGAATACTCAACCAAAATTTGAGCCTTCCAATCTGCATCCATGCCCCTCAAGGACATCATTGTAGGTCTCCTGGATAGAGCATCAGGCACTACATTTCTCTTCCCCTTAACATATTCTATGTCAAAGTCATATGCTTGGACTTTTCTCACCCACTTCTGTTGTCTTTCTTGGAGATGTTTCTTTTCAAGAAAGAATCTAAGGCTGTTATGGTTAGTCTTCACCCTGAATTTATTCCCCACCAAGTACTACAGAAATTTTGCTAATGCATGCATGATAGCCAACATTTCTTTATCATATATGGGGTATAACATTTCGTGAGGAAGCATTTTCCTACTTTCAAAGGCTATAGGATGCCCTCCTTTCATCAAGACTGCTCCAATACCTTCACCTGATGCATCGCATTCTAGAACAAAAGGTTGAGAAAAATCAGGTAAAACTAATACAGGGCAGCTACTCATTACCTCTTTGAGCTTATCAAAATCCCTCTGCGCTGTAGGTGTACAACTAAAAGCTCCCTTCTTGTTCAAGTATGTGAGTGGTGCTGCTAGTTGTGAGAACCCTTTTACAAACTTCATGTAATAAGTACATATGCCTACAAATCCCCAGAGTTCTGTGACATTCCTGGGCTTAGGCCAATCTCTTAAGCCCAGATCTTCTCCTCATGCACCCTTACTCTATCCACTCCAATGATGTGACCCAAATAAATCATCTTTGTGAGTCCAAACTCACATTTGGAGAGCTTAGCATATAATTGTTGCTCCTTGAGAATATGTAAAACTGTCTCAATATGCTGCAAATGCTCTTCCCAAGTGCGGCTGTAGATGATAATATCATAAAATAAAACCAATACAAACTTCCTCAAATGACCAATGAAGATGTGGTTCATGCAATATTAAAAAGTTTCCAGGGCATTGGTCAATCCAAAGGGCATCACCAAAAACTCAAAATGCCCATAGTGACACCTGAACGTTGTCTTGGAGATATCCTGATCCCTCACCTTGATTTGATGATACCCAGATCTCAAATCAATCTTGCAGAAGTATTTAGATCTCCTCAGCTCATCCATTAGCTCATCAATCATGGGTATGGGGTACCTATTCTTCATGTTCTTCTTGTTCAATGCTCTATAATCAATGCACATCCTCAATGTGCCATCCTTCTTCTTTACCAAGACCACTAAAGAAGCAAAAGGAATAGTACTAGGCCTGATGTGTCCTAGAGCCAACAGCTCTTGGATGGCCCTCTCAATCTCATCCTTATAAGCCTTGGGATGTCTATAATGAGTGGTGATTACTACTTGGATCCCCTACTCCAACTCAATAGTGTGTTCAAACCTCCAATCAGGAGGCCTCCCTAGTGGAATATCCCCAAACACTGTAGAATACCAGTCCAAAAGAGCTTGTACATCTAGATGTATTGGTGAATCCTTGCCCCATGCTTCTGATAGATGTAGTTATATTTCCCATTCTACATCTCCTCTGCATAGATATGCCTCCATCCTATGTTCTGAAACAATCTGAGGGGGTTATATGTTTATTCCCTTGATCTTTTGATGCTTACCATTCTTCCCTTCTATCCATACCATCTCCAAAGTTTTCCAAAAAGTGGTAACTCTCCCAAGAGTGATCAACCACTGGACCCCGAATATGAAATTGGTATCTGGAATATCAACCACAAAGAAGTGGTATGTTAAATTGTAGGTCCCCATGGTGATGGATAGTGTCGAAACATATTTGGGACATTGTATGGTTCTAGCTCCTGGAACCATAACTGAGAATCCCTCAAACTCCTCCATGTGGATACCTCTCCTTTGTACCAGCTGTGCATCAATGAAATTATGAGTAGCTCCATTATCAATCAGAACTGACACTCTTTTCCCCATAATAGTACCTCTTACCCTCAAGGTCAGATATTTTGGGACCCCTCTTAATGCTGCAATAGCTCCCCCTCTTGGAGCAATGTCTTCTACTGATGGTGTAGCACTGGCCTCCTCCCCCTCCTTGGAGAAGGTCTCAATAGAATGTGTATTTCCTACAAAAAATTCATGGTTTGGCACCCATGGCTTCTGATATGCAATAAAATCCCATCCCTTCCTCAAGTTGTTCAATTCATGGTTAAGGATTGTCTCCTTTGGCCCTGAAGAAGTCTCCTATTGCAGCAATGTTCTTACTTTGGGCAAAGTATGTTGCAAGTCTCTAGCTTTCTCTATAGCTTCAAGGAGAGTGGTTGGTTTGGTGTATTTGACCAACCCATGCAATGGTTCAGCCATCCCATTAACAAAAATGCATACCTTCCTACTCATAGTGAGGTTGGGTACCATCACTGAGAGCCGCAAATATTCAACAATATAATCTTCAAGATCTCCCTCCTGCTTGAGCTTGGTTAACCTGACAAAATGGGCTTCTGGATCTCTTGGATCAAATATCTCTACTAGCCTCTTGGTAAATACTGAGTATGAGGTGATGTGATCATGTCCAAGTGTGGTTAACCCATGAAACCACCATTCATGAGCCTCCCCTTCTAAGTGCAGCGCAACTATCCTAATGGCTTCTATCTTAGAAACCTTGTTGAGCTGGAAATAAGTGTCCAACTTCTCCACCCAAGCCTTGGCTATACACTTAGGTGTTCCATCATATGCAAGTAAAAATAACCTCCCCATACTATGTTGTAGGTCTGATCCCTGCATGAAACTTCCCCTCTTTGGATGAGCATTAACCCTCCTCCCATCCTTAATCTGGAAAAACTCCTGAAAGCTCAAGCATTTTTTGAACTTCTGAGATTGAGATTCATATTATTCAAAATAATTCCCAAGGTTTTCCTCCTCATCTTACTCATATAGAAATGAGGGCATGGTAGAGTGTTGTAGTGTAGCAGAATGCTCCATACCATGTGAAGTGCTAGTGCTTGCCTCATGGAAAAACCCTATAGAATCTCCTTTATGCCTCATCCCCTTGAGGTCTCTTGCAATGTCCTGCATGGTCTGAAGTAAAAGTTTCAAAATATATTTCTCCTCCACCCTTTGACATCTCTTCCTCCATGTCTTCCTGAATGAAGCTAGCATCTGAATGTTCCCATGAGGAATGGGTCCTTAACTCTTCACTGCTGCTCTTGGATAATGCAGTGCAACCCTGCTGCTCTTGTTGGACTTTAGGAGCACCTTGCATGGTTGCAAGATTTCTTTCTTTCACAATGTTGGCTTCCTCAAATGCAGGTGTTGAAGGCTACCCCTCCAAGGCTGTCATACTGCTGGTGCAAATCACCTCAAGAGATAGTGAGGACTTCACTTCCTCAAATCCCTTGATCACCCTTTCACTGCAAGGTCTCTCCTCTTCCTTCATCTGGATGAATTGGGGAAAAGTTAGAGTCTCCTTGAAGGCTCTAGAGTGACACTTTTCCTCTATCAAGTACCTACTTAGAATCTCATGTTCTAAGTTTTCTTCTTGCTCTTCATTCCGTCTATGAGAATAGGAAGTGCCTGGTCCTTCTTCTTCTTCTTGAAACCTTCTAGAGGTCTCACTGAAGCTTTCCTCTTTCTTCTATTTAACCTCTTTGGAGAGGCTCTTATTAGATATGAAAATTGATGAGATTAATCTCATCCTCTCCATCATTCTAAACTCTAATCCCTTTCTTTAGTCTTCTGATATCTGGATCTCACAGGCGGAGCCAGAGATCATGCTCTGATACCACTGTAATATCCCAAATCTAGAATAGCATAGCAAGCCTGCTGAAATAACGCACTCCTGGGAGATTGATGCACAAAAATGAGTTTATAGCTGTTGGATCCCTTATATCAATAGATCTGGAGAATATATCCAAAAGGGGAGCAAAAAAAATTCAAACTAGGTGTGGTAAACAGATCTCCCTCCACCTAGTCTAGCTGAAAAACACCCTACAAGAGGGACTGTAGCTATGCACAACAAACTTCTTCAGAAATAATGTAGTCTTGGAAAGCATGAGTAGGAGGCCATAAAATATGATCAACTTCTGAGTATACATCAGCAATTCAGAATTACAATGAACCTCTTTCAATATACAGTAGAATACAGGAGACAATAGAGCAAGAAATCTTCAGAAAAGAAGGCTGAAAAACATATATAAACTGTAGAATGGCTTGACAACATTATTTTAAGGAGCTACAGTAGTTGAAAATTACATCTCAAATCTAGGACAGATCTGTGAACAAAACATTAGATCCATTTCAGATCTGGAAACTAGAAGGACTTATTTACAAGATCCCCTTGGGGTTTTGACCAAATCATGCATTACAAAGAGTAGATCTGAGTTTTAAGTTGCATATCTGCAAAATGCTTCAGAAATTTCTGAAGATGACTTTAAATTAAAATAGATCAGATCTAAACAGAACATGGATCAGCAAGCTAATCCATGGATCACCAAAGTGAAAGGCAAAGCCCAGCACCAGAGATCTCTCATAAAAAATGGGGTCAAAACACCCTGCAAACCCTCCATTGAAAATAACGTAGTTCCTCAATGAAAACTACATTGTAGCTTGAATAACATAGATGGCCTGATGCCAAGATACAAATATGAAGCTCAAACAGTGGATGCACTCTTCCAGGAGGTTAAAAGACACACTCACTAAGAAGAGGCTCCAATACAAGCTAGATATAAGAAGATCTAGAATTCCACTTGCTGCAGCCTAAAAAAGCAAGAAAACCCTCACTGGATCTGTGTTTCAGTTGGAAGTAGAGCTTGGCCCAAAGCCTGAAAGTGGATCAAATCAGAAAAAACTCCTCCAAGAATCCTCAAGGGAAGAGGTGAAATCCCTGCATAGGAACTCTAAGTGCTAAGCAGCACAAATTTCCACTAAATAGCAGATAATAGTATTTGTCTAAATAGACAAGATACTCGGAAATACAGACAATCAACAACCCCCTTAGACTGCCCTCTCCTTCCTTTTATAAGATTATGGTTTGCAAAACCCTAAACCACCTTCATTCATTTAACCCTTTTCACATGGAGGACCTCCTTCTAGAACTGCGCTGATCATCCAGGACTGTGTTGTGATCTGGTCCTATTGACCCAGTCAAATGGCTCAATCTTGTTTTACACGCAAGTGGATTTTATTAAGACAACCCTGATTTTCCTCTGTTCACATTGGGCATTGATTTATTTCGATGTTTTCAGAAGTTTACATGTCCTCCTTTACATTTTGTTCTTTGAATAAAGAAAAAAAAATGAAATTGAATATTCCTATAAAAATAGGAATATTACAAGAGCACGGATGTAGAATTTAGAGCCTATGCCACCGAGTTGTGATAGTGTGACCAAAGGCACTAGTGCCAGTGCAACTTAGAGCAGCAAGATCTACTATTCTACTACTAATATCACACATCAAAACTCTGACAGGTAGGGTGTTGATTCAAATTCTAGGGAAACTAAAGGTGTCCATGATATATTGATAACAAGTGAGCAAAAGCAGCAGGACAATGATCAAATGGATTTCATTGTAAGTGCTCCCTAGTATTTTCTTTTCAATTTATAGTATATGGGGATTCTCTTCTTCTAAGTTTGAAAGATAATAAACTACAACATCTCTTGGGTCACTTTCGAAAGTACTTTGAAGGAGAACCCTCAGTTTTGCTTCATCCTAGAATGCTATCTATCATGGACAACAATAGTACTAAAAACTTACGGAATAAGCCAGTGCTGAAGGTATTAACTATTTGATTTATAGATGTGTTGAGATTTTATTTCTTATTTTTAATTAAATCTAGAGGAAAATCTCATGTAGGTGACAACAATAGGATTTGTTGCTACATTGGCTCCATCAGTTTCTGATGAGGATTTAATGCATCCTATATTTGTTGTGAGAGAATTTATGAGTTTGTTGCCATTTCCAGCTATAAAATGTAAGCCCGTAGAGGCAAGTGTGCATAAGGAGGAATGTGTAGTGAGGAAGGCTGAGCAGATGAGAAACTCTGCTATTGTATTTCTACTGTTGATGAATGAGATTACCGATGCCCTGTTAGGTGGACGTAGCCCAGATTGGTTGGGTGAACCACGTTAAAACTGTGTTCTTTATGTGTGTTTTTGCTGTGTGTTCTGTGTGTTTTTCTTAAGTTTTTTTGCTGCTAAGTTCAACAATTGGTATCAGAGGATACTGTTGAAAAATGACTTGCATCCTCTGTTCCGTGAGAGCTGGGAACTATACAGTGAAAGGTCAGCGCTATGAAGCCGACGCCGTGGGCCTGTTGAGAGGCCGTGAGGCCAGTTTTTAATGAGCACCGAGAACTTTGTCTTATCGAAGTCTTAAGCAACGTTGAATGGCGTTGATGATCAGAGCCGAGTCCGTTTGAATGTGAGGGCCAGTTAAAGGCGGCTGATTGAGTGTTAATTTTGCAAATCTAATACTGCCTCGAAGGATCAATCAATCGGCCTGTCCGCGTGGGAATTTGACTTGACCGAGCAACATATTCAGTATTTAAAATTTTTTTATGGTTACATGGGTTATTTTCTATCCTCACATTAAAATAATGGCATGGCAGCGTTGAAATGCAGTTGGTATACTGGAGAGGCGTCGACGACACAGTTTATTTCACTTTGTATTTAAAACATAAATCGGTTTGCATCGCTAAATTGTTTCAGTTGTTTTTTCAAAATTTTCGATATACATTGTACTTTTTTATATATCGTTTTGGATTTAAATCGATTTATATCAAGTCATATATATTTAAATCGATTTAATAATGAAGTCAATCGATTTGTAATTTTTTTTTAATACCATTTGCATATGGTATGAAAGGAAAGTGAAGGGTATATTTTTTTTTTTAAAGGAAGGTGAAGGGTATTTTTTTTTAAGGGCATTTTAAAAAAAAAAAGGGCATTCTTTATTAAAAAGTTGCAATTGGAGATTTTGTGACACGAGTTACTAAACATGGCAAAAACACAAAGTGCCCGTTTTGAGATCGAGAAGTTCAATGGAAAAAATAACTTCGAGATCTGGAAGGTGAAGATGTATGATCTACTTGTGCAACAAGGCGTGGCGAAGGCGCTGTTGGGAAAAGCAAAACAACCTTACACCATGACAGATGATGAATGGAGTGACTTGGATGAAAGAGCACTGAGCGGCAGTCGACTGTGTTTGGCGGATGATGTTTTGTTTAACATCGTGTCAGAGAAAACTGTTGCTGGTTTGTGGACAAAGCTTGAAAAGTTGTACATGAAAAAATCCTTAACCAATAGGATTCTTCTGAAGCGACAGTTGTACAGCTTGCGCATGAAAGAAGGTACGACGATAACTGATCATCTGAATACCTTTAATACTCTCCTGGTGCAGTTAGAAATTATAGAAGTAAAATTTGAATCAGAAGATAAAGCTGTAACTTTATTATGCTCGTTGCCCGAGTCATGGGATCATTTTGTTACTTCTATAAGTCTTAGTTCATCAGAAACCCTTGAATTTGATGATGTTGTTGGAGCTTTGTTGTCAGAAGAAACAAGGAAGAGGTCAAATTCAGAAACCTCCACATCAGAAGCAATGATGGTCAGAGGTC
The DNA here is from genome assembly GCA_034641835.2 of Pinus albicaulis. Lineage (NCBI taxonomy): Eukaryota > Viridiplantae > Streptophyta > Pinopsida > Pinales > Pinaceae > Pinus > Pinus albicaulis. The sequence continues at coordinate 433,135,648 of CM076583.1, forward strand.
GTTCTAAAGAAAGACGCTTCAGTAAGCACAACAACTCGCGTTCAAAATCGAAAGGGAAGAAGAGTAAGGTAAAGTGTTGGTTTTGTGGCAAATCAGGACATTTGAAGAAGGACTGTTGGAAGAGACAGCAAACATCCAAAGAAGACTCTTCGATAGAGAAGAAAGAAGCAAACACAATAGATACAGGTTCGGCATCGATTTCAGGTATGAGTGATGAAGTGTTATCAATTAGTTTGTCTAATCATGATCAACATTGGTTGTTAGATTCTGGTGCGTCAAATCACATGTGAATTCATAGAGAGTGGTTTAAAACTTATAAATCAATCAATGATGGAGTGGTTTATATGGGAAATGATGCCTCATGTAATATTGTGGGAATTGGAAGCGTCCAAATTAAAATGTTTGATGGGACAAATAGAATTCTAACTGATGTAAGACATGTACCTGAACTAAGAAAAAACCTCATTTCACTAGGAGTACTAGACACTAATGGATACAAAACCTTTATTCAAGGTGGAGTAATGAAAGTTTATAAAGGAATTTTACTAGTCATGAAAGCAAAGAAGGTTGGAAATCTTTATCAATTAGAAGGAAGAACAGAGTCAGATCATGCTTCTACAGTATCTGAAAACGACAGTAATTCTATTCGTTTATGGCATCAAAGGTTGGGCCATATGAGCGAAAGAGGATTAAAATTTTTGTCTGATCGTAAGTTACTTCCTAGTTTAAAATCTTCTAAGTTAGATTTCTGCAAACATTGTCTGTTCGGGAAACAAAGCAAGCATAATTTTAAAACCGGAAAACATACTAGTAAGGGAATTCTTGATTATATCCATTCTAATGTTTGGGGTCCATCTCCTACAACCTCATATGGAGGATCGTCATATTTTGTATCTTTTATTGATGATTTCTCTAGAAAAGTGTGGGTCTACATGTTAAAGAAGAAGTCTGATGTGTTCACAATTTTCAAACAGTTTAGAGCATTAGTTGAAAACATCACTGGAAGAACCATTAAATGTTTAAGAACTGACAATGGTGGTGAGTTTACTTCAAAGGAATTTGATAATTATTGCAAGGACGTTGGGATCGAAAGACATAAAACCACTGTATATACTCCTCAGCAAAACGGAGTTGCTAAACGCATGAACAGGACTCTCTTAGAAAGAGCAAGAAGTATGCTTAGTAACGCCAATTTGCAGAAGGAATTGTGGATAGAAGCAGTTTCTACAGCTTGTTACTTGGTAAATCGATCACCATCAACTACAATAGGATGCAAAATTCCTCAAGAGGTATGGAAAGGTTATCCATGTGATTATTCTAAACTGAAAGTTTTTGGTTGTGATGCATATGCTCTAGTTCCGAAACATTAGCGTTCTAAATTAGATCCTAAATCAAAAAGATATATCTTTGTTGGATATGGTGATGGGACTAAGGGATACAGGTTGTGGGATCCTACTACTCACAAGATCATCATTAACAGAGATGTTAAATTTAATGAATCCTCACTTGAAAATCCAAATGTAGATGATGAATTGAAACAGGATAATGAACCTAAGCTTCAACACATTCCGTTTGAAACCAGTTCAAAAATTGATGATAGTCCAGATGAACAAGTTTCAGATCCAGATCATGAACAAATTTCAGATGTAGATCATGAACATGTTTCAGATGCTGATCATGAAGAAGTTCCTACGAATAACCATCTTGTGTGGTGGGTCTGATATCTTGGGAAGGCTAAAGATGACCCCCTAAAGCGCGGTAAACATGTTTACCAGTTGCTATTACTGTAGGTTGACTGGTTCTTGTACTTATGAATATGAGCAGTTGGTAATTAGAAGAAGAAACTCGCAGCAGAGATGAAGAAGCATTAAAGGGGAATTCATGGAATCGTTTGAACACCTATGAAGCTATGTTTGGGATGTGAAGTTTGATGGGTTCTAAATGAAGAAGGTGTTAAGTGATCTGAGCAAGCCAGCGGGGCGCCTGCAAAAAGGTTTCTAGAAAATGACGTTGTTTATGAATTACCTTGTTCACAGTGGCTGGTCGGATTATTGAACTAATGGTTACTTATGATTATAATTACGGCACTAGATGTTAACTGCTTTATGGGGACCTGGTTGAAAAGTTCTGTGGAACAACAGAAAAGGTTTGTTCTTTTAATGTCGTAAATTTATTATGCGAACAGAAATCATTGTATGGTCTGAAGCAGTCGCCTCGACAATGGTACAAAAAATTTGATTCTTTCATGATGAGTCAAAATTATATAAGAAGTGAATATGATCATTGTGTTTACTTTAAGAAATTAAGTAATGGCATGTTCATTATCTTAGTGTTGTATGTTGACGATGTGCTTTTAGCAAGCAAGCATATGATTAGCGAGTTAAAGGCATAGAGATGACTGAGGCGTTTGATGAAAGATCTAGGGCTGACAAAATGATTTTGGGCTGGAATTTTGACGGAAGCAGTAGTAATTTTATTAGCTATCTGCTTAATGGTGCCATAGAAAGATACTCTTGAGGACACAGTATGAACTGATATGGCTTTGTTTCGGTCATACAACTTCCATTTCAAGCTTTCTTCGGGTTTATGTCCTAATACAGATGAAGAAAAGGATTATATGTCTCGAATTCCATATGCCAATGTAGTAGGATGTTTGATGTATGCGATAGTTTGTACTCGACTAGATATTTCACATGCAGTTGGGGTTGTCAGCAGGTACATGGCAAATCCGGGTAAAGAACACTGGTCAGCAGTGAAATGGGTGCTTCGGTACTTGAGAGGCACAAGTAGTTATTGTATTACTTACAATAAGAGTAGTGAATTTGTTTGCGGATATGTTGATTCCAATTTTGCAGGTGATTTGGATAAGAGAAGGTCAACTTCAGGGTATGTCTTTACTCTTGCAGGTGGAGCTATTAGCTAGATGTCAAAGCTACAGAACATTGTTGCTTTATCCACTACAGAAGCAGAATACATAGCTGCTTCACATGCTTGCAAAGAAGCAGTTTGGTTGAAAGGTTTGTTTGGTGAGTTTGGTAGGTTGCAAGACAACATCAAGTTATTTTGTGATAGTCAAAGTGCAATTCACTTGGCTAAAAATCCCGCCTATCATAGTAAATCAAAGCATATACCTATCAAGTACCATTTTGTAAGACATGTTATCACTGAAAGGGGAGTGTCTCTTGAAAAGGTGCATACAAAGGAAAACTGTGCAGACATGTTCATGAAACCAGTTTTGTTAGAGAAGCTACGATGGTGTCTGGCTTATCTTGGCTTGCAGAAAAGATAAAAGTAATAATGAAACAGGGTATCAGGCTAATTTTTGTCAAGGTGGAGATTGTTGAGATTTTATTTCTTATTTTTTAATTAAATATGGAGGAAAATCTCATGTAGGTGACAACAATAGGGTTGTTTCCATTAGCTCCATAGGTTCCCCATTGAAAATTAATACATCCTATGTTGTTATTGAAGAAATTTATGAGTTTATTTGCCATTTCCCAGCTATAAAATGTAAGCTGGTAGAAACAGAGTAACATAGAGGAGAACTGTAGTGAGGAAGAAATTTTGACAGATGAAAACTACTGCCTTTCTTGTATTTCACAGTGAATGAGATTGCCGATGCTGCAATGGGGTGGGCCCTTTAGCGAATTCGTTTGGGTGAACCACGTTAAAACTGTGTTCTTTATGTGTGTTTTTGCTGTGTGTTCTGTGTGTTTTGCTTAAGTTTTTCTGCTGCTAAGTTCAACAAGATGTTGAATTGATTGCATGTAGTGTTTTAATATAATTGCATATTGTGTCATTGAGAGATTTGACATATACTCTATATTCTATACCCTACAATCTACAAAAATAAATTTTGACAATCGTTTACAGCAGACACAATTGGTAGTTGCAAGCTCAAGAGGCATCGCCTTCTCTACAAATGTTGTTTCAACAGCCAACAATATATTGTCTGATCATGTTGAAAAAATTCAAGAGATTGTTGTGAGTATTGTTAATAATAGTAGAGAAATTAAGGACAACCATATTGAAGAAGGGGAAATCCCCTTCGACTAGGACCACGAATCTAACTGTGACCCCAATGTTGCATTTTTCTACATTATAAGTGCCCACGATGTTCTTTTCTAACTACATTACAAAGTGATGAAAAGGGCCATAGTTTAATTGTTCCATTCCATTCAAAGGTTGCATTGAAACCAGGCGGAAAGGTGGATAAGGTAGAAACTAGTCACCTATTTCCACAGTTATTGGCACGAGATGGAAGGTTGCTTGAATTCTCAATCGATCTACTCGAATGCTCAGTAGATCTCTTGCTGATTCGTTCTCTTCCTCTTGCTGAGTTGATCTATAGTTATTACTCTTGCTGAGTTGATCTCCAGGTTGAATAACTCTCAATCTGATTCAATACATTACCAGGACCTACTGCTCTCTTACTGAATCGGAAGAAACCTCACATAAATCAATGGGAAATCATCCCACGCTGATCTTTAGTCCCTATGAGTTATTTGCTGAGGTTATTTAGAGCCAAACCCCCTCTCACAGACCAACCCTCTCCTTTGCGCAATATATCGAAGCTAAGAATACTTGCCTAACCCTGCTCCTCCAGTCGAAGCCAGTCCTCTATGCGATATTACCTCCCTAACCCTCTCCTCCTATGCTCCTCCTACCTCCTCCGCGATGGTTGATAGGAACCAGACCAGTCGAAGAAAAAAATTGAAGCCAGTCCTCCGGGATGGTTGATTGGAACCAGAACACCAGTCGAAGCAGAAAATCGAAGCCAGTCCTCCGCGTATTACCTTCGTAACCCTCTTCTCCCACCTCCTCCGCGATGGTTTGTACGGAACTAGAAAAATCGAACCAGAAAATGGAATTTACCTTCTTAAGCATCTCCTCCCACCTCCTCTGCACTCTTTGCCTTCCCATGGCCTTCACTTATGCGCTTGAGCCAAAAAAATAATAAAAATTACCTCAAAATATTTATATTTTTGTATCATAAATAAAAACCCACTCACCCCTAGTTATATAGGAAATATAATGTTTTTTTATTTTTTAATTTTTTTTACCCCAATATGAATGCACGTGATATAATATTGGTTTGTCAATGATGCCCCCGTGATGTCGACTTGATATGGATAAATTAGGTTCTAACAGACCTGCGGTCTTAATTGTATCAACTTTATTTTGTTGGAAAACCAAACATTCTGCCACAAACTTTTAAATATCAGATCTAAGGCCATCCCAGAAAATTTCATTCTTGACCCCATGGTAAGTTTTTAAAATTCCCAAGTGCCCTCTTAAGGGAGAGGTGTGAAATTCCAAAAGAATCTTTTGTTTGAGTTGGGAATTCTTACAAAGATATAAGTGATCTTTGTACCATAATGAATCATTTTTCCAGCTCAATGTTTCGGATGTACTGGGACCTTGTTGCAAATTTTTAATGAGTGTCCACACCTCTTCATCATTATTCCATTCATCCCTTATTTTGGTTGTCCACTCAGGTTGGATAATAGAAATGGCAAAAATCAATGCTTCCATGTCATCATCCTTTCTTGAGAGTGCATCTGCAACAACATTTTTCTTCCCTTTTTTGTAAAAAAATCATAACCCAACATTTGTGACCCATTTTTGCTACTCTTATGAATATAATCTTTGTTCCAAAAAGTATTTAAGACTATCATGATCTTTTTTTACCTTGAAGTGTCTTCCCATTAGGTAAGGTCGCCATTGCTTTAGTGCACATAGTATTGCCAACATTTCCTTCTCATAAATAGGTTTCAGTAAATACTTTCCTTTGATTGGACGAATTTCAAAAGCAATGGGTATTCCCTCTTGCATTAAAACCACTCCACTTCCATTTCCTGAGGCATCACATTCCACAATAGAGGTTTTTATGAAGTCTGGCATAGCTAAGACGAGTGATTGGCACATTGCCTCTTTAAGATGTTAAAAGCTCTTAGTTTCTTCTGGAGTCCATAAAATGCATCTTTCTTCAGTAATGATGTTAAATGTTACGGTATTCTCCCATAATTATTAACAAACTTGTGATAATACACTATTAACCCACAAATCCTTGGATATGCTTTATGGTTGTAGGGATTTTCCATTCCTTAATGGATTTAATTTTGTTAAGGTCTACCTTAACACCCTCATGAGATACAATATGACCCAAATATTCCACCTCCTATACTCCAAAGAAACATTTGGAGGTTTTTTCATATAATTGTTTCTCCTCCAATATTTTGAGCACCATGTCAACATGTTGAAGATGATCCTTCCAAGACATGTTATAGATTAGTGTATCGTCAAAAAATACTAACACAAATTTTCTATGGAAGGGTTTGAAAATGGAATTCATCAAACCTTGAAATGTGGAAGGTGCATTAGTAAGGCCAAAAGGCATGACCAAAAATTCATAATGAACATCATGAGTTATGAATGTTTTTTTCGCAATGTCTTTACTCTTCATTCTAATTTGATGATATCCAAAATGGATATCCAGCTTGGTGAAGTAAGTTTCTCCTTGTAATTCAGCCAATAATTCATCAATGATAGGGATGGGAAATTTATATTTAATAGTAATCTCGTTCAGCTCCCTATAATCCAGACACATACACCATGATCCATCCTTCTTTCACACCAATATTACTAGAGCATAGAAATAACCTTGACTAGGTTGAATTATACTAGCCTCTAGCATTTCTGCAACCATACGTTCAATCTCACTCTTTCGAGCATAAGGATATCTGTAAGATCTGATGTTTGGAGGAACACTTCCTGGAATCAAATGAATAACATGATCATCATCACGAATAGGTGGAAGTCCTTTGTGAGTCTCAAATACTGTGGAATGATTGTCCAAGACTTTTGGAGATATGAAGAAATAGATAATTTTGATGTTTGAACATGTAGTGAGCATAATTGTGCAATTACACATCATTTTTCTTTCTTCAAAAGCTTTGTCATGACATCAGAGATGATTATCTTTCCTGGATTCCCTTTGATACCCCATAGTTCAACTTCCTTTCCTTTCAAAAAAAATTTCAAGAAAAGTTCTTGAAAATTAAAGCTACCATCCCCAAAGATTGTAACCATTTTACTCATAGTACAACATCAACTCCACCCATTGGGATGGACATCATTGGGCTATTCAATATTCCCCCATGGTTAGTTTGATATTATGACACTTTCTAGATAAATTTATAGTTCTTCCATTTGCAACCATCACTTGACACTCTGGTGCTAGGTATAGGAAGCAATTCAATTCCTTCGCTACCTTACAATGAATAAAATTATGGGTAATACCCAAATCAATCAACACTATTACATTTTTCCTCTTGATATTTCCTTCTATATTGAGAGTTTGAGGAGAGGTAATTCCTTCCAATGCATTACAGGATATGGTCAGATTCATTTCTTCTTCCTCTAGGGATGGTTCCTGGTGTATATCCTCTTCTTTTGAAGTTTTGTGTTTTTTTCTTCCTCCTCTTCACAATCTATGTAAAATAATTTATTCTCAACACACTTATGACCTTTAGTGTATTTCCTATCACAATTGTAGCAAAGTCCTTTTGCTATTTTTTCTTCCAATTGTTGTGGTGTCAACCTTGTAGGTTGTGGAAGTCTAGGAATAGCAGAACTTCCATCTTTATAGTTGTGAGTGTTAGGTTTCCTTGTTGCCATAAATTTGCTTTAATTTTTTCTTGCCAACCTGAATTCCTTCTCCAATGAATTAGGTTCCCAAAGGTGAACCTCGTGTTGGATGTTATCCTTTAAATTCCATATGAAGACACCAATCTTGTGTTCATCAAAAATATCAATTACGCTTATATTCATTTTTTGGAAGTTCTCAATGTGCTTCACCATCAAACCCTTTTGTTTGAGATTTATCAACTCGATAAAGAAGGTGTTTCTCTTTGTATCCCCATAATGTGTTATCATTTCCTCCATAAAAATTGGCCAAGTGGCAATTTGTTTACAAGATCGAAGCCATCGATACCATAAAAATGTATTTTTCTCTAAATATAAAGTTACAGTGCATACCTTTTGTGTATTTTTCACATTATGGATATCAAAATATTGCTCCATCTATAGTATCCATGTTACTGGATCCTTGCCACCAAACTTCCTCATATCGATCTTTGGAATATGGTGGGTCCTAAATCCAACATTAGAGTATATGAAATCATCATTAATATTTATTTTTTTCTCATCGTGAGATTCATCTACTACTGTTTCGCCATTAGGAGTAATTTTTTGTAGCAACTTTGTCAAACCTTCCTTCAAACTTTCCATGTCATTCTTCATGTCTTCCATGTTGCCTTTAAATTTTTCTTCTATACCATCGATCTTAACATCCCCATCATTCTTCAAAAAATCCATATTGGCTTCCATGCCTTTCTTCAATCCGTCCATGTCTTTCTTCAAACCATTCATCTTAGCTTCCATTTCATTTTTTGTTACTCTTTGCGAGAGCAAAATTTGTTGCACTTGGTCTCGTAATTTTGATATATCATATTACACTTCTTTCTCTTCATGAGTCATAGTAGATCCTTCTGAGGTCTTAATGGGAGTGGAATTATTTTTTAGGGCAATTTAAAACCCAATATTGATATCTATTCTTCAATATTCCCTTGGAATCACTTCGAACTAATTTTTCAAACAAGACTTATGCAATTTAAAAAATATACACACCTTTTTCTTGCTTTTGAGGAGCTCCATATTGAAACTGATGTATCTTTGTAATTTTAGATCCCTAAGATTTGATCTTCAGTACCATAGTAGGCCTCTACGACTTCTTCCTAATACGAAAGGTCAGACCTAACTTTGAGTCTTCAAGGTAAAGTTGTGCCTGATCTTCCACAATGACCTAATTATGCACTAGTTCAGTAGAGCGAACTTGTACGGCATGCCACGTGTCACTGTTTCAACCTTCAGGTCTGAAATTTATACACAAGAAACTATAGTCTGTGCACTTTTGGAAACTTTTTACAGAATTCCAATATGATGTCTGAAATGAAAGTTATGATGATTTTGCCTCGGCCACCTCTTTGAGATGAAATTCTGGAGCCTTTAAAAACCTTAACTTCCTCCGATCATATCTCTGAAAATGTAGCGAAATAAGATTTTAAATTTTTACACGACGTTCCTCAGTATTTCGGCTCAAATGGGGTTTTTCTTAATTCTGAACCTTCATAGAAAAAAAAAACTATAGAAAAAATTCCAAGATGACCTATTTGTAGTAGTGAAATCCTAGAATCCAAAGCTCTAATACCAAATGTTATGAAACTAGCTCACAAAATAGAAGAAAATATAAATCAACAACTTAGAAATTAGCCTCTTCGAGGGGGAAACATCTTTTACATTACAAAAATAAACAATTCTTGGATGATACAAATGACAAAACATCCTTTCTATATATAGGAGTCCAAGGGGTCACAATATAATCCTAGTCGACATAACAATAACAATGTAAGGACACAAAAATAACAATAGCGGGCTTCTATGGGGTACAATAATAACAATATGGGGACTACATGGGAATAACAATAAAAATAATGGGGATACACTAACAATAACAATAAGGGGATACATTATTATTATAGGGACCTAGCCAAATAGACATGAGCAAGAAATTCAAAAAACCATTTAAACTCTCCACCTTTTACCCAGCCATAGCTCATTGATCTATCATTACTTTTCGATAAATCCAAAAGCTTGAATGGGGATAGAGATATCGACCACGTGGGGTTACCATCTACCCAATTTACCTAGTTCACTTAGAGTGACTCGTGCTTTCTTATATAGCTCTTATCATTGAATACTAGCCCCCCATTACATTAAAAATGAGCTCAACCTTAATTTATACATACAAAGCCATCAAGGATATAAAAATTCCATAAAGCACAGAGAGAATAACATAATTGAAAGGTCTGGCTTCTCCTTTCATGCTAATAGCCTCAGAACCAATGCATATTTCTTCCGGACTTACGAATATCTGCATTTTAGAAACAGCCACTAAACCAGTGAAACCAAGATACATAACTAGGTTCGAGAGGATGGAATTAGGGGAAATGAAGAATAATACAGACACCAGATGCACACCTTCTAGAAGCCATGAATATTCCTATGTCTCCTACCCACGACCGAGCTTGCCACCTGAACCGAGCTCCTGATTCTAATCAACGGACGTATAATCGAATCACAACCAAAACACCAAAGGAAACCAAGTCTCCTTCCCCCAGACCTCCTAAGATACCCTCCCTCTACTGGTTCCACTTTACACATGCAGATGATTAAATTTGTGTCATTGACCAACCACCTCGCCTCCTGGGCGATCATACTGCTATCCTTAACTCAGATCCCACTGAGTTCAATATCGTGTCTCGCACCCCAATCGAGGGGCTTGTGTATCTATTTTTGAATAAGGATTTTAATTTTAATTTAATTACCATAACCATTGGGTGGATGGTAGAGATTTAATCTCTTCTAAATATTCAACATTATTATTAATAGTCATGAATCAAAGGTTGAGATTTATGTGAAAAGTATTTATGCTCTTTTTTTCTTTTTAATTAAATTGATTATTAAAAAAATCTTTTGTGATCCATATTGATTATGATATTTTCTTTCAGATTAATCACATCATTAAGTTATGGTCGACATTCCGAACCATCTAATGGGGTTCATCCTCAAGGACAAATGGGAAAAAATGAATCTATCCAAAAGTTTAAATAGTAAAGATACATCTCATCCAGAGTTAGTCGTTAAGAATTAGATGTTGAATTAATAATAATAATAATAATAATAATAATAATAATAATAATAATAATAATGATTATTATTATTATTATTATTTTAATATTAAACTAAATTAATATATAATTATAAAATAAGAAATCTATGTTTATATATGGATATTAATAATTAAAATAAAGTTTAATATTATTCAACCATTAGTTTTTAAAAATATGTTTAATATTATTAAACAATTAGCTATAAATATTACTATATTAAAATATGAGAGAATATTTTAATAGGAAAGTCAAAAGGGAATGAAAAAAATAAAATGAAATGAAATAACAATAATTAATCAATTAAAAAAAAATCAAGAAGCGAGGGAGGAATCCAACTCCTATTTAATTTGGAGCCATTGTCCATGTTAAGATTAATGGAATTCTTCTTAATCTCAAAGGTTTCTCTTAGCTTCCTATGATGGATTGAGTAAACTCGTTTCATGTCTTTAGGGTCCTTCACAAATCTAAGGGAATTCCTAATGGTATTAAGGGGTTTGAGGGTAGCAAAACTATTATTTTTAAGAATATGAGCCCTGGATAAAAGGAAGTTGGAGATTGGAGATTTGACTAACTTGAGCAGGTTTAATCTTTACTAACTTTTTGAAAAACTTTGAGAGTTTGAGGCTTGTTGTAGCAATTATTTTCAAAAACTTTTAAGAGATGAGATTTTTCCTCTTATAAGTGAACAGGTAGCAAGAGGGTTAGAAACTAATAAGAATGAACAAGATTAGATGGTTTGAAACATCAACAATAACTTAATAATAAGATTAATCCAAAAAACAATCTCACAAACCCTATATTATTTTTAACTAGTAAATTGAAAAAAAAAAATATAATGAAAATTTAAACCAGTTTAACTTTGTTCTAACCTTATTCACGTATATAACTCAAATTACTCTTCCAATTGGGATCACATTCAACTTCTTTTTCACCCAAAGCAACCGACATAAAATGTGCGATGATGAAAAATCAAATCAAGAAACAAATACTCAATGATTCATCGATGCTGAATCCATTGTTGTCCCCGATGCGCATTTCCATGATAAATGTGACCATTCATCTACATCTCTTCGACGTTAACCCTTTGACGTGTATTGAATGTTTCCTCAAGTTATTTGTACCAAGATTTAAGAAACAGCATGTATCACAGACAGTGGATCTCTTCAAGTTTCCCTTACCATCCATTCTCAGGGCCTACCTAGCTGAAATAAAATAACGTTAAGCAGTAGAAAAAGCCATCACGGTTCATAGCGTGCCTTCTCAGAGTCTGTACGCCTCGCAAGTTTGAGGAGAAGAGTGTCACAACCGTGAAGAATCGGCCGGCATATAATTTTCATAGTTATAACAAATTGACATCGATTGGAACAAATGGAAAAACCTGAGTAGGATAGTTGCAGTTTTCTGAAATATTTTTGCAGACATTTCCAATGGCCGAATACAGGTCTTGTCCAATGCAAGCGGCGGCAGGAGATGATGCCAGAAGTGGTGAGGGCGCAGAAACGAGCGTCCGACTTGATATAATAATTCCTACTGCACTCTATGGCGATGACAATCGTAAACGAGTTGCTCCATTTGCAGAGACAACAGAAACGCACGAGCCTGCGAGTCGCAATGTTAGGGGCCGTTAGCCGGGAGACCATGGAGATAATTCTGAGACGTTAAGTGATGCCAAAGGATCGCGGGCGCATGATAATTATAAGTCTGCAGCTCCAGAGAAGAAAATTACTCTGTTTGCACCCAGGCTCGCACTTCTGGAGAAGGCCGCCAGCGGTCTCGGAACCTTGGCCTTCGTCTGGGCCACAATGGTCCTCGTCGGAGGCTTTGCCTTAACTTAAAGGGCGGACTTCTGGTTCGTGACCATTATATTGTTGATAGAAGGTGCTCGCATCTTCAGCCGCAGCCACGAGCTCGAGTGGCAACACGAGACAACGCTGGCTGTGGCCACTATCAGAGACGACGCTAAACGGGTGAGTTCCACATTCTATAATGGCGACACATCGTTGCTAAGACGATTCTTGATATGTTTTTTGTACAAGAATACCCAGAGCCGTAACATTGAAGAAGATTATCCGTCTCCTGCAGAGCGTGCTTCAAGTGTGGACCATCATGGTTTTTTGAAGAGAACATGGTCTACGTCTCAGGTTCAATTGGTGCCTTATACCGGGTGGCTTTCCATATCAAAAAATGTGAGCAGGTCGCTCTTCTGGCTGCAATTGCTGTCAGCTTCCACATGCGTGGCGTTGTCTCTGGATCGGCTAGCACGGCAAGACTACAGTGTGGTTTCCGGTAACGATAAAAAGAATCGGAAGTCGGCTCTCAATATTTTCTACGGGCTGCCTCTTGCCGAAGCGCTTCTGTTTCTGCTTGAGAAGGGCTGTTGGCAATGGAAGATCATCGCCGGCACTACTACACCAAGAGCATTTTAAGACATTTGTTTAAGACAAGAAATCTTTTGTCTTAAAAAGTCACTTTTTATTTTAGTTATTTTATATTAAAATTTAATATCCATTGAATTGTTTTAAATATAAAATTTAAGACAAAAATAGTGTGAGACAAAAATAATTTGAGACAAAATTTTCTATTTAAGACAAAAACAATTTGAGACAAAAATATTTAAGACAAAAAAATTTAAGACAAAAGTATTTTAAGACAAAATTTTATATTTAAGACAAAACAAATTTGAGACAAAAATATTTTAAGACAAAATTTTATATTTAAGACAAAAGCAATTTGAGACAAATATATTTTAAGACAATAGCAATTTGAAACAAAAATATTTTAAGACAAAATTTTAGATTTAAGACAAAAGCACTTTCACACAAAAATATTTAAGACAAAATTTTAGATTTAAGACAAAAGCACTTTCAGACAAAAATATTTAAGACAAAACTTTATATTTAAGACAATGGCCACTTAAGACAATGACAATTAAGACAAAACCCATTTAAGATAGTTAGCAATTAAGACAAAATCATTAGCATTGGGAAGTTTGCATTGAAATATCATGAGTGGATAGTGGTTGAAGTTATATTTTTTATTTTTGAAAATCGATATTCAAACCACATGAAATTTAATCATGTCATATTTATTTCTTTTATATTATATTTTTCTTTTTTCATTAAACCACATTCTAAAAATTTAATAAATAAATAGATAAAAAAATATTATTTTTAGGTTGGCAACTCGAGGGGATTTGAACTTTGAATCTCGTGTTTTAACCATAACTGCTCCAACACTAATATTCTTGGGCATATTATGTTTTTTCCTGCTAACCGCTCCAAATACAACCTCTAAGAACTAGTAGGGTCCAAGGAAAAGAGCTACAAGTTCCCCAAATCTGATCTACCTTTCATGGACAACTACATTTCCCCCAAATGTCCTCCACATATTTTCCTTGGTGTATTGGAGTTTGAAAAATACATAGGATGCCACAAGTAATCATAATCATAAGACTCAACTTTCCTAATGACTGGGAGGCCTTAAAAATAAAAAAAACATCTTAATTTATGCCTAAAATTACTAAAATTTCCTATCCCAAATATGAATTTAGAAATTCTACAAAATTATAGGGCAACAAGGAAACCAACTTCCTCTTCCAAAAATCTCTAAGTCCGTATGGAGGACAAATACAAATTTTGAAATAAATTGTTGAAATTATGCTCTTGCATCAATAGCTACCAATGTATCCTTGTAGGCCACCCCCTTTAACAATAGTAATACCAATGTCCTTTACCAACTAGAAGGAACTCCTTACATAATTCTCTCTTAGATCCCCTTAACCCATTGCAATGATTGTCTTTGATGTCTACCTAGTTGCAAGCACATTAAGAAGCAATGTAGCATATTGCTGGTTGAGGATTTCGATAAGTATGTGATTTTGTTGACATCTTGTGACTATCTCATATGTGAATATATAAAATCTTGGATGCATGTTGCCCTAACACTATAACATGACTTAGTATTGCATATCATACCATGTCACTCCCTCCTCGAGACACTTAGAACTCGCTAACACTCCCTGTCACACACTCTTATTCATTCATTTATGAATTTTGACCTAGTGCGCCTCTGTCATGTTTTCCTCGCACTCCCTAACACTCCTTAGCACACATTGGCACACCTAGGCACTTGGAACAACTTTGTATGCTTCCCTAGCACTCTAACATGCCTTGGCACTTCCTAGAATACCGTGTCACTCCCTTCTTAACACACCTGGAACTGGCTTATACTTCATTTCCATGCATTTTAAACTAGGTGCTGCACGTCTGTAGGTGGGCGAGCCCTCACACTCCCTAGCATGTGTTCCTTTACCACACCTAACACACCATCTTGGCGTACTGTCAGCTATTACCTTAGAGAGGCCCCACTGTGTCTTGGTACTTCCTGGAATTCTAGCCACCTTCAGTATTCTTACATTCATGATAATGACCATGTGCACAGCAGCAGAACAGCAAATGTTGAAGAAATAAAAATGTGACATTAAAATTTCCTTCATTTGGCTTTGTCCCTAACATATAACCATGAAACACCTCATAAGTCTTATTCTAACCTTCTCCTAACACACTTTATCCTTGAGACACTTGGAATTCGTTGACACTACTTGGCACACACTCTTATTCATTCATTTGCATGCATTTTGACCTATTTCTCCCTTGCAATGTCCTAGCACTCCCTAACAGTCCTCAACATCCATTGACACTTTCTGGCATGTGTTAGCATTCCTTTTCATTCCTTGGCACACATTGACACTCCTTAGTTATCATGCCCTCACAATTACCCTTACTTTTTTGGAACTTGGGAACCCAACCAAGTCTTGCCTTGAATATAACAACTTGACCAAGTTACGGTTACTACAACTAGATTGTGCCTTGTTCACCTAAGAAATGACTATAACCCATCACCTATTTAACCCCCTAAACACTAAATCCCTAACCCATTTAACCCCCTAAACCCCTAACCCCTAACCCCTTAAACCCTAATTCCCGACCCCTAACCCATTTAACCCCCTAAACCCCTAAAACCCTAACCCATTTAACCCCCAAACCCTAACCCCTAAAATACTTAAGTGCTAAATCCCCTAACCCCCTAAACCTCTTAACCCCTAACCCATTTAACCCCCTAAACCTCTAACCCCTTAACCTCTAACCCATTAACCCCTTAACCCCTAACCCCTAACCCCTAAAATCCTTAACTACTAAATCCCCTAACCCCATAAACCTCTAAACCCCTAAACCCATTTAACCCCGTAAACCTTAAACGTCTACCCCTTAACCCCTAAGCCCTTAAGCCCTAATTCCCAACCCCTAACCCATTTAACCCCCTAAACCCCTAAAACCCTAACCCATTTAACTCCTAAACCCTAAACCTCTAAACCCTTAAACCCCTAAACCACTAACACCTAAACCCCTAATCCATTAACCCCTAAACCGTTAATGCTTAACCATTAACCCATTAACCCCTCAACCCTAACCCCTAAAATCCTTAACTGTTAAATCCACTAAGCCCTAAGCCCCTAATCCCTAATCCCTTAACCACTAGCTCATTATTCACCTAACCCCTAAATGCGCCTAAATCTCGTAACACCTAAGCCCCCAATCCCTAATCCCTTAACCAATAACTCATTATTCCTCTAACTCCTAATTGCGCCTAAATCCCCTAACCCCTAAACCCCCAGTCCATAACCCCTTAACCACTAACTCATTATTCCCCTAACCCCAATCCCTAACCCCTTAACCACTAACGAGAATATACCACAGTGGGCATGCACAAGAAGAAGAACCAAAGAAATCAAATTCAATAAAGAAAGCACAACCACCACTCCAAACTCGCTTCTCTAAAACACATACAACTGCAATAAATCCCACCGAAGCTTACAAATTTATCAAGCCCTAATTAACTTACTAACAAATTCAACAAGCCAACATGCTACAATTTTTTAGTCACTCCCAAATCAATTAGTAATTATTGCATGAATGTACATTTGTTTGTAGTTTTATTTAAAAGGTTGAAATTCTCTCAAGAGCATATAAAATATATCCAAAAGTTTAAAAAATGGAAATTTGCTTACCTCCACAAGGTATCATCACACCCGGATAGGTGAAAACATACAAGTCTAAATCTTCTACCTCTAAGTCTCAATGGCACTTGAACATGTCAATAACATACTTGCAACAATGCTTAATGAGTTTTGTCTATTGGCTAAAGAGATGTACATCCATCCATCCAAAAATAAACATCTCAATCAATCCAACACCATAAATTGTGCTAAATAGTTCATCATGTTATTTCAAATATTACAATATTTTCTTATATTACCTCACATATTCCTTGAATATTTGAAATCCAAACTACCTTAGCACAATATACCAAAAATATTTGTACTCTAAAAGACAAAAAAAGACAACAAACTAAAATAGGAACTTTAACTCTAATCCAGACACTTCATTCTTAGCAACATGATATCTAATGAAGATGATATGTGGAAAAAAAGGCTTCATATATTGTCTATCACATGTCAATCCGAGTGAATAAACACATGCATAGAAAACATCAGAAATAGGGTTCATAGATAGACTTGTATTATATGGTTTCAAACCCTTCTTGTCTCCTTTAAGGGGGTTTCTGGAGGTCTTAAAAAAGACTTCCTTTTGCTAACCAAATGGATTTTTTCTTTCACACATGTATGGAAACGTACTTTCCAAATCATATTGTAATAGATTCATAAGGTGATATTATTGGTATTAACTACACCTTATTTGGAGACATCATTTTTATTGTAGGGGTTGGTACCTTTCAATTGGATGTGTTTGGTGATGTGAAGACTACTCAACCTCTAGTAAAGATTCATACTAACTCTAACAAGCTTATGGATGCTTGTTTACAAAGGGAGACACCTCTAAACTTAACTCATTGGATTCTTTGTTTGTTCATGCTAATTATTGTTCTCAACTTTCCTTCTCCAAGGGGTTGAGACTATTTTCTTCATTTATTTTACATGGCCTGGTGAAAGAAGAAGAATGGAGATTGTCTCCACATCTTTTCCATTTCGCTAAGTTACAAAAAAAGAGTCAAATTCTATAGCCAATAGACTAATAGTCTCTTGATACACCTTTAGTGAGTTATGCATAGCTCTCACCTATCACTGTAGCTCAATGAAATGACATCTAATAGCTCCAAGACACCATTATAAATGGAGTAGTTGTGAAGTTGTTGTTAAATGATCGCCTCCAAATGTTCAATTCTCATGAATTTTGGGGGAGGGGGGTATTTTGCTGTATTGAGCAGGGAAAGGGGACATAAGGGTAGCATGGATGGGTAGAAGTGAGAGGTTCGAGCATGTTTTACTGAGATCTAGAATCCTAACATTAGAGAATGAGAAGGAGCCTTAGGGCCTTATGGCATAGGGGCTAGGGAACCTATAGGTAAGGTAATGAGAGAAATTGATAGGGGAACCCCCAATAGTTGTGACAAGGGGATTAGGGGCCACATTATCACAACCCATATGCACTTAACCCATAACCACTAAAGTCCCTATCCCTTTAACCCCGAAGCCACAATCCCTTAATCCCTACACCCATAACTCATAACAAATTAACCCCTTGATTCCTTAAACCCAAAGCCATTAACCCCTTAACCCCTAACCACTAACTTGGATTCCTTGAACCCCATAAATCCTAATCCCATATACTCTTAAAGCTTGACCCTTAACCCATAACCCCTAACCCCTAAACTCATTAACCCCTAAC
This sequence comes from Pinus albicaulis, assembly GCA_034641835.2. Lineage (NCBI taxonomy): Eukaryota > Viridiplantae > Streptophyta > Pinopsida > Pinales > Pinaceae > Pinus > Pinus albicaulis. The sequence continues at coordinate 433,154,186 of CM076583.1, forward strand.
CCCTTAACCTTCTGACACCTACATAACATAACCCTTAGGCACTTAACCCCTAAATCCCCTGACATATAAGCCCTTGATGGTTAATATTGACCCCTAAATCCCTTAACCACTAATCCATTAACCTCTAACCCTTAAACCCCCTAACCTTCAAATCCCATAAGCCCTAACCCTTTACCCTTAACCCCTTGCTCCTAAACCCTTAAACCCATTAACTCCTAGAACCCCTTATCCTTTATCCCAAATCATAGGTGCTCCAATGCTAATATTCTTGGGCATATTATGCTTTTTCCTGCTAACCACTCCAAATACAACCTCTAATACCCATTGCCACCTCATTCAATTTCCCCTGCTCTTTATGAACTTTCACTGATGGGAGGAGTCTTGGTATAGGGAAATTACTAGAATGATGAGACTAATAATGATGCACAATGTGATTTCCAATGCCCATTCAAAGAAGAGGATTAGATAATAGGTTCCCTACTTTAGAAGCAAAAGAAGGACTCTCCAAGAAAGGCTTGAGGGAAAGATGACCTCGGGTTTAAGAATATTAAAAAATGATGAATGCCTAAGATCAAAACTTCCAAAATCCCTCTCTTGTGATTGACGTGTTTATACTAGGCTTCAAAGTGAGGCAAGTAAAAATTAAATTAAAGTATGAGCTTTGGGAGAATCTAGGGTGACTTTCCATGAATTGTTTTTTGAGAGAAATATGATAAAAGACTAAGGTTTGGGTGATATACCGTGGTAAAGGCTCATCCAATGATCATTTATAGTTAAGATAATAGGTTTTTAATGATGAACTACAAAGTGCAAACCTTCAAGAAATCCTCAAGTCAAAGGAGCATCAAGGGTTCCCTCTTGGTGTGATAGTTAGGGCATCAATTTATTTGAAATTCCACCATCGTATTTTGTTCAAAATTGGAGGATGCCTAGAACTCTAATCTAGCCTAGGAAGCGATGCTTTGCTTGAGGGCCTTTTGCTATTTTTATACACCTTATCCTTTTTTATTTTAGCCTCTCTATGCATCATACTATTTTAGAGAAAATAGACATTTATTCCCACACCTTGCGTGTGAGCCTATTCTTGGAAACTCCACATGATGCAATTCAACCTAGCCATATATGCATGGTTTCTTTTATTCATGAAGTCAAATTAGCCTTACATTTTTTAAATGCTCCTAGCCATATATGTTGGCAATTCAACGTAAATGCTCCCTTGTGTTTCCCTAACAGTCCCTAACACTTCCTAGCGCATGTTGGCACACCTTGGCACCTGGCACATCTTGGATGCATGTCACTGTGATACTATAACATGAATTAACAATGCCTATCATGCCATGTTACTCCCTCCTCGAGACACCTAGAACTCGCTAACGCTCCCTGTCACACGCTCTTATTCATTCATTTATGCATTTTGACCTAGTGCTCTGTTATGTTTTCCTGGCACTCCCTAGCACTCCTTAGCACACATTGACACACCTTGGCACTTGGAACATCTTTGTATGCTTCCCTAGCACTCTAACATGCCTTGGGAAATTCCTAGAATACCGTGTCACTCCCTTCTCAGCACACCTAGAACTGGCTGATACTCCATTTCCATGCATTTGAAACTAGTGCTCCCTTGTGTTTCCCTGACACTTGGCCCTCACACTTCCTAGCATATTTGTATTTCATCCATACAAACAACAACCTAAACCATGGCAGATTATCACTTCATAATAAATCCATACTTGTTTGACATATCGGCCTGATCAAGAAGTTTATTTGTTGCCTCTCAATCAACTAGTTAAGTTATGTATGCTTGTAATTGTAAATGGATCTTCCAACTAGCACAAGCTCTACTTGTAATTTATTAAATCCATTATAGGAAAACACCTTATTATGGAAGCATACCTGGTTTAAATATCTACCCCTCTAACCCCCCTTCAACCCACCAATAATATGTGGATGACACTCTTCTTATGGGCTCTCCCTCGGTCAAAGAAGCCATTTCCTTCCACAATATTCTTGTTGATTTTTCATCCATAAATGTGTTTTTTATTTTTAACATAAATAAATGAATCCTTAGAGGGCATCTCTGACCCAATAATACTGCTCGATCTCACATCTGGCAAGTTTGACTTACAAGCACCACAGAATCAAATTCAGATCCAACCTAACTTAGCTCAGTAGCTGGACAAGAAAAGAGAAATTTTAGTCAGTAGTACTTAGGAAATATTTTCTTGACCTACAAGCACTAAAAAATCAAATTCAGAGCCAACCTAACTTAGGGTTGGACAAGAGAAATTTGAGTAAGTGGTACAGGTGCTTTTTTCTATGAAAAAGGGTATGCAGAACAACTCACTATCAAAGGAAAAAGGGTATGCTAGTGCTTTTTTCTATGAAAAAGGGTATGCAGAACAACTCACTGTCAAAGGAAAAATATTTAAACCATAATACCCTTTTCACAGATTTGCTAGGAAGTTTAGAAATATACAGCTTCATTCCGAAGGCCTTATATATCTTTTCTTCATCTAAAACACAAGGTATTGCCAATTTTTTTTTGATATTTTCCGTTCTGAACACCTTGTAGATATTTTCCACATCTAAAACACAGGGTATTGGCCATTTTTTTGGCATTCTCACTCATGCTTAAAAATTTCTTTTTATAGGATCTGAATATGGGTCTCACCCATTAGAGCACGAGTCTCTCCAGTTAAGTTTGCAGGGTGATGTACAATGTCACATTACTTTCAGTATATGTATTCCATCAGGATTTCAACTGGGAAATTATGTAAAATTAGAGGTCTTAGTCGATCTATCAACCCCATAAAGTCAAAAAATATTTCATTTTTTAATTGTCAAATTTACATCGTCTGACAGCGAACAACATCCAAAAGCCCTGCAACTGCTACTTCTGCATCTTCTGGGCCACAACCAAGGATATTCCCCCGATTGTAATAATGACACTCAGGACAGGAGCATGAACCAAATACGAATCATAATGTTACCTCACTCAAAAGGCATTGGATCCTTCAAGCTCAAATAAAATATGCAAGACCATCATAGTAAAGCTTTTTAGGATCAAATAAAGCTGAATTATGACCTACTACAGAGTTTTCATGCCCATTTGTTTGAGCTAGAAGGGAAATCGTATGATAGAAATCTCATTTTCAATCCAAGGCCTCTCTTCAATCAAATTATTTGTGATATATTATAAAAATTCCATCTGTTGCTGATGCAGAACTCTGCAGCCATGGAGCTATATTTGAGCTATATTTGAGCCATGGAGCTATATTTGAGCTTACACTTCCATGGTTGGAGAACTAAAAAAATAAATACGTTGTGTTTATGGGTTACACAGAAACTCCCCACAACTATCGTGTGTACTTTCCATCCCTCATAATGATAGTTGTGTGAAGGGATGTAAATTTTAATGAGGAGAACACGATGTGGTGCTCTCTTGAGAGGGATCTTTAGATCCCACCAGAAGAGGAGCTTTTAGCTCCAAAGGAGAAGCCTCATGAAGTTGTGGAGCAACAAAAATATTGAGGAGCAGAGAGCGGAGACATTCACTCAAGAAAAACCATCCAAAGAAGGTAGAAAAAGAACCAGGGAAGCTGATATACTTGTGCAGGATGCTAGGGAGAATGTGGGAGCTCCTTAAAATATGCGCAGGAAAATGAGGTCACTTGAGAGGTACACTGGCTACATGACTCTTATGGCTGAGCTTATAGAGACTAAGCCATCCTATTTCGAGGAAGAAATAGAGAAACCTATATGGGTTGATGCAATGGTGGAGGAATACAATCCATTGTAAAGAACAACGTTTGGGAAGTGGTCCCAATACCATCATATAAATCAAGAGTGGGTTCAAGATGGATATTCAAGGTGAAGCCAGTAGCAGACAGAAGCATAGAGAAGTATAAGGCCATATTTGTGGCCAAGGGGTACTCTCGAGTTGAGGATATTGACTATGAGGAGACCTTTTCTCATATAGCAAGGTACTCATCCATTAGATCAATTCTTGCTCTGGCTCCGTAGATGGGGTGGAAGATCCACGTGATGGATGTAAAAACAACATTTCTCAATGGCATTATTGAGGAGGAGGTGTACATCAAGCAAACAAAATTTCTTGAGACATTTGATCGGGAGTCTCATGTGTGCAGACTCAAACAAGCATTGTACAGTCTCAAACAAGTACCTTGTGATTGGTACACCAAGATTGATAATTATATCATTGGTTTGGGCTTCACCATAAGTGAAGCAGATGCAAACCTCGATCACATCTTGGTAGATGGTAAGTACCTTATTATTGCCTTATATGTTGATGATTTTATTTTAACTAGTGATTAGTAGTTGATGATATTTTGATTAAAACTTCACGAGTAGTTGAAAATCTACACCATAATTTCTACAAGGATGGTGGAGGAAAATTACAGAATATCCGTTAGCAGAAAATAGGCCCACTTCAAAATATCTAAGACAAAATATTCGAGAAGAAAACACTGAGGATAAAGGATTGGATTATGGAAGCATTAGTCACAAAATTCACAAGGGTAGTAATTTTGGCTGGAGGTGTGGAGGTAGATGGATTAAATGTAGCCTTCGCTGGTGCAGTTGCTGGTGTTGTTGCGTGTAATATGTCTAAGCATAATTATCTGAGCTAGATTAATTTTTTATGTTGCTTCTGGATGATCTCAAGTATCTCTACTAGTTTTTTGTTTCAAGGTACACTAATAACAATTTGTTTTCCACTCTAGCTATTGGTTTACTCTGTGGTCTATTTGAAACACACTAGCTGGTTATTTATGTGGTCTTTATTCTGAACCTTTTCTCATGTGGATCTTCCTGCTCCTTCTTTGGTTTGGGATTGGTTGATCGGGGGATTTCCGAGGATCTTAGCTACTACTTGTTGATCTTCTTTGTGGTCTATTTGAGATGCACTAGCTGGTTTTTTTATGTGGTATTTATTTCGAACCTTTGCTCCTGTGGATATTCATGCTCCTCATTGGTTTGGGATTGGTTGATCGGGGGATTTCCGAGGATATTTACTGCTATGTAAGTGCATTCATTTTGGTTGGTGGAGTTGGCAACATATTTGAATTTCATCACAAAGGAGTCTCTTGGGGTCATTAATTGGTCTAGGGGGATATTTATTTTCCAAGTTGTTCATTAATTATATGAGGGACAATCCATTAATGGTTTGCGTTGTCATTGAAGATATTTGTCGATTGTGTCCTTGATGAGATTTTATGAAGGATATTGGTTGGTGATGATTCAAAAATCTATTGTATTTGAAGGGGTGTCCTAGTGGATTGAGCTGGTGACGATCTACATCGAGTGGGGTCTATAATTTATAAGTGACATTAATTTTCCTTGTTTACATATTTTATCGAGGTTTTTTCAGACACTACTACATAAGGTATTTTTTGGTAATGTTATCTACTTTGGTGAACATATAGGTAGGATTTCAGAGTGCCAGCGATGTTAGTTGTACAACTGAACTTTGCATCTATTTATTATGATGTCACTTGATACAAGGAAATTGGGGTGGTGACATTCCATCACTCGATGCATTGGTACATAAAATGGTTGGGGAGTGGGTGTTACAAATTGCTCCATTATATTTATCATATATATCTTATATATTATTAATATTTGTCTATTACTTAGTAAATGAATTATTGTTTATTTCATTTTTCAAAGAATATTTTCCCTCACTCACAAATGTATTAAAAGTTATAAGGGAGGCTGGTACATTTTCAATCCCCATAGGTTTACCTTTCTTTGTCTTCAAATGGACCACAATAGTAACTAGAAACTAAAATACCAACTAGTAACCCTAAAATAATTAATAATATTTTGTATTGAGAGCTCTATGAACTCTTTTGTAAGAGCATTTACCGATTGAATTAATCCTTATTTCCTCTCGATCTTAACTAAACCTTTTGACACTTTATTATTAAAAACATTGAAATAAAAAGCATGTATAATTAGTGGATGATATATTCCAATTTATCAAATAACTTAACAATCACAATATCAATTAGTTAATAAGGGGAAATTTTATCAATGACATGAGGATAAATATTATTGAAGTAGTTTAGCTCTATGGTGTGCATGGAAATTGTTTTATACTCAATGCATTTTGTTTTTCCATTTTTTCCAATAGGTTCCTTTCTTGAGAAACATATCAAACACTAAGATTTACTAATGTCTTATAAATATTTAAATCTCCATAGTGGAATGATATTTGTTCATATTGGAATTGCAATCCACTAGTTCTACCTATTAGGATTAGTAAAGACACTCCAATAAATTTAATATATCAATTCACATTACACAAGTGACACCATATAAAGAGAAAAAATTAAATTGAGGTTGGCTATTGTCATATTTGCATTGAAATTATACATTTATTTTTTTGGTTAAGTCAGGCTAGTCTAGAGAAAGAAATCTACTTTCATTACGAAAAAAGGGCAAACCAGAATTTTTTTTTTTTGCAAGTAAATTCCAAATACATTATCATGTTAGTTTAGTGGTTTTCATTTATTAATATGAGTATGCAATTGAGGAATGGAAATGGAATCCAAATGAGAGACCATGAAATTAACAAACCTTGGACTTGGTGTGAGATCTCTGCCTTCTACCCTCATTTTCTTAGGAGTTTCTCCTATGATATGATGAAACATGTATCCCAACATAGAATAAACTAAATTAAAACCCAATTTTGCAATAGTGTAGATATGACATCTTGTACAAAATGAAGTAGTCCATAGTCATGGGCATCCATATCGACATTTTCTTCAATAAATATATTAGTCTTGAAGGTAAATGGCTCTTCCATATAATTAGGTCTTTAAAAACCACCTACATATTTACATATATAATAGATCCTTTACATATATATTATGGCAACCAATTGTCAATATTTTATGTTTTTCTATGCAAAATCACTAAAAAAGTGGGTGAACATGCAAATGACATTTTTTGTGATATATTACATGAACTATGAAAATGAAATTTTTTGTGATATACTGCATAAACTATAAATGATGAAAATCAATGTCACTTATCACTTTATCTAGTTTATCTCGTGCTTAAAATATAAACTTACCATTCCATAGGTGAAAAAAGAAAAAAAAATTCCGGTAGAAAAACCATTAATGAAAATGATCCCAAATAATAAGCACACCACCATTTGTCAAAAATCTCTTCATCCCAACATGATTTCTCAATATTACTTATATTTATTTTATTGATGATTATAGATCTAATGTCACCCTAAACTTTAATGATAAAAATAAAAAAGAAAAACATCCTCTAACCATATTTCCACTCCTTACACATAAATTTTAATATTAAATATGCATTAATATTTGTCATGATAATAATGAATATAAAAAATGCAATATGAAAAAATATAATTCACTACAACTCTAAGAAACTTTATATATTTTACACGAAATAAATTTGTCTTGTTTCCAATTAATTTTCAAGTCGTTTACATGCATTTTCTTAGACTTGTTCAATAATTTGTGCAATACATTCAATTTTCTGATATCCCTTTCGAAAAATGCAACTCGCTCTGGCGGGAGCCCGAAAACTGGTTGCTACTCGCTCGATTGATCTGGCGGGAGCCTGAAAACTGGTTTCTACTCGCTCAATTGATCCGGCGGGAGCCCATAACCAAAGGGGAAAACTGGAGAGCAACGTGGAGATTGCCATAAGCTGTTGTTTGGTGAAAGCCCCTAATCAAAGGGGGAAACTGGAGAGCATCGTGGAGATTGCCATGGCGAAGCCCTTCACCATAATCAAAGGGGGAAACTGGAGAGCATTGTGGAGATTTCCATGGCGGGAGCCCATAACCAAACGAGATTTCTATTAGCCACAGTAACTATTGTCTAGTGGGAGCCCATAACCAAAGGGGAAAAACTGGAGAGCAGGGTGGAGATTGCCATAAGCCACAGTAACTTTTGTGTCGAGCAGCGTGGAGATTTCCAGGAGCCACAGTAACTGTTGTACCTCGTCATCTTAACATAGCTAGTGCGACCACAAGATTTTCGATTTTCTCTCATTTTCTCTCAGCATCCATGATGTGCAGACTCTGGAATGAAGTGCTCAGGCAAAAAAATCCAAAGCTCAGGTTTGGTGCTCTCCTCATTTCTCTCGTTTCTCACTTTTAAAATACGTTAAACACTTAAATATTTCTAAATGTATGGATCAGTTGTAGGACCGAGATCTCCAGTGCCTCCAAATTCCTTAAAAACCTAGTTAAGAAACCCTGACCAACCACATGAATAAATTTCAAATCTAGGGTTTGTAGGGTTTGTCAATAAATGTACTCTTTTGGAGGATGTTGCCATTTCCATACCTAATTTGCAGGATTTAGGTATCAAGGCCTTGAATAGGGTTTGTAAAAGCTTAGCCCAACTTATAGCGGGAAAATCCTTAATTTTTCCTACTGGTTCTCCTTCTCAAACCTTGACTACACTCTGTAGTCTTATACACAGCTCCTCAATAGTTTTCCACATGGAATATATTCAAAGTCCGCAATCCTCTATTGCTCCAGAGGCTCTCTAATTTCAGGATATTTTCTAGCTTTGCTCCAGAGGCTTTCTAATTTCAGGATATTTTACAGCTGGTCCAGAGGCTCTCTAATTTCAGGATATTTTTTCAACTCCGTTAATTTCAGTTGTTCTAGCAAGTTCCCTATCATCTTTAGGTGTTGTGCTAACTGATGACAGTTCTTTTTATGCATTCACGCAGTGCTGGCCGCTTTGACAATCAAAGCAATCAGTTTCATGGCATCAAGTCCAGTCAATTGCGCCACGTTCGCGAGCTCCCCCACATTCTGCGATTGCAGTAACACTCTAATGATGGTGATGAAGAAATCCTCCCAACAAGATATACACACTCTGAGTAATACACATTCTGTATTGGTTGTATCATGTATGCCATCAAAGTGTCTTTAGTGATTTTTCAACAACCCATCCTGCCCTGTATTACTCACCTGCTTCCTTGTATTGTATTATGCATAATGAAGTGATGGAATTTCTGTTTCAAAATTCATCTTTGGAAACACTTTATTAGTTTTAGCAATTATGATCTTGTTAGTTTGATGCTCCATACCTATTGTCATTTAATTTGTGATGCTTAATAATCCCACTTTGACAATAAATCCAGAAATAAATAAGAATTTGATGCTTAATAATCCCACTTTGACAACCAATTTAAGATATGGGTGATTCATGTACCAAAAATTTTCCATTTTGGAAGCTATCCTTGGGGTGCAAGTCCCTGCGTTTCCATGATATCATCCTCACTCGTTCTGGTATTAACATTTTTTAGAAATGGCTTTGTGCTTTGTAGGTTTCTTTCTTGTGGTTGTCTTTGTGATGCCTTATTAAATTAAAGCTTACTAAACGATAGTTGCAGATCCCTTGATGAGAGTTTTATTCCACATTAATTAAAGACATATTTAGTTAGTGCTTTGTTTATTGTTCTGTAGCAGAGAAACACTACAGTTGCTAGATGCTCTTTTACATGCCAAAGTATGGTATGCAAGTTTGCATAAGGTTTATTTTATTATTGCATCATCTAAAGACTAATAGATTTAAAACTTTAAATACATGCAACTTGCATGCAATTCATCAAATATTAGACTAAGCATTTAAAGAGTACAAGAAATAAAAAGGATTTCTAGATTATCCAAGTTACCATATCTATGGAGACATTTTGGGAACAAGGCCAAGGGGACATTAATTTCCAAGTTATTTTTACACGCATTAGTAACTTAAGAAACAAATGGTAGATATAGTTTACCAAATATTCTAATGATGCAAGGTATGCTACATCTATCTTAAGTTTTAACTATCAGCGCTTACAGTTTGCCATAGTTACATACTGTTAGCTATGCGTGTGAGATTCAAGATATTGTGATATGCTGTAGAAAATAAATATTTGATATTCAGGGGCTTGATATTAGAGCTAGGGAAATCAAAAGTTGCCCGATTCATCTAAATAACATCCACAAAAAGGCTTCTTATCATATTTATAGAGTTTTGTTTTGTAAATGGTTATCTTTATTGAGTCTGTTCTTTTTGTTTTATTTTGAATTGATCGGGACTAATATTATATTTTGAATTGGTCAGAATGCTTTCTCTGTGGTATGCTAAATATATTTCATCTACCTATCTGTCTTTTGCAGCAAAATATTTGGAGTTATTTTTACAAGACCTTCTCGTGATCAAACATACGAAATAACTCTTCGGAGAGGTGCTAAGACCGCGAGTGCCTACATCGTAAGTTTTATCCCCATGTTGATATTTGTCTTGCTATGTTGATAAGTTCTTAAAGTAGTCCGCAAGGTTTTCTACCTTTCTTTCAAGGCAAACAAAGAAGACTTCATCGCATTTTATTCCCTAGCAGTGTGATCTCGTCTATTTTATTTTTCCTTAAATCATGATTGTGCATAGCTTGTTTTTATGGTTTACTAGTCACATTATATAAATAAGTTGGTAAACTTTTTAAGCTATCGTCGTATCTATTAAAATATGGTTTATACTATGTATATATACTAATATTTTTCTTTTTTGTTAATGGTCATGGTGAAACAATGTGTGCATAGGTACATTGTTTTTTTATTTCTTACGAGAGATAGTGAATAAGGTCCTAGACATGGGGGGTTAAGATGCCGCTATTGGTGAAGAGAGGAATGGTGGGCGAAGGAGGTAAATAGCAGATATTTTCTTCCCGTTTATTGCAAAGAGGTCTAGGAAAATTTGCAAATTTTGAAAAATTACAAGAGATCGTATATACTTTACCTTTCTTGTATTGATTTGCTATGCATTTTCATTTGCTTCAAAAACTCACGAAGGAGATGAAAATGAGATCGATGAGGATGAATTTAAGAGGGCCAAGATGGTAATGACCTATTTACTATTTTTATAAAACAATTTTTCTTTATAGGAATGGAGTTATCCATATGTGTTATTATTTGTCTTTTCTATGCTTCTAAATTCTCAATTTGCTCGTGTCTCCGAAACAAAAGAATTGCCAGCTATTTGGCCTTTTTCTAAATAGGGTGCACACCAGAAGTGACGAGGACGGGAAGAAGAGGTAGAGTCGCAGGATCAAGAGGTGGGTCAAGGGGAGAAATGGCATTACAATGGAGAAGTTCGAGGATGAAGAACTAGATTTGTCATCCGAGTACGTTGGAGAAATAGGGGAGAAAGAAAGTTTCGATTTTTTTTACTAATGTTAACACTAAGACAAGAGAGACCAAGGTAGAAGTGTGAATTTGGGGAGCACTCCCGTGGTAAGAGACTTTGATCTTAACATGGAGCCGGGATGAGAGTGGGCTGTTTAAAAGCAGCACGTACCACAAACCGGAACACGATCCTAGTGACATTGCAAATGTACATGTTGTTAAAGAGGTCGATGAATTTCTAGTGATGTTCCAACTGTAACCTCCTATTAAAGAGGAAGAGAAATATCCTAATTGTCTCATTCTGATGTAGATAATGTAGCCCTAGATTCAATACATGCGTCTATGTGTACTCGTATATAATTTTTGATCGGGATGAAGATGATTATGACAACGAGGATGGATAGTAAGTTATTAAGCTGGGATCTATTTTCCGCAAGAGTTTTAGCAAGGTTGCAATATGTTCTGAAATATTTCACATAAAACATAGATTAACATCATAGCCTCACCGACCGTCAAAGAAAGGCAATTTCAGTATTTCACCAACTATAATGGGAGCCAGAGATACTATTTTGCAAGGAGGGTAAGAAATCCTTATTGATTTGAATGCTTATTTTTTAGGCATTGAAGAATTTGGCCAAGGAGTTCTTTTCAATCTTTGTTATCTCTCTCGATGATTGTCTCATGTTCTCAAAGGAAGGATTCTTTGTATTCACCTTTGGTCACCGAAGAGTTTACAACCAAATAATGTGGTATTTTTCTCTTTATTTCCCTTGCATGTTGAGTACATCCACAAGAAAAGCCAAATAGAAATATTGCCGTATTAAAATTATAGTTATATGCATATCATGGATAATTTATTTTCAAGTGTCTTTTGATGCTTTCCAATTGCAACGTGATAGGGAATTTTCATCCCATTTCCATGTGCCAAATTAATAATATATTTTTTCTTGTTGCTTTGAGAGTTTTACAAGTCTCATGTGAAATATTTTTCCGCAGGCTGCAAAAATGTGTTTTTTTTTTGGGTGATTCTATAGAAGTTGGAAAATGTCACTTGCTATTTTTTGTAAAAGAGGTGTAACTTTAAGTTATTTCCTTTGTTTTTTGTAGCACCGCCCGCCGCATTTCAATGACTCGTATAAGTTTCTCAAATTCTTCGAAATTGGTTTGCAAAAGCTCATGGACATGCATTGAAGCTTCCGATGGTGCATGTGAGCAATGCATTTAAGGTGGTTCTTCTCGTTTCACTCATTTTAGTTATGTTAGTTCAAAGTTGATGGTTCTACTTTTGACTTGAACTAGCTATATTGGTCGTGGGTTAGAATTATTGTTTGGGACCATTCTAATGGTTGGATTCTAAGGAGAACTTGAGGCAACTAGTGATCAAGAAAATGCAACATATTGCATTATGATGCAAAGTGGTGAACAACAAGCAAGTGAAACGATAACAAGTTAGGAAATGGTCAGGCCATGGGTGATCGTAAAATGGAGCCGTAACATAAATATGCAAAGTAAATTAATAAAATTTAGGAGTAAAGTTAGCATTAAAAGTTAGTAGGAGTAAAGTTTGTGTTAATCGGGATTTGTAGGACTAAAATGAACAAGACAATATTAAGTTAACAATTTAAAATTGGAACAAAATCCCACCATATGGATCATGCCACTTTAGTCATCACATAGATAACAACCAATGGGCCTTGACAATGGCCCATAAAGCATGATACAAGTGATGTCAGTGTCGTATTGAGAAAAGATGCGTTCAATCACATTAAACCCGCAGACTTGCGCCTTAAAGCTAGCTCCCCAAACCATTTTTTGTCTCACCAATGTTATTCATGTAGGCGTTTATACACAATGCACAAACCCCATCTCCATGCATATGACAAATAATAGAGTAATAGTGGTCTGGAACAAAATACCACCAAAAGGAATGCCGTTTAGTGATAGCTTGTAAATTTTGTACTAGATCACATATAGAAGAGCCACAAGACAAAGAGGATCCACAAGGCATAACACTATTATCAATAGCACTGCCAATACTAGAGTGAGGGAGGATGTTATGACATCGCCTCCGGGATTTAAACCTCAAAGCCAACTTCGCATTAGCAAGGCATTTGTTGTGGGTGATGTCATAGGCATCCTTTGTCTTACTCTAGTTATCCATGTGGATTATTCAAACAAACATATGGTAAGCAATAGAGCTAGTATTAATGTGGAACAAAATCTTACCACGTGATGTGTCAATTTATAGTAGATTGTAATACATCACATAGATAATAGCCACAAGACAAAGAGGGCTTACAAGGAACAATTCTCATTGATACCACTAGGGATGTTTGTGCTAGAGGGACAAGATGCTATTACTTGGCCTCGATATCTTTCCGATTGATGTAGTATGTAGGAACTTCTCTCAATTTTTTGATAATGTTGGAATTTGAGTTTGGATAAAGGTGGAAGTTTGGGACTTAATTGTCTTATGTTAAAAGATTGGAAATTCCTTGTCATAATGGTAGGCAACTATGAAAATGCAAATTTTTTCATAAATTCATTTTTTTTAATGTCAGAATTATATGTAAATAGTTGCACCTACTATCATATTCTTGCATCCAAAATTGCACAATGAACAAATCATATTTCTCCTCAATCTTTTGTAGGGGTAAAGTTGCTTCACCCAGCAATTCTCTGTTTCTATCTATTGCATATTTATGTTGTTACTTCCGTCTCATTTTCCGCTCAAGATGCTTCCCGCTTGATGTTTTTTGTCAAATCGTTGACTCCATTTTGCTTCCAATTTGCTCAATGTCCCGTACCGTTTTCAGGCTTTCCTCTTGGCACCGTTTTTCTTCTTATTCTCGCCTTAGCGTTGCATCCATTGGAATTTTATCGTTCTCACAATATTGCTTTATGTTCATAGTAAAAATTGCCCTCCATGCATATGACAGGGGTAGAGAGTAATAGTAATGTGGAACAAAATCCCACCAAAAGGAATTCCACTTTAGTGATAGCTTGTAGATTTGTAAAAGATCACATATAGAAGAGCGAGAAGCCAAAGAGGATCCACAAGGCATAGCACCATTATCAATAGTGTCGTTAGTACTAGAGTGAGGGAGGATGCCATGACATCAACCTAGGGACTGCACCCCAAAGCCAACTTCAGCATTAGGAAGGCTTTTGCCAGGTGGTGATGCATCATAGGCCTCCTTTGTCTTAACTAGTTGTCCATGTGGGATTATTCAAATAAACATATGGTAAGAATAGAGCTAGTATTAATGGAACAAAATCTACGACAGGGATATGTCAATTTAGTATTAGATCGTAATACACCGCGTATAACAACCAGCAAGACAAACAAAAAGGCTTACAAGGAATACCACCGATACCAAGAGGGATGTTTTTACCGGAGGGATAGTATGCTATTACATGGCCTTGACATTCCTTCCGATTGATGTAGCATGGTGGAAGTTTGGAACTTCTCTCTCAATTGTTTTATAATGTTGGAATTTGAGTTTGACAATTTTGAAGTTTGGACTTAATTGCTTGTATTAAAAGATTGGAAATTCCTTGTTATAATGATAGGCAGTACGAAAATGCAATTTTTTGCATAAATTCATTTTTTTAAAGGGCAAACTTAATTATATTTATATAGCCGCACATACTATCATATTCTTGCATCCAAAATTGCACAAGAAAGATTGGAAATTCGTTATAATGAGTTGTGCATGTACGAAAATGAAATTTTTTTGCATAAATTCATTTTTTTTAAAGGGAAAAATTATATGTATATAGTTGCACATACTATCATATTATTGCATCCAAAATTGCACAATGAACAAATTATATTTCTCCTCAATATTTTTTAGGGGTAAAGTTGCTTCATCTTCTCGCTAAATTCCCCGTGCTTTTACCTATCGCATCTTTATGGCCGTTACTCTTTCTCATTTTCTTTCCTCGCTCAAGATGCTTCAGTTGATGTATTTTTTCAAACCATTGACTCCATTTTACTTCCAATCTTGCTCAATGTCCCGTAATGTTTTGTGGCTTTCCTCTTTGGCACCGTTTTGCTTCCCATTATGCCTAGTTGCATCCATTGGCATTTTATCGTCCTCACAATATTGCTTTATGTTCATAGTACAATTGATCCCTTATCTCGCTTCCACAATAAAATGTTAATACCAAATACCAAAATTGAAAAGGTTAAAATATAGATTTTTTTTTTCGTAAATGGTAAAATACAAAAGTAACATACTAGCAAGTATTTAAAAGTGCCAGTTCTACAAGAATTGGGTTCCCCCTCCCAAATACCATCCAATAGGTCTAGTGTACCAAGCATGGTTTGTACTAGGTGTTTTCTCCTTACCTCTCGATGTTAGGAGCAATGGGTTCTCTCATTCTCAGACACCATCCTTGGTATCATAGAACTAGGTTTTTTAGTATAGGCCATCCCCTAAAGGACATCGTCCGCCAATGCATTGGTCTTCATTAAAGTGCTTGAGGACTCTAATGGTGAGTTTGCTTCTCAAAGACCTTCCACTCACCCTTCGCCGCAAGCTCCGAGCAAGCATTGACATCCTCTCTCTCACACTCTATTGTGTGTGTATATCACATTATCTTGCAAGAAAATAATAATAATACGTACAAGGAGCAATGGGTTCTCTCGTTCTGTGACCACCCTCCCCGGTATCACAGTCGCAAGTACCCTCACGTAGCCGTCATAGAGAAGAAATGGAAATATCTCTCGCAACAAACTCATGTGAGTCCTTAATGGATTCATGCCCGAAAAGCAAAAAGAGGCAATCGAATGAATATGACTCGTTCGAGTTATTTCGTGTGCAACATTATATAAACCCCAAGAGAGGTATTTTCATTTACTTTCCTTTTCCCATTTTCATTTTAATGTTTCGTAAATCAATTTAGACTTTCATCTCCAATTCATAGTTCTTGCACCAAGCCGCATCTCGCTCTTTCTTTAGGTTTCGAGTTCTATGTATTAGGTTTGTGATTTCGCTGAATTCCGAGCGTGTAAATGGCTTCATACGCTCTATTATGGCGCAGGATTCTAACCAGGGTCGGTCACTGTGATTACAATGCTTTGAAGAACATGAAAAAGATCGCCCATGTCATGTAGAGACATTTGAAAAAGGTTTATTTGTCGCTATATAAATAGGTAACAAAATATCGGGGTTTGTTTAAATCTTATGCTAAATATCAAGGTTCTCCTCACGGGCTTGCTTGCATTCTATTGTGGTGAACAAGCTCTTATCCATCCCTTCTAACCTCGAACAATGAGGTAAGTTCTTTTTTTAATTCTTTGATCATGTAGGCCGTTCTATATTGATTTTTTATTTCAAATAGAGATTGTGTAGAGAGTTCCATCTCATTAGCAAAGCTCAAACAACAGAGCCCAAACCCCAATAGCGTCCAGGCTTATTTTCATTATAAATTTGAAAATTATAAAATCTATAAAGAAAAATTCTTTTTCGTAAAAGCCAAACTCGTTGTATACTCATCCCATAATCCTAGTCCTCGTTGCATTTGTATACTCACCACATTCCCGCAACAAAGCGCTGAGGGGAGGAGAAATGTTCGTTTGGATAAGGTGGTCATATTATAATTCTCGCTTTCAATAATGGTAAGTACATTCCATCAAGGTCAAAACATTTTTCATTTTCGGTGGGAATAGTGCGTAAGCTTATCCTTTTAGTTCTTGGAACACACAAGCCGTCTTATCCACATTTTAGTTCTTGGCACACACAAGCCCACCCTTATCCACAAACCCCGCCGTGTTAAGTGGTTATTTGAAGTCCTGGGTTAGGTTCATTATTTAACTTTGCTTATCTTTCCCGCACTTGCAATAATCTCTACTCTTGTATTTCATCGATTTTGGTACACCCATTCCGTACATTTAGATCGCATTGTGTTATTAAGCCTCGGGACTGGGATTAGAAACACAGCCCTACGCCTTATCCACTTTTAGTTCTTGGCACATGTTCTCCAAATTTTTATCCACAATGCTGTGTTAAGTGGTTGTTTGAAGTCCCTAAGTTAGGTTCATTATTTAGTTTTTCTTATCTTTCCTACATTTGCAATAATCTCTACTCTTTTGTATTTTACTAGATTTTGGTACACCCATTCCGTACATTTGATCGATTGTGTTATTAAGCCTCGTATCGGGGATCAACGTTTTTTGTTAGAGATCATGGATGCCACTATTATAATACTTATGGGTGTCAGACTTGTTCTGAGAAAGAAAAATGGATAGAAGAAAACGGGCAGCAAGGGGAGGAATGTAACCGTGATGGCTTCTCGTTGCTTTCCCCGGGATGAAAGAGGAGTATGAGACTATGAGATTGAGTCCTCGCTACAGAGGAAGATTTCAAGAGTACCTACATACACCTAATTTTTTGATCCGGGATTCTTTTATATTTTTTACCATTGCTTTCTTTTATTAAAATGGAATACTTTTTGGCAAAATGCCCCGAGTTTTCATATGGAGTTTTTAGCTAATTATTCGCAGTTGACACTCATGGAATGTAGCTTTTCTAACACCTACCATCCTTTATAGCAGCTTCAATCGTATTTCTATCTCGATTGCGTCAATGAGGCTCTTCTCGACTCAATAAGCACGTCAATTATGCCATTATGTGTTGAATATTTTTTAAAAATCAATGTCTCATATACAATTTCAAGAACTCGTCATAACTCCTCACATAATTCTTTAAAGGGTGCTAGCTCATTGGAAGAGCACCGCCATGCAAGAGGTTGGTGGTTCGATTCCACCGTACCCTAACATGAATTATTCAAAGATATTGTTGATTTTTTTTAATTAAATTTTTATATTGATTTATTTCTAATGGTGAGATATTTTTCTCGATTCATTGTTTTATATTGTCTCTATAGAGACAATAGATAAGATTAAAGATATTGTCTCCATAAAGACAATATGTCTTTAATTCCAACTATTGTCTTTGGAGAGACAAAAATGAAATTGTCTCAAGTTAAGACAATTTACCCAGAATTGTCTTAAAAACCCCCTTTTCGTGTTGTAATGCAACTATTGCTCCCGGAGAGACAAATGAAATTGTTCCCAGAGAGACAAAATGATCATATAGTATATTGTCTTTATAGAGACAATATTTTAAGACGATCTAATTTTAAGACGATTTAATTTGAGACACCTCTTTAAAGACAATATTTAAGACAATACAAAAGTTTTCTTTTTTTTCTCAAATTAAGACAATTTACCCAAAAATTGTCTTAAATATTGTCTTAAACCCCCCCTTTATGTTGTAGTGTATGGAATGTTTAGTGGGATCATGATGGTAGATAGAGAAGAGAATATATTTTTAATATGTTTTCCATGAAGAGACCTAGACTCGAAGAAGATTATTCTATAATGTTTTGATGCTCGTAGGAGCAAGTAGAAAAATAATTTAATATGTTTCCCATGAAGAGACCTAGATTGAAGAAAAATATTTTGTCATGGTTTAGAGGAAGGGAGGGGGTTCATTTCGTATCACACATGCACCATAGGAGGGGAATCCTCTTTCTTTTGTAGTCTCGACAACAAAGGAGCACAATGGCTACATTAGGGGCATTGTATCCTATGTTATCGATGGCACAAGGCGGTGTCGCACTTTTGAGGGTGATTTTTAGGAACACGTTGTGCTACAAGTACCAAAAGAGATTTTCATCCTACCCAAGGGTATGTATATGAGGATGTTGGTTTATTGTGGTGACACAAAAAATATTTGATACTTAGTCTGGAAACATGGTTCACAAACCTACAATATTCAATCATGCTAAGATATCCAAGACAAGACTAGGAGACCTCGTTTGCTATTATGTCTTTGTTCCCACTCCTATTTTTAGATTCGGGAAATTACAGCGAGTGTCGTTTTGCTAATATGTATGTGGCAGATTGCCATTTTGAGACTTGAAATTACACGAGAACATTCATTTAGATTGATAGTATAATATAACAAATTGCAATTGAGGGTAGAGTAAAAATAAATAAATTATTGGACATTTCTCCAAATATTTTGACTAAATTGAATTCACTCCTTATAGAACTATTTGGTTGACAATAATAAAAATCATGCATAGGAGGACACATAAAAATTTGTAGATAATGTTTCAAAATATTTTTGTCACTATGAGCAAAAACAAAAATTCCTCTCGCTTGATATGAGTCCTTTATAGTGTAATTTTTTTTATACCTAAACATAGTGATGTTCATTGTTCATTTGATATTGACATCTAAGATCTATAATAACCTTTGTATTGTTTTTTTGCACATTTATAATCCCCTGAATGAGGAAAAATAATAATACAAAGTTATTATTCATGTTTGCATAAATAGAAAATTACAACATTTTTTTATATGACTAAAAAGTAAATTTCAGAGGATGGGGATGATCAATAAGGAGAGAAGAGAAAGTTACTAGTTGGAACTTAGTTGTTCTGTTTTTTTTTTGTTGATGTCAGCGTCTAGAATCTCTTTGTCTCCATTCAAAGTGAAAATACCATGTATATGTAAACTTTACAACATATAAATTGTTGTTTTTTCTACAATTATTATTGGTAATACATAGTTGCTAATTCAAGAAGTAGTTTCTTTAGAAATAGTCTGTTTTTGAGACAATATCGCAGGATTGCTATCATGAGTTCTTGTAGTGCAATTGATAAAATGTAGAAAAAGAAAATGGATTTTATGTTTGCACTTAACACAAAATATTGACATATCCTTTATCATTATAGAGGAAGACGTTTGGAAACTGCATAATACACTAACATGTTCAATGGTGTTGAGTATGCATTTGCAACAACAAGTACATTCCTTGCACATGTTAGAGAAGAAAAAACCCGTCAACAAATTTGTAGTGAAAATAAGTAATTGTCGTATGAAAACATAAGCTGGTTACTGAGTATATACATACCTGGATTTGTTTTTCAATTATTTTTTTGAGGTCTTTTTCTATCTCAAATATTCATATGCATAATGAAAGTGGCATGTGTTGTACAAAATGATTTTTCCTTTCTGTCTTTTCTTTTTGTTATTTTTTTAAAGAGTGTGGTTGGAATATATCTTGTTAACAAGAAATATTAAATATCATTGTAGATAGATGCAAAGTTTCAGATAACTATAGTTTCTTAGTATAAAGCATGCCCACAAAAAAAAAAATAGATAAATAAAAAAAAAAAAAAATGTGATTGTTCAAATTGCATGTAGGTTGAGCATGTTGCGGATGCCTTGTCGTCTTCAAAGATTCTATATTTAATTTGAAATGTATATTACATTCTGAATTTTTGAGTTGTTGTTTTAAGCATTGTAACTACTGCAATTGGGAACGTTTCTATGATTTATCCCAGTTGTTTTATTGTTGCGTTGGGAAAATTCGTATCTGCAAAAAAATGTGTTAGTGTTTTCTACAGTGCTCATGTTTTCTAACAACAAAGTACAATCATAAACACCAAAATCATAGCTTGTTTTAGGTGTAATATAGAAATTTGCGACTGCAATTCCTTTTCCTAGACATATATTTTTCTTGTGTTTTTTGATCAGGTCACTTGGAAAACCCATTGTCACTATCATCAATCCTTGTTGATAAGTTAAATCAACATGAAAGTTTTGACAAATTTTTATTGATTTGTCCATAAATGTGGTATAGACTACCATGAAATCACCATGAAAAAATTTCTGAGATTTGCGAATGTTCAACTTCAAGCGATATCAGATAGGCTAGCGATGCATTTATGTTGTGCAAAAATAATCCAAATTAGATTCAATTACCCTGAGACAATGTTGATGTGTATATGGAAGATATGACATATTCACAGAAACAATATACATTGAATTTTTCTTCTTTTTGCAATTGATTTTCTTGTTTTGTTGTTGTGTTTCTCTGTTGTTCACACATGCAAGTTTTGTTGTTGCAATGTCAGCAACAATGGGTACAAAAAAATGCAAATAGTAAAAAATGGATACATGCTAATAGTATATATATATATATATATATAAGGAATGAAAGGTAGGTAGATATGGTATTTTTAAATACTTACTATTTCGGTTTTTTTCTCGTTGTGGCTTTGAGCCATTTTTTTCATAGAAGAAACAAAAATTTAATTAGAGGTTTCCTTTGCATATGGATGAAATGAATGATTTCTGAAAGACACTAGTAAATTATTAAGGTTTAATGGTAACAAAAAATAGAAAAATGGTTTAATTGAAAATATGGAAAATCTTCAAATGTTTTATGATTCATTTTCATGTATATGGTCCACTATGAAACAAATTGTGTCATGAGCTTACCAATATGTATCCAATTTGTAGATATTGTAGCTAGGTTTTATGTTAGACCATACATGGTTAATGAGAAATGTGTGCTAATAGGAATTTGTATCTAGAAGGAATAAAAGTTGTGTCTATGCATATAGTCTATTAGTGTATTTGTTCTATCACTGCTTTGTCGGATGCTAACATTGAAATATCCTTCAATGACAATTTGTTCACCAATAGATATATTGGAGACTCTTTTTCAATAATACTTAGTATAATGGGAAATATAACATGGGGTGTTGCATAGAAATTGGTAATTTTTATTTGCATTCCATGTAGAATGATGTTTCCCATAATTTTTATTTGTTTGAAGCATATGAAAAATCCATATTTTCTATGGTTATATATGCAAGTGAAGGTTTTGAACTTTTGCTGTATTCCGTATCTTTTCAAATGTGTCTCTTAAAAACAAAAAATGTCAATGTCCATTAAATCATAGTCATTAAGTACATCGTTAATATATATTTCTAGGTTGCAAGTGTTTAAAGAAAATATTAATGTGCATTGATGTGTGTTCGTAGACTGATGCTTTTGACTGAAGTTCCCATTTTTCTTTTTGTCATAGACAATCCATTTAAATTCATATTTTCTCGTTTAACTTTGAAGATTTTTTGTAAAGGTTTTAATAGGAACAAGGCTTGCATGTTCCTAACATGAGACAAGGATGTGTAGACTAATCCATGATTCCGTATTCTCGAAGGATCAAATGAAAGGTTGTCTAGTGTGAGGCCTTGTGACCTATGTATTATGTGTGCACATGCCAAATTAATAGGAAATGTCTTAGTATTTTGATATAGCATGGTTTGCTGACAAATGGTTATTGGTTTTTCTACTCACAATATAGGATCCAATCTTGGGAAAATGCCCTTTCTATATAAGCTAGCCAATTTTCTTGCTTGGTGATGTCCTATGTTTGTATAAAGAAACTTGATCCATATGACATAAATATAATTTGTTTTGTGATAGGACTTAATGATTCCATATACCGCATTAGTAAGGCCATCTTGTAAATCATAATTTCTAACATATATTTCAACTAACATACTTAATTTCATGACTATTTCTCAAGGAAATGTTGCCGTATGTAAATGTGAAGGAAATTTGTCTTGGTTTTCTCTTCTTCTTGGTCGATTGCATTGATGACAATTTCCGTCCAGAACAAGTGCCGCATTTTTCTCGTTATGAAAAGAAACATATTTATTTTTATAAAAGAGATAGGGGAAAACAGGTCAACAGATGCACACCTAACATAATTTTTGTTAAAATATATTAAATCATCTTCTCTTTGAGTGTTTGTGCACATTCTATTCAATATTGAGATGAATTTATTGTCTATTTGATGCATTGTAATATAAAATTCATATAATTTTACATTTTATTTCTAAAAAATCATTCGAGATTGATTATTTGTTAAGAATAGGTTGCTCGAATATTAGTGAATCTTGTATAGGCTTCGTGCTTGATAAAGGCCGCATGAAATATACTAGTATTTCCAAATTACTTTGTTTGGAAATATTTAATGTTTCTCATTCGATCATCAATGCAAAACAAGAAACAACTTCCATGAAGGGAACTTGTCAATGAAAATTAGTCTCAATCATTGGTAAAGCTTTCTAAGTGCATCTAGTGTTTCATTGCTATGGTGTAGGGAATATAAAAATACATGAGAAGTACATAATGAAAAGTTGTTCCACCTACATTTAAAAAACCCGGTTTAAATCCATGTAAAAAAATATGAGATCAAGGTCATGGGAAAAAACATCCTTTCCGGGTGTTCATTTCGGTTATTATGGCTAAAGAAAATTGGAAAAGGAAATGGAAAAGGCTTTGGAAAGGCATGAGGCATTAATTGGAATTTTATTTATGAAAATAATGGAAAATGGGAGAAAATGAAGGTGAGAAAGGTCATATTTTCATGTGATGAGGAAAATGAAGGTAACAATGGAAAATGAATAAATTAGAGGCCTCATTGATAAAAAGGCTTCCGAAGATCCATGGGTAAGGTTTTTATGGTTTAGACTTTCATTAATTTAGTTTTGGAGCTCTTATTCTATTCTCTCTCCCTCTCTCATACTCTTGTACACTAGAGCTTTCGGAGCACTTCTGGAGAGTGTCATACTTGGATATTTGGAGCAAAGAAGGAAAAGGAAGAGTAGGAAAGTGCAAGAGGACAACATTATGAATGACTACAACCGGATTTGTTTGGAGGTATTGAGTTACATGTATCATTTCCTTGTTATTTTCGGAATGCATGGCATGTTAACTGCTTGGTTATGATTTGTGTTGTGGGTTCATTTCATTGTTTACTTTTCTATTTGGTTATCATGTGCCTTTGGTTGTGGGTTGAGTTATTAGTTCCTTGAAACCTTGGTTGGAAAAATGCTCTAGATCACCGTAACAACTTGGGTTTAGTTACTAGTCCCGGAGCTTCGCCGGGAAAATGATCCGGATCCCTTGGTTCATCGAGTTACTAGTCATGGAGCCTTGCTGAAAAAATTATTTGGAAGCCCGACAAGAGCTATGGGTTGAGTTAATAGTCCTAGAATGCCTAGTGGGAACAAACACTCTAGAGCCCCGTAAAGCTTGGTTAGAGACCAATTTGGTGATTTTTAGGTGAGGTACCACCATGAGGTGGAATCAAAGGTTGAGGGTTGAGGCGGTTTGGCCTTTGGAAGCCTTGGTTTGATTTTTATTTATGAGTTTTATGAGATCCCACATTCACGCTTGGAATATGGAATGAGGGGTGACTAGTTGAAGAGAAATTTGGCTTAGCCATGTATATGTCTGTGTGGAACATGGAAGTTGTAGACATGGTTTCATTTCTCTTATCAAAATAAGAGCTATTTTCCTCTTGTATTCATGGGCAAATATGCTTGAGATTATGTGTCTTAAATGGTTGTTATATGCTTGTCATTTTTGTTGTTTAGATGTTGGTTATGAATGTGCTCTATGCAAGTAATGATGTATGGCTCTCATCATATTTTTATTTGTAAGAATGACCAATGTATATATGAAAATAGATGATAATGCCATTAATGTGACGAGGAAACAATTATTGTTAGTGATTCTCGCATAATTATGAGACCCCTATGCTTTTATATGTTGTTTAAACCTCGTAGATTACATATTTGTGACATGTTTAATTAAATTCTCGTCATGGTTAGTAGGGGTCCATTCAAGTACTTGTTCAAGTGATTGCATTTAAATTTTTATTCCATCGTTATATTTCATTCCTAAAAGTATCATGGATTTCCTTCGGGGCAGGATCCGAGCTTTGAGCCTAAAAAGTGGTACAATAATCGTGGTCGTAGGTTTAGAACTAATGGGAATGGTGTTCCCTACCACATCCATACCCATGTTGTGCGTGCGACCGGATGTTTCTAGTCATACTTTTCTCATGTCAAGGGAGTGACTCCAGATCGATGCATGAAAATAAATGTTTGATTTAGGGGCTACCTCCCGGAATATTTGGTTGGCTTCTAGGTGTCCTCTAACATGTTCAAAATTTCGTGTTTTTGTGTGGTTTCGCCATAATTTCCTTAGGGTTACATATGTGGTTTAACGAAATCATAGTAAATAATTCATCACATGTTTAGCTCGTTGGCCGCTTACTTGCAGATGTGTGAGGAGGGTATTACAAAGTGGTATTAGAGCATGGTTGCACTCTCCTTGGTTTATATATGATATACCACATATGTAGGTATCAAAGCATGGTTAAACACTTGGAATGGATGGGCCGAATGTGTTTTTTATGCATACATGTCAGGCTTGCATATGTGTTCTTTAATAGCTGCATATATGTTTCATCGTATATGCATGAATTGGTCATAGTTATAGCAGGTCGCCATGTGGAAGTTGATGACGTTGTTTTTGAATGTGATCATCATGAGTGCATGTCAGCTTATGAATTTTTTATGCATGTCAATGCTATATGTTGTTATGCATGCATTTTCATGGTTAAGGCTTTTTCCATGAGGCCATTGTAGGAATTATAGCCATCATAATGTTGTTCATATGTTGTGATGCCGATGTCTTGGTTGGAATAGAGAAAGGAGATGAAGATCATCAAAGTGAAGTTGCAACACTAGACTTGGGGTAAGAGCATATCATCATACAAGCAGGCTGGCCGATGATTGCAATGGTGATGTTAGTTAATGGATTGCTATATCCATTAGGTTATATAAATGTTTTTCATTTTATTGT
Organism: Pinus albicaulis; assembly: GCA_034641835.2. Taxonomy (NCBI): domain Eukaryota; kingdom Viridiplantae; phylum Streptophyta; class Pinopsida; order Pinales; family Pinaceae; genus Pinus; species Pinus albicaulis. The sequence goes on from CM076583.1 coordinate 433,179,916, forward strand.
TGTTGTTGCTATACTTGGTAGATGCTAGTGAATTAGTGTGGTCATATGCACATGTGTCGAATAGTCATTAACATAGCAATTCGTTGTTATAAGCATTGTTGTTATATTTTTGCGTTAGTTAACTCGCTGATTATGTTATATGTTGCTGATAAGAATGATAGTAACTTGATGGTTATGTTATATGTTGTTGATAATTATGTTATATGTTAACTTGTTGTTGTTATATTTTATTTAACCTTTATGATTAGGGTTATTGCATTAATATCTTGATGTTCTGCATGTATCGTGTTGATATGTATTAAGTATGTAGATGTTTATGGTGGTGACATTTAAGTATGGGATGACATGCTTGTGATTTTTTGTCATAAATATGGATTGAATTACAATGACAACATCCTCTAAGATACATTAAGGTATGAGTTTTTTCATGTCATACTTGGTGCTTAACTCCGTTGGATTATGTCTTCTATTTGTTTTATGTTTGGTATCTATTATGTTTTCTAATCAACTTATCTAACATAGTACATTTATAGTGTAAGAATGTTTAGTTAATTGCATTATATGAGTATGTGTATGTAAGGTTGCATGAAGAAATGATATCATTTTAAGATGGTTGGATTAACACATATGTGTTGTGACAATTGATATGTACTTGAGTGTAAGTAGTGATAGTTGTAGAGTTATGTATTATGACTCGAACAATGTGAGTTAATTATTGATTATGATATGTTTTTTAGTCTTTGATAAATGTTGATTTTAAGTTAATACATATGATTTATTTATCTTTGGAACATGCGAATTAATTGTGTGAGCATTTGGAGGGAAAACATGCTTGGTATTTTCATGACAAGGTAACAATTGGATTTGTCTATACAACTAAAACCAAGAATGTGATAGTAGATAATAAGACTCACCGGTAGCATAAAAAAGGTAAAAGAAAGGATTTAGGTGAGAATTCATCATATGTTTGGAAACCACAATTACAAATGAATAGCACTTTTCATATACATGAAGCCTTCTTAACCCTAATCATTTTTACCATTACATGTGATATGTAATATTCATGAATACGTATTTTAAAGGTATAAAAACTGGTTTCCAGTATGATCGATTTAAGCCAAGGGATTGGAGTCCCTTGAGAGATGATATATGTATGTATCCATATATAAGGGAGTGTGTTCCCGATATAACAAAAGTAAGAAGAATCGGTATATTTTATGTTTATATTACACATTGAAATTTATGTGTGTATGTCAAGATGATGCAGGATTGCATGGATAAAGAGTCACATTCATGATATTTGAAAAGGCTCAAGCAGCTTTCCCCTCAAATATTTTCAATGCATGGGGGACAAAGAGTCATGGTGTTTTTTTCTAGTCTTGTGATTTTGGTATTTTTTTGTTTGTTGCTTCTGATTTTCAAAGTTGTTTATGTATAAAAGGCGGCCTCACACTTTTGTTTTTACTTTCGTATTGTTATTCGTTTATGGTTTTCTTCTTGTTTTTTCTTGGTCTTGACTTTTACGTTTTGGGGTCATGGGAGTTGGTTGGCCTAAAAGAAAATTAATGGAGATTAGGAGATTGCAGTGTCCATTGCATACGTAAGACTTGAATGCAATACAGGCGCATAAGGGCGCTGAAGGTAATAATGTGATAGTAGGTTGGATCGGTTAGTCCATCGTGGTAAATGGACGATGACAAGACAAACAAGAGAAAGGAAACATAACAAGTAAATAAAATGGATCTAAGGTGTCGATTCCTTGGATATGTTTGGAACCCTTTGTTGTCAATGTTGTGAATTTGTGCATGGATAAAGGAAGTATCTTCAACTTTGACCTTATGATATATTGATAAGGAAAACACACGATTGACTATTTTCACAATTTAACCAACATTAAATAAGGTTTCATTTTATGAATGAATGAGGAAATTGAATTATTAAGTGTCTTATAATAAACTTGAGAACATAAAATAAGGATGAATAATAGTTAGAAAAGAATCCAACACAAAAATTGATGATGAAGTTCATTCCCGCACTACATCTCCGGTATGTTTCCAAGTGGACACCTTAATGTATTAAAATGCTCATAAATATATTTGCATCAAATTTATCCATTATAGAAAATCAAAATGTGCATCAATGTACTTTCTCAAAGTTAGGCCCTGACTCTACCTCTCCAACGTTGTACCGATCATTCTAAAAGGCCCAATATTGGCCAAGATATGCCTAAAAAGGCATTTACCGGCACACATAATACAAAGTTCGAGATTCATTGTACAAATCCCCCAAAATTGGCCCATTTGTATTCCTTTATAAGGGTTGATGGGAGGTCCCAGGGTCAAACCCATGGGCTCTTTAATCATTTGTAAACCAAGAATTATATAGAAAATAGTTTTTAATATGGCACAAATTAATGTTTGATATAGTATATATAGTTGCAACAAAAAATATGCATATCTTATATTGTTTATTCACCACACCATATACTTTCAATAACTATTAAACATAGCATATTGTTAAACAAAATTATCATACGATTGCGCCAATTCGTAACATGGTTTTAACAAATTATAACATTAGAATATGGTTGAAACCATAATATAACCAATGGACATATGTTATATCACATGTTAACCTATGGAATATGTAATATGTAGTTTGTATATAGTTATGGTATCATATGACCTTGCTGTTCTTAACATAAACCTATTATAATCATTACACACCGATTTGAAGGCTTTGTCGCTATGTTTAGTGGTGTCGTTGATAACCTTGTCCACGTGGGTTACAATGCTGTGTTGGCAGTGCTCCACCAACCCTCTCCCATGTGCCTTTTAATTAACCTTTATATATAATAATGGTATAACAAACATATTTTCATGGCGAATGATAAAAGTTTTGGATTATGATGTTGGAGCTAGAGGGTTTGAACCTCGATCCTATGAGTTGACTTGTCAATTCGTTGAATTTGACCATCACCCCTCACGAATTTTACCACCACGTATCCCACTATGGAGTTGCCACTTGGCCTCGCAAAGGCCCAAGTTTTTTTCCTCTTTTTAGAATAAATTCATAACATAGTTTCTCACTCATATGGAGGCCATTTTTGAAATCGAATATACTACTAGAATCGTTGCAACGAGCTCTACGACTTGGTGCTATATTTGCGAGCATATAATACCATAAAATTATGATCATTTTTAGGATCATCTTGGATCATTCCTCTAGACTCGAAGCTTTTAGACCACCAAAATTTTTGTTTTAAGGACATGATGTGAGGGTAAACTCCCCGACACTTCGATATCCATCCGCCTTGCTTCGTTTTTAATTCATTCCTTTGAGTCCTGGGACGTTTCCTAAGATACTCAACATCTCCAATGGGACTCAAATATGGTATCTTTCATAACTTATTCATACAGAGAGGTGAAAAGTCATCTATAGTTGGAATTTGAACATTTTCCTTTGGATCCATGATCATAGGAGGTTCATACAACTTCAAATTTTTAGCATTTACAACCGAATATATGTGCATGTATGGAGGCAAATTCAATCAAAATGCATTGTGCCCAATATTTTCAACAATTTTAAAAGGACCATACCTCATAGTTTTCAAATTTTTACCTTCACATTTCATCCTTTATTTTTTTATGTGTAGCCATACTTGATCACCAACATGAAAGTGGTAATCCACCTCATGCTTGTCATGGTGCATTTGGTACTTGGCCCGACCCTTATCCAATTGATCCCGCATTGCTTCATGAATCTTCTGGATTCTTTAGATGAACTTGATTTCGAGCCGCATCTCCATGTCCATCCTCCTTAGCTTCTTCAGCAAACATTAAGTCCATTGGTGACTTAGCAAGGTAACCCAAAACATGTCTCAAAAGGATATCTACCAATAGAAGAATGCAAGGATTTGTTGTAAGCATGTTGGACATAGTGTAAAGATTCAAACCACAACTTAGGATGCTTGCTGCAATAGACTCTGAGAAAATGTACCACTGTTTTGTTTACCACCTCTGTCTATCCATCAGTTTGTGGATGAAAAGCAGTGCTCTTTTTCAGCTTAGTGTCCATGACTCCCCATAAGTGGACCAAAAATATCCCATGAAAAGAGAGTCTCGATCTGAAATGATGGAAGTAGGCAACCCAAATTCAACCCATACATTTGAAAAGAACAAATGTGCAGACTGTTCAACAGTTACTTGCTTTTTACATGGAACAAGAATACACATTTTTCTAAATTGATCAACTACAACATACAAATAATCATGCCCTTTTCTAGACATAGGAAGTCCACCTAAAAAATCCATAGATACATTATCCCATGGTCGAGACGGAGTTAGAAGTGGCATATACAAACCTAACTTTCTATTGTTTGTCTTGCTTGTTGAAAACATGGCATAACCTTTAATGTACTTAGCAACTGTTTCATTCATTCGAGGCCAATAGCATTACCTTTTCCATTGTGCCACTCTCTTACATACACCAAAATTACCTGAAACGTGAGACAAATGTGATTCCCTAATCACATGCGCTCTTTTACCCTGCGATATGCACAACTTACCAAGATGGTATAATAACTTGTCATGAACATGACAATTCACTTCTTCCACCTGAGCACCATGAGTTAGTAATTCATAAACACATTTGAAATGAATATCTTCAGCATATTGTTCAATGTAACTTTCATGTGCTAAAGAACTATTTTGCAGAATAACTAAAGCATTCAAGGATGGTCTTGATAACATATCAGCGAATTTGTTTGTGATACATTTCTTATATTTGATTACTAAATGGAATTTCTGCAAAAAACACATCCATCTATAATGTCAAGGCTGCTGCAACTTAGTTTGAGATTTAAGGTATTGAGGTGGCTGATGATCTATATGAATCACTATTTCTTTTCCCATTAAGTAATGTTTCCACTTGTTAACACTTTCTAATTATGCATATAATTCTTTATCATAAGTTGGATAATTTGCAACTACTTTAGAAAATGTTTCTAAATGAAAAAAAATAGGATTTCCTTTCTGCAATAACATGAAACCCATTGCATACCCACTAGCATCAGTTTCTATTTCAAATGACTGTTGAAGTTCTGGTAAAGCTAAGATTGGAGTTGAAACAATTTTTTGCATTAAAGTGTCAAATGCTTGTTGTTGTTTTCCTCTCCACTAGAAAGAAAATTTAGAACTTGTTAAAGCATGAAGTGGTGATGCAATAAAAGAGAAATGAGAAATTAACTTCCTCCAATACTAAAATTCACCTGAAAAACTTCTAACTTCCGTCACATTCTGTGGTCTTAGCATTTTAACAATCACGTCAATTTTAGTTGGATCTATTTTAATAGGACCACCTCCAACTATGTAACCAAGATAAATTAAGGAATTTTTTCCAAATTCACACTTCTAAAGTTTGAGATACGATTTCTCTCTTTGCAACACATCAAATACCTATTTGACATGATTAAAATTTTATTCCAAACTTGAACTAAATATAAGAATATTATCGAGATATACTATGACAAAATTATCAAGAAAAGGATGAAACAGATCATTCATCACTTTCATAAAATTTGTTGGAGAATTGCATAAACCACACAGTATAACCAACCATTTAAATAGCCCCTGTCTAGTCTTAAATGCAAACTTTCAAACATCATTCTCTGCAATACAAATATGATGATAACCACTTATTAAATCCAATTTTGTAAAGTAAGCAACATTCTTTAACTCATCAAGCAAATCATCTATTCTTGGAAGATGATACTTGTTCTTTATGGTGATTTTGTTTAAAACTCTAAAATCAACACACATTCTCCAAGTTCCATATTTCTTAGGCACTAAAATGAATAGTGATACACATGGATAAGAACTAGGTCGAGTAAATCCTTCATCAATCAATTCTTGAATCCGTTTCTTAATTTCTTCATTGTCAATGATCGACATACGATACATGCCAATGTTCAAGAGAGGAGCATTAGATTGAAGTTGAATCTCATGTTGTATTTCTCGTTTATGAGGCAAATTTTTTGGTTCTTTAAATAATTTCTTATCAGAATCAATTATTTCAACTGATTTGTCCTTAAAATAAGAATCACATCCTTTAAAAGCGTCAGTTATATCTTTAGGTTGTTCCTTAACAAACATGAGAACATACTTTTTACTTGAACTTATGAGTCTTTTCATCTGAATAACATTGATTAAATCCAAGCTTGTTTTAATCTTATGTGCCCTAAAAACATATTCAATTGCATCCTTAACAAGATGATATTTATGCTCCTTTCTATAAAATATGGCATCTTGAATATAAGGACTACCCAACATAACTCCACATATATCCAAAGGAATCACATCTAAATCAACTTCATCAACAAAATTAGTTGTGATTGCAAACCTTAATCAACATTGTTTTGCGACATGCATTTGAGTGTTTTCCTTTAACCATCCTAAAGGGTAAGGTTTTAGATAATTCCTAGTTTCCAATCCCAATTTCCTTACTAATTTCTTAGGTATTAAGTTTGATTGTGATCCACTGTCAAATAATATGTCAATTTTAGTGTGCTTGGATATTATCCTTATGTGAAACAATTCAATCCTCTTCTTATCTTCAGCCACTTCATTAGATTTAGAAGAAGATGTAGAACAAGTAGAGCTAGAACTTGCCTCTAAAGGATTAACTGTCAAAACCATAGTGGTTATCTTTTGTTCATCACCGAAGTCAGATCCCAAGTCCTGTTGGATTACAGCATTAGATTTCTTCTTTTCCTTCTTCTTAAGGAACTTCTTTGGCTTAAGTTCCAGATGGAGCTTCCAACACTTGGAGTCATCATCTCCAACCCTTTGAAAATGAGTACAAGTTGGCCTCTCGCCTTCCTTCTTGACTGTTTCCACTTTCTTCCCCTTTGATTTTCTCTTCCCTTTACTATCTTTGAAGTCTTTGCATTCTGACTGCTTGAATGGTTTCTTTGAAAATCGAAATGGTATGCCACATGATTCAACATGAATGGCTTGCACACATACTTCATCAAAGTCAGTTGGATTAAACATAAGCAATGTATGCTGAAAATAAGAATGAAAAATTCCAATATAATTTAACAAAGCTTCCTGTGTGTTCAATGGAATATCAAGTGCTAAAGCCTTTTTCCTGAATTCCAGTGTCAACTCTTGCACACTATGTCCTTTACTTTGCCTTAAATGTTTCCATTCTATTATAAGCTTCTGGATGTGTCCTAAAAGATAGAATTTATTTCTAAGAGCTTTAATAAACTTAGACCATTAGGATATGATTTAACCTTTATGCTTGAAATCTGATTGAGTTTTGCTCTCCCACAAAATCAAGGTTGTACCCCGCATTCTAAGTGTAGCTAACTGAATTTTCGTAGAATCATTAACAATATTATCAATTCTACAATACACTTAATATTGTTTAGTCCAGTTATCTAACTTTTCAGGATTCATTTCACCATCATATATGGGCAGTTCAAACTTAACATCAAGCTTCAGAAAATGATATTTCTTACATTTATTCTTTGATTCAGAATTTGAATCTCAACTAGACTTGGAAGAGGATGACTAAGAAGAAGAAGACGAACATGGAGAAGAAGGAGATCCATTACCATCGATTTTTCCCTTTCCCTTTTTCTCTTTCGAGGCTTTAGAATATGAAGTTGCATCTCTAGTCTTCTTGTCTTCATAGAGATTTGCAATCATACTTTTCATATTGAGGAAAATATTCTGAAATTGCTCGTCAATCTTGGGCTCGATAGTTTATTCTTCATTTTAACTTGCCATCTTTTGAGAGCCTTTCCTCTTTCCAATCTCTGGATTTGTCTCTTCGAGTTTTCCTTCTCCACGCCATGACTTGGATCTAGTCAACATTCATTAACAAATATCCTATTATACATGATCAACCTGCTCTGATACCAAAATATGATCTGGAATCTACATGATTGATTTTTTTTTCACTTAGCTAAGATTGTGTTGATGTGAATGAATGAAGGAAATTGAATTATTATTATGTATTAAACATAAACTTTAGAACATAAAATAAGCATAAATAACATAAATAAAAGACGCAAACACAAAAAAAATTGATTACAAAGTTTGTCCCTCCTGGACTATGTCTCTGGGTCTGCTTCCAAGTGGGTGTCCATTGTATTATGAATGCAAGAGTCTCTTTACATAAAATTTCACCAACTAAACTGTGCATGTAGGCACTATTGGTTAATGGGTGAAAATGTGAAGTTGGGTAACACTTTTTGCCCTTTTTGAGAAAAAACTTTCATTTTTTTCTGTTCTTCAACTTTCTGCAAGCTCAAACAATTTTTCTGTTTAGAATTTCATTTTGGGATAAAAATAAAAGTTGTCAAAAATTTTATTAGCTTTTTATTACTTATTTTTTGGAATTTTTTTATACACATTTGATATGTTAACTTAGCATTTCTTTGAGTGTGTGTTTTTTAACAATCAAATGATTCATAAGAAGTCATGTTAATACACAATGTTGTATTCTTTGAAACTTTGTGTTTTTGAGAAACAAAATGTGTTACAACAATCTAGACAGAGTCTACTTCGGTTTTGTTATATTTACAAAGCCAAAGGATGCATATCATAATTACTAGAATTTTTTGAACTGGTCCAATATGAAAAAACTGCATATTTTGAATATGTTTCGCGATGCAAGAAATTTCTTAACATATAAGTTATAAACTAAAAATCTAAAAACTACCCATTAGAGACGACGGACTAATGTAATGCACCATAATTTTTTCAATTTTTTTTACAATGTATTTTGGAAGATATAAAATTGTGATTTCACTGAATCATAATGACCTTTAGAAACTTTTGCACCAGTTTTATTACAAAATTAATTAAAATTAGTAAATATTTATGAAATTCCATAAAAGTCATATTTTCTGAAAGTAGATTCAATTCTGAAAATGCTTGTCTTGGTTCTGATAGTTAATTCAGAATGTTTCATGGAGTCTAATCAGTCCAAAGTTCAAGATATGTATTCAGAGCTTGGTTCTGCATAATTTTTGACGTGTTAGTTCGGCCGAACTCCCAAAAAAAGTTCAGCTGAATTGTTTTTTGCGCCAACGGCCCGTCAGTCTAACGACATAAAAATTCGACCGAACTTTTACCCAATTTTCCTTCGGCCGAAAAATACCACGGAGCCCCTCCAAAAAAAATTTTTCGCGGCAATATTAATTGTCAAGAAATCATTCATTATTTTCACATATTTTCACACATTTGGTCTGATTTTGCAAAGAATTGTTTTGGGTTTAAGGACTTTTCTTGGAGGTACATTCAAAGGACATTTCTTGGAGGTATGTGATACATTTTTTGGATTTTTTTGGGCTTCACATTTTTTGAAAGTATGGATTTGGGCTTAATTTTCATTGTTTTTGAAGGTATGGATTTGGGCTTAATTTCGAAAGGACTCTTTTTAGGTTTAATATTCAAAAGACATTTTTTGGACATTTTTTGGAAGTATTTTTTAAAGTGATATTTTTTTAGAGGCTTTTTTGAAGTATTTTTTAAAGTGCCATTTTTTAACAAGTTGGAATTAATTTTCAATGGACATTTTTTGGAGGTATTTTTTGAAGTGACATTTTTCTAGAGTACATGTTTTGGGTTGAAGTAAATATTTTATAATTATTTTTTAAAATGAGTTTTTGTCTAACTTTTTAAATGAATTTTTTTTGTAGGACTTAGAAGGAAATATTTTGGGCTTCGTTTCATTTTTATAACACATTTTTTTCTCAGATTTTTTAAAGTAAGTGTTTTGGATTGAAGTATGTATTTTTTGCAAAAATTTTAAAATGAGTTTTTAAAAAATTAAATCTTTTGTGATGTTTTTTTTAATTGAGTTTTTGTCTAAATTTTTGAAGGAAATTTTTTGAACTTCATACTCTATTATCATGGGAAATCGAAGGAATTGTATGAGAAAATATGATCGAAAAAGAGACCCTGAGGAACATAGAGAAGAGACGAGACAATCTCGCAAAAGAAGGATAGAAGCACTCTCAAATATTGAAGGGGAAAATCAACCTCAACTAGAAGCTGAAGAAAGTATGTAAATGTAAATATTATGAGTTTGATATATTTAAAATTTTCCTAGTGTAAAATATGAAGCTTAATTTTTATTTGATGAACTAATTTGAAAAATATTTTGCATTGTAAATAGAGAGATATTCCTCAAAACATTGATGATGAAATACAAAATTTTGAAAGAGAAAGTGAAAGAGATATTGAACCAATGATTGAAGATGGTGAAAAATGTTGAAAGCAATTCAAGTGAAGAAATTGAGTCACAAGGTATATATATATGTTGAACACATGCACTACATATATTTATTAATTTAGTTATTTATTGAATATGTAAACTTATTATGTACTATTCATTCGAATATGTACAAATGAAATCAATGTCGATGATAAGATGTTAGAAAATGTTGACACTTACACATATGGAGATAAAAGAGCTGACCATCTGCATTTTTGATATGTACTTCATAAAGGAAAATGTTACAGTTCAAGCCCAAATGTTGAAAGGTCTCCTATAATTAACGAAATTAAAAGAAGCTATGACTTTATTGGGTATTCGAAAATCAACCAAAGATTAAAAACTGAAGGAAAATGTGATACAAATTACAAATAGTGCTATAAATTCAATTAGAAGATCTAGATAGAAAAATGTTTCAGTTGTACGTAGAGAAATACATATGGTAGTGGTTTCATCAAGTACTAAAGAGAATCGCTTGGTAAAATCTATGGCTTGAGCATTAGGAACCTCACGAAAAACTTTTCACAAACATCAGAAATTTCGGTTGCAAATAGATGTAAATGATGAACTCGCTTGTTGGAGAGCTATTTGTAGGCAAATATATAAAGATAGACTTGAAGAAAATGTTAAAAAAATAATATATGAATATTGGAAGAACAACTCGCGTGTTTCGCCAATTGCAAAGCATGTGATGCAAAGAAGAATAGCACGAAATCAGTACGAATAACATGAAAAAAATTTCTTGGAAACCACTCAGATAGAGTTGTTCAACAAGTTCAAATAAGAGAATCATGAAATTAATGTGTCAATCAGTGCTTTTGTTCAACAAAAACCATGGTATGTAAAACCTATCACCGTACGTGACACTTGTTGTTGTCGTTATCATGTGGAATTTGAGTTATATTATGAAACATTCCTTAATTTTGGTAGAAAATTTTAGAAGGATTCACCTCCTCCTTCCACTATCTGTGATTTCATATCTCAAATTCTATGTGAAAGACAAAGCGATGAACTATTTTACAAAAAGAAATGTGTTGGTGATAAAAAATGTGATGATTGCAGAAATTTGACTAAATTTCAAAACAAATATTGTATTGATATAAATAATCAATCATTGTCCAACATGAAAGTGAAATGGAAGAGATATGAATATATCCATACATCGATTCAAGGTGAAAATAGTGCTTAAAGAATTGAATTATGAGAAGAAGAAATTTATGTGATAGAAATTTTGAGAAAGTTTGAGGCAAAAATTTATAAATAAACCAAGCATTCCCATAGAGCTCGATGGCAAGACTTGCAATTCAAAAAATCCCATGAATTTTTTCCACCAGGGACCATTTTGTTAGTAATTGATTTTGCAGAAAACTACACATTTGTTTCACAAAAAAAAATTCGGAGTGAATACTATCATTCTGACCAAGTCTTCATGATTGTCCATATTCTATATAGACATTCTGAACAAAACATCGATCATATAGAAATCACCAGTGAAAATTGACATGTTATTAATGAGTATCACTTTTATATCAGTGATGATCATACACATGACACATATTTTGTATAACATTGTTTTGGAAAGATTTATGGCTCCTTGAAAAGTCATGGAATAACATTCAATGAACATTGGATATGGTCAGATGAATGTGCAAGTCAATTCAAATCTGCACGACCATTCTTTTGGTTTTGTTGTCTTCATAAGAAAACCTATATTAAACATTGTCAGAATTTCTTTGAGACTGGTCATGGAAAAGGAGAACATGACGGTGCAGGGGTATGCATAAAATGAGCACTTCAAAGATATCAATTGAACCCCTCTGCAAGACGACTTGTGGATGCTAAAGAATTTTTTCAATGGTGCATTGCTGCTGTAAGCCATGAGACTAATCGATCAAGGGAAGTGCAAAGGTACATTAAATTTAATTTTTATTGGATATCTAATTTTAAACAGTGTACATTTATCACAATTTGATGATATTTGATTGATTATCTTTGATTGTATTTTGATATCATATTTACATTCTTCTTTGAATTTTCCATATAAAGGTTTTTTTGGCATATTGGGATCGAAGAAGTAGATAGATCAATTGGAAATGACGTTGAAACAATAAAAGGGACTCGAAAATTGCATTCAATTAAAACAAAGTTGTCCAGAAATTGTGTTTGCATTGGATAAAAGAAAATATTCTTGTTTTTGTCATGTTTGCATAGACAACACAAAATCCAATGATGTTTGTGAAAACAAAATGTATGTAAAATATTGGAAACATACAGAGCTAAATACAAAGGGAAAAATGTCTGTTGCAATGTTTGAAGAAATGCAATCAGAGGAGGCTACAATATCATCCGATGGTGATCGAGTTTCTGATCTTGTTAGAGAAGGTAACATTTGGATTGCTTTCAAATGATAAAGATCTAGAAATAAATTTAAATATATAGTTTATTAAGTTTGTTTTATTGTGCAGGAGATGTTTTTGCTGTAATTGCACCTACTGACAACGATGAAAATGTGAAGTATTATTTGATGCATTGCACTGAATGAGAAATGAAATTATTAGAAAACTCTAATGATCACGAGTTTCCATATGAAAGAGGATCTATTATACTGAAAGGTTATTTTTTCAGACAAACTAATCAAAGTGGGGATTTTGTTTATTTTGAAGACTATGAAATTAATGTCATAAGTTGCCAATATAGTCACTTGGCGTGTGCAGCATGCATAAAGCTAATAGAGGTTCAATCAAAGAAAAAACCAAAAATTAAGAAATGGAAAATGTCAAAATCTGATCATGAACGGATCATTGAAGATGGCATTCATTTGAATTTTTTTGATTGAACTGCCCAACAATTTCTTCTCTTTGGATTATGTTTTAGAACTTCCATAACTCAACTATAAATTGAGCTTCCTTGTTATGTTATCTGTGCAAGTGTTTGCACATGTACAAATTGTTTTGGTACATGCACAATAGGATCAACTGAAAGTAGCTTTTCTATACATGCATTGATGAAAAATGTTGCATGTATTGATATATATATATATATATATATATATATATATATATATATATATATATATATATATATATATATATATATTTTTTTTTTTTTTTTTTTCTAGAATGCAATTAACTGTTCAAGTAGTTTTACTATATGTGCATTGATGAAAAATGTTTCACGTACTGAATATATATATTCTAGAATGCAAATAACTAAAAGTAGTTTTTCTATGTGCATTGATGAAAAATGTTGTACGTACTGGATATATACACGGACTGAAAGTGACCAGTTTTTCTCGTGGGCTTTTCTAGTAAAAATTATGGAATGTAAATAAATCATCCACAGTATAGTTTTGTACGAAGATTCCTTTCAGACAAGAGACTCGGAGAACTTCTCTGAATTTTGGTGGGATTTGACCCACATCTCTATTGCTGATAGAAAATTTAGTACAAAATTTGTCTGTCCAATGGTCGGATATGTTCTAGGCAATTAACTAAAAGTAGCTTTTCTATGTGCATTGATGAAAAATTTTGCACGTATTGGATATATATATATATATATATATGTTCTAGAATGCAATTAATTATTCAAGAAGTTTTCCCATGTGCATTAATGAAAAATGTTTCACGTACTGAATATATATGTTATAGAATGAAATTAATTGAAAGTAGCTAAATTCTATAGCCATTGATGAAAAGTAGCTTAATTCTATTGACATGGATGAAAATTTTTGAAGTATTGGATATATATGTTCTAGAAAGAAATTAACTATTCAAATAGCTTTTCTATGTGCATTGATGAAAAATTTTGCACGGATATATATGTTCTAGAATGGAATTAACTGAAAGTAGCTTTTCTATATATATATATAGACACACACACATTATAGATTGCATTTTTAAAATGTTATGATTGTTTTCAACACATCTAACAAGACCTAGAATCAATGCGTATATAGATACATCAATATTTATTTTACTTCACAACATTACTTCACATGCCAAATGTACTTCAACCATCCAAAACTTGAGTTTAAATTTTTTTTTTTTATTATATCACAACCTTACTTCACATGCCATGCCAATTATAGTTCAACTATCCAATAAAAACATTCAACATTATATCACATGCCAAATGTAGATCAACCATCCAAAACTCAAAACTTAAAAGTTTTAATTTAACAAAAAATTATAGATCACAACATTACTTCGCATGCCATGCCAATTCTAGTTTAGCTATCCAATAGAAACATTTAACATTATACCACATGCCAAATTTAGATCAACCATCCAAAACATAGGTTTTAATTTAACAAAAAATTATAGATTACAACATTACTTCACATGCCAAATGTACTTCAACCATCCAAAACTTAAGTTTTAAGAACATTATATATCACATTCAGATGTACCAAATGTAGTTCACATAAAATATGTTCAAAATTTTTAGATCTCACAAGTATCAAGTATCAAGTTATATATATGATTGCATCTAGATAATATATAAAAAGTAAATTTAAGACTAGAAATCTCAATCAAATCTAGAAATCATCCATCAAATACAGATGGATGTAGTGTCTTTCCTAGAAAAGTCTCAATTTTCGTACTATCCTGCGAAGCATGGGGAACCTGTACATAATGCACGTAAAAAAATTAAAATTTGATGTTTTAAAATTGAGTGAGAATATATAGAACTTCATGTAAAAAACAAAATATAAAAAAAAATCATGTAATACCTCATGAGGTTCCCTCTCCATTTGTTTCTCGTCAGCTACAACTTCCCCCATGGGAACATCTCCAACAGTGAACTGTACAATATACACATGTATATATATATATATATATATATATATATATATATATATATATATTAAAAAATTTCAAATGAAAATGCATATATATATAATTATTTTCAATAATATTCAAAAAAATATTAGACAACTTGTTCAAACGGTTGTAATGCTATGGATGTTCCTATCTCCATCACTAGAGTTCGTGGAGAAAAGAAATCCTTTATAGAAACCTAAAATTAAAAAAAATAATTTAAGTATAAAATAACTAAAGATCAAGATCTCAGTTTATAATAAAAATTTTAAACTTCAATTTATAAATTATAAATTAAAAAAATATATATTTAAAAGTGAAAAATTGAATACTTCCGTAGGTGGATTTGGCACACCTCCTAAGAGAGGCTCCAAAAGAAAATCTCCAAAAACCTAAAATTGAAAAAAATTAAAATAACTCAAGATATAGATATATCTAATTTTTTAATGGAAATTTTTGTGGTGGAATATATATGACTTACAAAAATATCAATTTTAAAAGTGAAAAATTTTCCATACTTGTTGTGATCCTGGCACATCTCCTAAGGAAGTAGAAGGTACATATCCTAAGGAAGAAGAAGATACCTCCATCCCAAAAATGTCGGACGATATCGGAATCTGTTAAAACATTTTATTATATATACATGAGAATGTACATGTGTGCATAATTATTTATTTTAAAAATATGAACTTAAAAAACACTAAATTTTTCCAACATATCTTGATGGTGAGACCCATCTTGATTGTTTTAACCTGAGGCTCCGAACGTGATATTAACATTTTCTTCATTCATCAAACATGACAACTAGAAATGATGTTAACATATAATAATACATTTTTGTTAGATTAATGTACATACAAATAAATGTATGTATATATATGTATTTATTACAAATTTTATGTATGTGTTAAAATAATTGAACCCTAACCATTAACACATACCATTCCCATGCCCTCTTCCGCATGAACAATTATGTCATGCCAACCATTGCGACAATTCATTGCATATGTTTTCATAACTTCAACACTCATGTTGTCAATCTCTTCATTTGTATAATACAAAAAATTGGCATGTTCATTCTCACGTGCTCTTTGTCGATTTAGAAAAACATCGATTCCACCCAGTCCACTGTGAACATTGTCAATGATGGCATCCCTTGCTTCTCGACTAATTTGAGAAGTGGCTTCCATATTTGATAGCAAATTTTCGACACGAACAGGTCGACTAACCAATGGTGGCTCAGGACGAGGCAAATCAGCATCATGCCTAGCACCCCTACGGTCACATAACTGACCTTTCCCAGGACCAAAAAATTCAAAGGGAAGGTCATTGTAATTGGGTTTCATTTCCAAAAAGAATTCTGCATAAATAGTTTTTCAAAATAAAGTGGAACTTCATCGTTCCATGGGAGTCTTCCATAAGCCGCAAGGTGTCTATCATATAAATAGTGAGCTATATCAGGATGCTTGAAATATTGCACCTTCAACTTCTTTCTTTTTGGCCCTTCTTTGAAATTAAGCATAGAATTTTCCATTGTTCTTGTAACTCTTTCTTTAACATCCTCCCATTTATTGGGTCCCATCACTGTTTCCTTTCTTTTTCTCATGACATCCATAAAAAGTATCCTTGGTTGGCCCAAGATTTTGGTACACATCTACTAGTTGACTTAAAGAATGTGTAACTATTTGCAATCTTTGTCGACTCTCAGCAAGTAGAGTCAAAGATGCGAGATCTCTCTACAATTTTTCATGAAGTTGTTGACACCTTTCTAAGTTGCATTGATGCATGTTTCTTTCCCATGGTATATCGGAAATGTCAGCTGATATGTCGTGGTGGGTGGACAACCTTCTTCTTGAATGAAGCGTTCTACCCTATGTCTATTTTGACCAACATTTGGAGCATTTTTAGCCTCTGCATCAATATATAAAATGTTTCATATTAGAAAAAACACATGTAAACGAATATGTACAAATTGAATGAAAAAAATATTCAAATTGATGGCACCCTCGATGTGGTTGGCTAGCATCTTCTCCACCCTGAAACTGTCGAGAACCAGAACGACCCTATTGAGAACCAACACCACCAGCCATTGATTGGCCTTTGGAGGAATAAATATCACCATATTCACAAAAATTGCTAGCACTTATTGATGGCCCTCTAAGGGGATTTGAACCACCACCAACCTCTCGAGACGAGAGAGAAATTTCATAAGAAAATATGAATTTATAATCAATTGAAAAATACATTCATACATATAAATACATGTACATATTCATTTATTAAATTGTGTGAACCATACCATGACTGGGTGAACCATGAGCATGCTCCATGGATGGAGTAGAGACCCTTCCCCTTTTAGCTCCTCAAAAATAAAAAATGAAACTTATTAACAACTAATTTAACTCACAAAGTCGATAAAAAATCAATTGCATATGTACACACATGTATGGAGATTTAAGGTTATATTTAAATACCATAAACATCCCTCGATACCTGATCCCCCACTCTCTTAGAGATATGAGATTTTGTTGATCTTCGTCATTCACCCTCCATGATATATATATCTACGGTGGACATTTACAAATTTTTTTTTTAAATGAATAATTTAAAATAAATTCAAAATAAATTTTAGAAAATTAATGTAATTTACTATACACAAATTATATAAAACACAACTTTCAAAGCACTAATTGATGTGTGAAACTCAATCTAAGCAAAAAAAATTATGAAAATGATAAGTTCACCGAATTGCACTTTACATGGTGGGAGAACACTTGATATAAAATTGAAAAAAACACATTGTCATTAAAAAAGAAGTGAAACTCCATTTATACAAAAATTTGTTGAAGTCCCCGCATTTTAATTTTATAAAATGTGAATTTCACCACTTGTTGCAAATGTGAATTTCACCAACTTGCGCTTTGCATGGTGTGGTGGGAGCACACTTTGTATATAATTGAAAAAATCACATGGTCATTAAAAAAGACGCATTTATAAGTACAAAAGACACACATATCCAAGATATGTTACAATGTCCATCAATAAATTTTGAAGGAGAGCGTATCAACAGTAATTCATCTTTGAGAGATGAATCTTGAATTTTTGAATAAGAGCATCTTAAAACTAATTCATCTTTGAGAGATGAATCTTGAATTTTTGAACAAGAGCATCCCAAAAATAATTCATCTTTGAGAGATGAATATTGCATTAGCATTTCCCCGTATAATTCTAATTCATCTATTAATTCATATTTGATAGATGAATCCTGAATTGACATTGCCCCTTGCAGTAGATCATAAGACATCTTATTCACATTTGAACAATGTCTTACACTAAAAAATTGTAATTGGCTAAAAATATTGTTTACTATTCCATGCATTTCTTTTAGCTTCTCCTTCTTAACTTGGTACACACCATTCATCTGGCTGCACACAAGTTCAGAATTGGTGAAAACTACAAGTCCATTTGAAGCATACTCCATAGTTGTTCCCAAGCCTTCTATCAATCCAATATAACATGCCTCATTGTTTTTTGTTCTTCCCAGTATATTCATTTTCCTTTGGACGACTTTTCTAGTCACAATATTGGAAAGCACATATGTAATCACTGCTTTCCCTAGATTGGGATAGCAAGAAACATCTATTCATAATTTTAATTTTTCAACAATATTTAGTGGTTTTTTATCCCTGAAAAAAAAGTTCAATAAAAATATATATTAAATTGGCATTTATTGCAAATTAATGGGAGAAATGACACATGTGCATGAGATAAATGATATGTGCATGGTTTATCTTAAAGTTTGACTTAAAATTTTTATGGTAGAATTCACATATAGAATTAATGGGAGGAAGCCTTTAGTTTGTGGGAGAAATGAATTTTATGCACTTAGTTTGTGGGACAAATGATACATGTACATAGTTTTGTTACAGAGATTGACTATTGGGGAATTTACTGGATATGTCACCTTTGAGAAAAGACGAGATCCAGAGGCGCTACATTTCCCTTTACAGACTCTGCCTTTAGAACTTGTATAAGTTAACACTCGATAGAAAAACTAAAATCCTATGAGAGTTTAGCCACTTTAGGTTCAATGTTTAGGCCTTAAAGTTTGAGAGAAATGACATTTACATGGTTTGCAAAATTATTTTATGCACTTATAAAAAACATGCTTTAAAGTTAATGGGAGAAAGCCAACATGACATGTATGCTTTAAAAACTTCGCCTAAGAATTTATGGGAGAAATGACACATGTACACAGTTTGCATTAAAGTGGTTGAGGTTAATGGATATCAAAATGAAGAACTTCTATTTATATCTGTTACAAAGATTGACTATAGGGGCATTTACTGGATATGTCACCTTTGATAAAAGATAAGATCCAAAGGATACATGGCCCTTTACAGACTTTTCCTTTAGAACTTGTAGAAGTTAACACTCAACTGACAGACTAAAATCCTATGGAAGTTCAAAATTCTATGAGAGTTCAGCAACTTTAGGTTCAATTTTTAGGCCTTAAAGCTTGATAGAAATGACATTTACATGGTTTGAAAAATTATTTTATGCACTTACAAAAAACATTCTTTAAAGTTAATGGGAGAAATTGAACATGACATGTATGCTTTAAAAATTATTCCTATGATTTTTTGGGAGAAATAACACATGTACACAGTTTGCCTTAAAGTGATTGTGTTTTATGGATCTATTAAAATGAAGAACTTCTATTTAGATCTGTTACAGAGATTGACTATAGGGGTATTTACTGGATATGTCACCTTTGAGAAAATATGAGATCCAGAGGTTACCTGGCCCTTTACAAACTCTGCCCTTAGAACTTGTAGAAGTTAACACTCAACCAATGACTAAAATCATATGGAAGTTCAAAATTATATGAGAGAAAGGAAAATTTTAAGGCTGGAAATTTATTTTAAACTTTAGAAAATAATAATTTTGTATAGTCTCTATTTAAAAATTTGGAAAATTTTAAGGTAAAAATAATTTATACTATTTAGGCTAGTAATTTTTAGAAAAAATGGAAATTAACAAATTTATTTTTGGGAAAAACATGGAAAATAAGGTTAATCATATAGATTCCATTCCATTTTTTTTATTCAAATATATGGGTTGTGTTTTGTTGTTTTAAAAGAAAAAAAATAAGAGGTTAAGATTGTAGGAAACCCTTCATATATTTGAGAGGGTAAATCCTAGAATTGATATTCTAGGAAGTAAATTCCATAGTATTCTAGGACTTCAACTCAAGTAAAGTTTCTATCTGCAAATATGAATTTTGAATAAAGGAATTTGAGTAGTTCTGGAGGTGAGTCAAGATGTTTCAACAATAAGTCTACCTACAACTTAGTTGTTGTGTATAACAAGGAAGAGAGTTTATATATATATATATATATATATATATATATATATATATATATATATATATATATATATATATTGGTGACGAGAATTTATTTTAAATATTACACATTAGGATTTGAATGTCTCCTTAACTTAAATCTCAAAAATTACAGATTCAAATGTTTATTGAAAATTAACTTTATCCCTATGGGTAATTTAAATATCAGAGATTACCGATTCTAATGTTTATTGA